>NLAM01000980.1:0-80377 GCA_002370325.1 Metschnikowia hawaiiensis
CCTCTTCCAAACCAGAGCATCCAATTATCGAATGATTCCTCTTCTGACAAAGAAAACCATGTTTCGCCGGGTTAGCCAGGCCTGATGGACCACCAAATGTTGCATTGGGAAAAGATTGATAAGGAACACTTAGCATCCATGAATAAGATTCCTTTGTCTGATTTAAGGGATAAAATAATGAAGTTGGCCAAGGACCAGCATGGGTGTCGCTTCCTACAAAAGAGAATTGACGAGAATCTGGTACCCAATTCTCAGGCCAGACTCGCCAACTTTGCCATTATTTTCGAGCAGATTGAGGTCAATTTGTACGAGTTGATCATCGATCCCTTCGGCAACTACTTGATCCAGAAGTTGATTGACTTTGAACTTTGGAAAAGACTTTGAACTTTGGAGAAGACTTTGAACATTTTGGTGACGTCGGAAAGGTTGAGTCGGAAAGGTTGAGTCGGCTGAGTTGATCTTGGGATTTGTACTGTGGCCGCGCTCCTGTGCCTAAGGCTCGTTGGTTCCGTGGTGGCATGGGAAGTCGAGACTACTCCCATTACTATCAAGAGTTCGGTATCCGGCTTGGTCCGATTGGAGATTTATCTTTAAGCAGTATAGCTTTAACCATAATGTATGAAATTCACCTAATAATTTAAAACCTAAAAAACAACTTCAATTTGAATCTTACTTTTTCTTGACATGCTAAGTTCAACGAGTGATTTCCCACTACATCTAAGCCAAGTGGTGCTACTATATTAACAAAATAGTATCTGATGTTAACAGAATCATAAAGAACGCATTTACGGCGCACATGCATTGCCAAAAACAATCCTGATGCTATTTGTATTACTAAACATAAACCTAATAAAGATGCTACATTTCATCAATAGTTTATTGAACTAGGTTGTGGACTATCTATTAGATAACTATTAGCTAAGGCTAAATAAGGGTTTGATTTTCTTGTTGTCATTTTTAATTTTTAATTTGTTAAATAAACTTACATAAAAAGGTAGTTATATTATTGATCTTACCTAAAAATAATTTATATATAAANCTAGATCTTACCTAAAAGTAATATATAAATAAATATAGGGGAAATTGGTATAGAAGCTATATCACCAAGTGAATTACCTTTATTAAATACGATCATTTATTAGCATCTGGACATCCCGCTTTAATTAATAGTAATAGAAAAGATACATTATATGGTTTCATATTTACTACATTCTTAATTGTTATATTTGTTATATTACAAATATTTGAATTCATGTTTTCTGAATTTACTATATCTGATGGAGTATATGGTTCAACATTTTATGCATTAACAGGTTTACATTTCTTTCATATGAATAGTATAGCAATAATGTTAATGGTATGTGTATGAAGAATATATAATTATGATTTTACAAATAATAGTCATGTATTTATAGAAATATTTATATTATGATTATTTATATATATATTCATATAAAAGGCCACCCCTCCGGGTAATATAATTTAATTGTATTTAAACTAATATAAAGGTCCAGGTTTGCTTAGAAAAAATCCCAATTAATACAGATCTATGAAGGAATGAATAAGGCCGCACCGAAGGTGCGGGAATAAGATATATAAATATATAATAATAATATAGTAATATATAAATATATAATAATAATATAGTAATATATAAAGAAATAATAACCTAATGAATAAGTAATATAAAAGGCCACCCCTCCGGGGCGGGAGTAAGATATATAAACAGGAAAGTAATAAATATATAAAAGAATATAATTTACCATAAAGATAAATAAGATAAAATATATATATATAATAATATATAAATGATATGATATAATAGTATATAAAGGATATAGAATGGCTATATTATTACCATCTTTAATCTCCAGCAAAGCTGGGCCATTAACGATAAAGATAAATACATATGTATATATTACCGATTGATACTTGTCCGGTGGAAACCACGTTTTTGGTGCAGTGAAGTTTTCTCCGCAAAACTGGTCCGTATTGAACTATCAGTAGCTACTTTAGTGGTTGTTTGGTAGTTAATCGACGAAATTGTGAAAAAAAAAAATAACTATTTGTTCTAAACAATTCTTTAAATTTTGAAAATACTAATTTTTTTTTTTTTAATTTTTGTTGGAATAGTAAACCGTTTTCAGCTGGAGTTTTTAATTTTTGTGCACATTTTTTTTTTTTCGGCAATTCCCCCATTTGCCTAACAAATTCGTCTAAATTGTGGACGTTTTCAGTGGCAGATCATATGGGCCTAGTATCTCTTCCGAATTGGGAACAAACTAATAATAACAATTAAATAACTTCCGATGTATTGTTTTTTTTTATAGACACAACTTTTTATGGAATATGACCAATTTATGAGTGGTGGCTCAGTCACGTGGTTTGCAGCAATTGAGCCGCGCTTATCTCGGGGATCAGGAAGCGGGCGGGCGGGCCTGGGTTCCGGAACCACCCGAGGCCCGGGACCTTAACCCCAGAATAATTGTTGTGCCCACGTCAAAAGAAAAGAAAGAAAGAAAACAAAGAAAGAAAATGAAAGGGGTACTGGAGGTGTGCTGTTTGGCCTGCATATAACGGCCCCGACTCGGGGCTAAAAAATTGGGCTGCCGTACATCCTCAGATTAAATGGTGGTGGTGGTCGGAACAGAGGGTTCCGGTTGTGTGCAGTGCGCCGAAAAAAAGATGTCCGATCGGAAAAGGGTTCAGCCTCGCGGTCTGCACACTGCACATAGGCCGGACAATTAAGCGTGGATCTGCGGCCACTAGTGCGCGGCCGGCTGAAACCCTTCCGTCTACATGCACGCCCTGCAGCTCCAGCCGCCCTTCTCGCGGCAATACCCACGGAGCTATCCATATATATATATCCCGCCGTTCCCCTGCCTCTCCCCAATTTTATTACAAAAGAGCCCGGTTTACTCCCTTCAAAGAACTTAAAGAACTTAAAGAATTTGAATTAAAGAATTAAATTTACAGAGAAGAATCATGAGCTCGTCTTCCTCTCTAGCATCCGGGCAGTTGGAACCCAAGGAGTATATCCAGGCCCCCAGTGACCATACCGGAGAAACGTTAACCCGGACCAAAACGGAAAGCGCCCGGTCGCTTACGGACCGAGGGCTCCAGAGCTCGATCCCCATGGCGGACTTAAATGCTCCGCCGGTGCGAGACCCGATTTTCCCCGAGGAATTCAACCTCGAGACCGAAACGGGCTTGGTGCGTGTGCAGACGTTGCAGTCGCTCGGAAGAGTCAAGAGCCGAGCCACGGATTATAGCGGCAAAGCCGGCGGCAAGGACGAGGAGGGCGTCCCGGAACTAGATCCGGATACCGAGTTTGTCACGTTTCTCCCCAACGACCCGGAAAACCCTCACAACTGGTCCAATACAAAAAAATGGCTCTATACGTTTATCTTGGCGTGGGGCGTGATCAGTGCCGCATACGGCTCATCTTCGTTGGCCGGCGGTTTGCCGCTTGTTAGTGAACATTTCAACATTTCATCGGAAGTGGCCATTTTATCGGTCTCCCTAATGGTGTGTGGGTTTTTGGTGGGCCCGCTTCTCTGGGCGCCGCTTTCGGAGCAAATAGGCCGCAGACCGGTGTACTTCATCAGTTTCTTCCTTTATACGATTTTCCATCTCCCGGTGGCCTTGACCAAAAGCCCCGCCGGGTTCCTTATCTGCAGGTTTCTCCTTGGAGTGTTTTCGTCTTCGGCGTTAACCAACGTGGGCGCCTCGATCGTGGATCTCCATAACGAAACCCGAGGAGTGGCCATTGCGTTTTTCTCCTTTTGCCCCTACTCCGGTCCGGTTCTCGGAGGAATTGTCAATGGGTTTATTAGTGTGGATTCCAAACGGTACGACCTTATGGTTTGGGTGAACATGGCGTTTGCGGGGGTGATGTGGATTCTGATGTCGCTTATCCCCGAGACATATGCTCCGGTGATTTTAAAGAAAAGAGCAAAGAAATTGAGACTTGAAACGGGCAACAACAAAATCATGACGGAACAGGAAGCCACGCCGCTTTCGTTTGCGGAATTGCTCAACAATAACCTTTACCGGCCGCTCAAATTCATCGTCAACGAGCCGGTTTTGGATTTGGTGTGTGCGTTCGTGGCGCTCATCTACGCCTTGTTGTATGCGTTTTTCTTTGCTTACCCGGTGATTTTCGATGAACTCTACGGCTTTAAAGACGATAAGATCGGCTTGATGTACATTCCCATTTTGATCGGCGCCTTTTTCGCGGTTTTGGTGACGCCCATTTTGGAGAACCGCTGGAAAGCCATGTCGTTGCGCCGGGTGCCTGTTCCGGAAGACCGGCTTGTCGGCGCCATGATCGGGTGTCCGTTCCCGTGCATTTCCCTATTTATTCTCGGCGCGACTTCCCAAAAGGGTATCATCTGGGTCGGGCCCGCGCTGTCGGGCATCCTCTTTGGTTTCGGCATGGTGTTGATCTACTATTCCCTCAACAACTACATCATCGATACTTATGCCAAATATGCTGCTTCGGCGTTAGCAACAAAGGTGTTTCTTAGAAGTGCAGGCGGCGCTGCTTTCCCTTTGTTTGTGACTCAAATGTATAAAGGGCTCGGGCTCCGCTGGGCCAGTTTCTTGCTTGCGTTTGTGTCGTTGGCGATGGTGGTGGTGCCGTTTTCGTTTTATCGGTATGGCTCTTCGTTGCGTGCAAAACTATGCAAGGAGGATTATTCGGTGAAGTACTAGGAGGGGGGGTTTTTATTGGGACAGATGTTGGGGGTCCGGGGGTTATAGACATAATAAATGTGCATATGGATATTGGGCAATTGGGGGAATTAGGCAGGTGGATTAGACAATTGGACAGATTAGACAGATAAGGTAATTAAACAATTAGACTAGACAATTAGACAATTAGACAGATAAGGTAATTATACAATTAGACAGATTAGACAATTGGACAGAATAGACAGTTACACAGATTAGACAGATTGGACAGATTGGACAGATTGGACAGATTGGACAGATTGGACAGATTAGACAGATAAGTTAATTAGACAATTAGACAGGTTAGACAATTAGACTAGACAATTAGACAATTAGACAGATAAGGTAGTTAGACAATGGGGATTAGACAATTAGACAGGTATTGACAGTACTGAGTCAAGATTTGTCAATTTTCTAAACAATTCTGTCTAAGTCTGTCTAATTTCTGTCTAATTGGACAATTAGACAATTAGGCAATTGGTCAATTAGATGTAGCAATCAGTCAATTAGTCAATTAGACAATTAGAATTGAACAATTAAAATTGAACAGATTAGGCAATTGGACAGGTAATTGGTTGGGATTCGTCATTCTGTCCATTTTGTCCAGTTTCTGTCCAGTTTCTGTCCAGTTTCTGTCCATTTTCTGTCCAATTTTGTCTAATTTCTGTGTAATTTTTTGTCTAACTAGACAATTGGACAATTAGAATTAGACAGATTAGACAATTACAAATGGACAGATTAGGCAATTGGACAGATTTGGACAGATAATGGGTCAAGATTTATTATTCTGTCCAATTTGTCCAATTTCTGTCTAATTTTTGTCTAACTAGACAATTGGACAATTAGAATTAGACAGATTAGACAATTACAAATAAACAGATTAGGCAATTGAACATATAATGGGTCACGATTCCTCATCCTGTCCATTCCGTCCAATTTTTGTCCAATTTTTGTCTAATTTGACAGGTTAGACAATTAAATAATTGGAATTAAACAATTAGAATTAAACAGATTAGGCAATTAGACAATTAGACAGATTAGACAATTTGACAGATTAGATATTTAGATAATTAGGAAGATTAGACTTAGACAGGTTAGGCAAATCCGGACAGATATGGACAGATAATGGGTCAAGATTTGTCAGTCTGTACATTCTGTCTATTCTGTCCATTCTGTCTAATTTCTATACATTCTGTCCATTTTGTCCATTGTGTCCAGATTCTGTCTAATTCTGTCCAATTTATGTCTAATTCTTGTCCATTTTGTCTAATTTATGTCTAATTTATGTCTAATTAAACAATTGGACAATTAGGCAATTAAACAATTAGAATTATACGATTAGAATTAGACAGATTAGGCAATTAGACAGATACAAAAAGTACTGTGACAAGATTTGTCATTCTGTCCATTCTGTCTAATTTCTATCCATTCTGTCTAATTTCTATCCATTCTGTCTAATTCTGTCTAATTTCTGTCCATTCTGTCTAGTGTCTGTCCATTTTGTCTAATTTCTGTCTAATTTTTGTCTAATTAAACTATTGGACAATTAGACAATTAAACAATTACAAGTATACGATTAGAATTAGACAGATTAGGCAATTAGACAGATACAAAAAGAACTGTGACAAGATTTGTCATTCTGTCCATTCTGTCTAATTTCTATCCATTCTGTCTAATTTCTATCCATTCTGTCTAATTCTGTCTAATTTCTGTCCATTCTGTCTAATTCTGTCCATTCTATCCATTCTATCCATTCTATCCATTCTATCCACTCTCCATTCTATCCACTCTCCACTCTCCATTCCCCAATCACTACACTCCACACCATGATTCATAAACTCTAATCTAATCACTAATCTAATCCTAAAACAAATAAATATTCTTCTCAATCACTCAATCTGTGGCTCAATTTGTGGCACCATCACCGAGTGCTGGTCAAGGAAATTCACGTTCACCGCCGACCCCGGCGAATGTTTCGTACCCCTAAGCAACTCCGTCACCAGCGCCAAATCCACGTCCATAAGCTTCGCCATAAACGCCCCAATCTCAATGTTCTCGTGGTTGCCCAAAAGGCCGGTGTACGGGTTTCTCCGGTACAACTCGGCGTCGATCCGTTTGGAGTTGGAATACGCATAGATATTCACATCCACCGCCGAATGGCCATGCGTAGTCCACCCGGTTTGAGACCTCCTTGAGATCATGTTGTTGAGGAAATCAAGCAACTCCGCTGCGCTGGACGAAAGTTTCACCACACTTTCTGCTTCGTCCTGCGTATAGTCGTAGATCCCCATATCCGTTTCAAACACTTGCTGAACATACTTCACCATCAGGTCCAGGTCAAGCTCTTGGTCAAGCTCTTGGCCAGGAGTCTTGGACTTCTGCTTCAAGATCTGCCTCAAGATCTGCTTCGTCACGTGCTCCCCCGAGTGACTGCTATTAAGCAAAACTCCGGGGTACCACAAGTAATCCGGGTACGTGGCCGCCACTTGTCGTGCGGTAACCAAACCACCGGTTTCGTGGTCCGATGTTGAAATCACCACCGTTTCCACATCCGTAGAATCAATGAAATCAACCACTTCCTTGAATGCAGCGTCAAACGCCAAGACTTCCCGGACTTGGGCAGCAGGATCATTCTGGTGTCCTGCATGGTCGATCCGGGAACCTTCCACAAGTAAAAAAAAGCCCGAGTCCGATTCTTCCGATGCCTTGCTCAAGGCCTTCAATGCAGTCCTGGTTTGTTCAACCAATGAGGGGTATTCCTTCTCATTGCGGTCAATGTCATAGGGAATATCCGTTGGGGCAAGAAGCCCAAGAAGAGGAAGTTGCACCTTCTCCCCGCCCTCCAACGAATCAAACTCCTCCCTCAGCCCCACGTACTGGTACCCGTTCTCCTGGGCCTCCTGCACCAAGTTCCGGGCATCGGCCCTGCACCCGCCCGCCTCCAGTTTGGGGAGGAAATGGCACCGCCCGCCGCCGAGAATCAAGTCCACCATCCGCCCCAACGGGTACTCGCCCAACTGGTGCTCGGCAATCAAATCCTCCTGGAACCGGTAATCGGCATGCGAGCTGAACGCCGCCGGCGTGGCGTCCGTGATCCGGGTGGTCACCACTAATCCGGTGAGGTACCCACGCAACTTCAATGCCTCCAAAATCGTGCCACACGGCACTTTATCGGGCGAAACCCCAATGGCCCCATTGTACGACTTGAGAGCACAACTGAACGCCGTGGCTCCTGCTGCCGAATCCGTCACCAACGAATCATTGGACCGAGTCCTTGAACTGCCAATGAGGTACTTGTCCAAGGTAAGAATGTCGCCGATATCGAGATTGTCCCTGAACTGTCTGAACGACCGGGCCAACGAGAGCGACGCGGGGCCCATGCCGTCCGTGACCATGAAGATGATGTTTTTTTTGGGAGACCCTTTTTGGGAAACTTCCTTTTCCGAAACTTCCTTTTTGGGGTCGTTTTGGGGTTGGTTTTGCCCATAGATTTGGGGCAACGAGATGGGAGCCTGGGGGATCTGAAGGCCCAATGCAGGCACAAGACTGAGGAGGAGGAAAACAAGCACCAACGCCATGTGGCCTCTTTGGGGAGGTTCGAAAAACATACACTTTTTCCCGGGATTCTGGGTCATGGTCAAGTGCTTGTGATCGGGAAGGTGGGTGGGGTTCGCAGTGGAGATAAGTCCCCAGGAGCGACGCTGTGTGCAGGTAATGGTACTGCAGATAGGGTCATGATCGCTGTCCTGCAGATAATGCCAAGACACTGTCCTGCATATAATGCCCTGGGACAAGGTTCACCTTAAATCATCCATCTTCAAACCTTCCCAGTACCGTCTTTAACAAAACCCAGGGAATCCTGTATCCCGATTCATTAAGAATAGGCGGTCAATCACGTGAATACCAATGTATACACGATACCCACTGACTCGGTCTGACTCGACTCGGCCCCTAGTCAAAGGCCGTTTCCGTGCCCTGGATCTCTCCGCTAAGGTGCTTGGCAATGATGATATCCATCACCAGCAATCCCACAATCTTCAGCAACACCACGCCCGACTCCGTCACGGCGTCCGCCACATCCAAAGAATCCAAGTCCGATATCGGCACCAACTGCGAGCTGGGGATCTTGGTCTGGATCAACTCGCCTGCTTCCGAAAGACAATGGGAAACAGAGTCCACGAGGATCTTGGTGCCGTGTGCATACTGTGATGCCATGAAGCCAAGGTCCATCTCGTACATGTGTGGCTTGTAGGAGCCAATCAACGACACGTACTTTCTCTGGCCATCTCTCCGGATATACTCGTCCCGGATAATGCCTTCGGTGGACGGAGTGCAGCCAAAGATGATGGAGCAGGCATGCACGGCGGGCTTGACCATGGGGTCTTCCAGGCCCAACGCCGCCACCTCCACATCAAGGTGTTGGAGCTCGAGAGCCAACTTCTGGGCCGACTGCACATTGCGGCTGACCACCGTGACCTTGCGAAGCCTATAGAGTTTGGCGGCGATCACCACGTGCCAGAAACTCTGAGGACCCGCCCCAAACACAACCACCTCCTTTGCTTCTCCCCCGCCATTTTCTCCAACCCCTCTTTCTCCTCCCCCGCCATTTTCTCCTCTCTCTCCATCCCCTCCGTCTTTTGCCGGAAACACCTTGACCATACCGATGGAGCTGGCCAAGGCGGTTCGAAACGCGGTGATGGTTTTGGCATTCAACACGGCCTCGAGTTGCCCCGTATAGTCGTCCAACACCGAGATGCTTCCCTGGAACCCCAAGTTCTTGCGCAGGTTCAGAGGCCCCCCGCTGATCACCTTCACGCCAATCGTGTGGGGAAGAACACACGGCATGAACAAATGGGTGGAGTCGGACCCGGGCGTGGCCGACGCACACACCGTCCGTTCCGGGAGTCCCCCGGGGTGGGCCTCATAGTTGCGGAGCCCCCCAACGAGAAGCGGAATGTACACGTCAAGGAGGCTTTCCCGCGTGAGCGTCGCCTCGAGGTGCGCCGCGATTTGTGTATCACTAATCACCTTCATTTCGCACTCTGGTCTGTGGAAGTAGTCACTGGTGGAAACAGTTCGCACCGGTAAAAACTGTTGATAGTCGCACTGATGAAAACAGTGATCGCCGCACTAAGCCCATGGAGTCTCACTGTGAAAGTGAGTGAGTAGTGTAGTCCACATTTAGTGGCGCTTGGAATGAACACCATGACTATGGATCTTTTTTATCTGGCACTTCGTAGATTCTCCTTTTGCTGTTGTGTTGGCCATTATGCTCCGCTGTAGTGGTCATTATATTTCCCAAACATTGCTTCACTTGCCCATCAACTCTGGTCCATTGTCTTTGTGTTGCATTGTGTTTTCTTGTCCGTTGTATATCAGTGTATCTTTTTAACTTTTTTTTATGTAGGCACTCGCTGTATTTATAAGCATGAGCGTATGTGGCTGCAAGTTGGCTTTGTGTCTGAAACACTCCTTCGCGCATGCACGAGCCGCACGTTTCATGTTTTGCAGCCTTGCGCGGCCGCCAAGCGACGAGAATATATAAAGGGACCGCCGCCCCGATTCCGCACATATAAATTTGGTTTTATTCTTATACTCTCTTCTCAATAATGTCCCGTTTCAATTTTATATTTATATTCTGCAAAGAATTCGATTACCCAGTGATTTATATTTCTACTGACCATTATCTACTATCTACTGCCTTTCCTGGTGAAGCTGTTACCGTACAGTTGAGATAAGTAGAAAAGGTGTACATAGAAGATAGTTAGAAGAGGTATGTTTTTTTTTCTATTAAATGGCCTATATGAATAATTACATGGTGGATATTTCTTATGGCATCACCAAACGCATGCTGGAGTATCACACGTGGGTTATTTTTTGTTATTCAATGCAGTCCATGATCAATTGTTCTCAGATCGAGTCTCGCACTTGAACAGAGATATTCTCAGGTATAGCTTTCAGTGGTTTGGGGTGGTTGTTCAGACAAGCAATAATTGTCTAATTCTACTACCTATCCTGTCTACTATACTCTTCTGCTCTCGTTTCCTACATATCATTGACTCTTCATTTGACTTGTCGTTTTTTGACTCTAAGGAGGTATACTATATGGGGCTAAGGCGGGAACTGACGGTGTGATTGACAGGAATCATGAAGTATGGTACTGACAGTCAGTTGAAGAGTCTATTCACTTCCTATTCTTCGGATAGAGAAGGACATCAAAAGACATTAGGTTCAAGACATAATGTTGGCTTTCCAATACTCTCTTTATTGGTGCATCAATCAGTCAGTATTGCATAGAGGTACCGAGGAAAGTACTATTGGTGTTGATCTAGAATACCTGGATCCAGATCTAGACGTATCGGACATGGTCGGCCAAAGAACCAGCTTTGGCTTCTTGGTGTCCCTGCTGGATCATGTGGAGTCTTGTCTTTTGGAGTTTGTCCATATAGGGTTCCAAAAAGGCATCGTTTTTCCAGTTGGGGTAGTGGGTGTGCACACAAGCCTCGAGTTTATGGATCAACGAATATGCCATTGCTCGACTCACCACATCGTCGCTTGGCTTGACGTCATAAAGCTTGAACTTGGCGGAAACCGATTTGAGCGACGATAGGAATTTGGGGTACTCGGGTTTGACGTTTGTCTCGGGACTTTCCGAAGCAAACAAGGGGTCCTGGTTCCAAGAGGCCAACTCAACAAAGAGTTTTTGAAGCAGGTTGAACTCGTGTTGCTTTGAAATCACTTGGCTCATGAGCTCCGAGTCCTGGGCAGAAGCCTCCCAGATCAAAAACGAGTGTCTCATGTCATTCATCCTGCAGACCATCTTTGCTTGCGACTGCTCCATAAAATCAAAGTGAAACTTCCAGACAATCCGCTCATAAAAAGGCAGGAGAGCTTGTGTTTTCAAAAGCGGCATGAACTCGGCCTCAAAGCTCTCCTTCAATATCTTGACTATATTCAACGGAGCCTTCAAATCGTGGTACTTTTTCAAGAGCAAGATCTTCAACTCAATGAAGTTGTTAGTGGACCAGCCATTTTTCTCGAAAATAGGCTTATCCAAGTTTCTAACATCAAACGGAAGCCGGGAAAGTGAGCGGAGGTTTTTGTTCAAGAGAAACTTGGAGAAAAGCTGGGGAGAAAGCTTCTTTTCGTGGAACGAGAGTTTGAGAAGCTCCAAAAGCTCCTCCTCATCCTGCAAGCTCTTGATATGACCAATCAAGCTTTTCTGGGGCGGGCCTTTGGGCAAAAGCGCATTGACGGCCTGCAAATCCACCACAAGAGAGTCGAATAGCTCCTTATGATTGGTTGAAGATACGGGGTACTCTGCAGCAAGGCCCAGGTCTAGGCCTTTGAACTGTTCAGCCACGGACCCTTTTTGGAGGTTCTGGAGAAGCGACGGTTTATATGCAGACGGCGGCTTGGCGTGTCGGGAAGGCGACAAGAGGCCGAGAGCATCGGCCAATGAAAACGTATCGTTTTTGGGCCTCGAGGATAGTCGCCGTGCAAGAAACATCATGAAGACACTATTCAAGTCCAAAGGTACACAAGTGAACAGTACTTAAGGGAACAGTACTCAAGTATGGAGGTATCAATGACAATGATGACAATCAATTGTTCAAGGAAATGTCAATGGATACTTGGTGACGCCAATCGAAGCTATTGAAACAATGACCTCAATAGACAGAATGGGATTAGTGGTGGATGGATAGAAGAGTCAGTCAATGACAACAAAGCAGAGCCAATTCAACCAAGGATATGAGGATAGTGGACAGCAGACCCCGAACAGTACAATTGAAGAGACACTGACAACTGAAGAGACACCGGAAGCTCACTAATGAATATGAATCAATGGACACTGACACTGATGATGGGCACTGACCAATGGATACTGATGAAGACACTATCAAAGGAGTATTCAACGATCAACGATCAACGATTCACGATTCACGATTCAAGACTCAAGACTCAAGATTCACGATTCAAGATTCAGGATTGAAGGACACTGGGACTGGTTCTGGGACTGGCTCTGGGACTGACACTGGGACTAACTTTTTGACTGAGTGTTCAGTGATGGTGGGAAGAGATTAGGTCCTAATGAGAGGATCCTGATAGGGGTGGCGGGGTAGGAGGAGAGGATTGGGACACCGACTCTGCAATACCAACACCACTAGCTTCTCACCGCTAAAGTATGAAAAGATGGACTGTGACTAGAAGATGAGGTTATAGTGTGGTTTTTGGAGTCTGGAGTCTGGATTTGGGGTCTGGATTTGGGGTCTGGAATGGTGGGGAAATGTGGGATTTGGAAGAGTAAGGAGGAGGTGAGGGAAGAGGTGAGTGAGGTCATGAGGCGAGTGAGCCCGGTGCGTCCTGTGTGCAGTACCTCCAACCAATAGCCCTAAAAAAAAGGGACAATTTCCTAAAACAGAAAGGTGAACAAATCCAATGTGTTTTGACGGTTATTGGATACGGTGGGTATTGGTTTGGGTGGGTTTTGGGGTGATGATTGGGTAAGTGGTCCAGAAAAACATGGGGCTATTTTCGGTGGGTATGAGCCCTGGCCTGGGTCACGGCAAATCCTCTCTCAATACATTCTACAGTCTAGAGTCTAAGAATATAGAGTTAAAATAATATAGAGTTACGAATATAGAGTTATGAATAATAAAGAGTTAAGGACTTGTTGGTATGGAGAGTATAGAGATTGTGATGGTGTTTCCTGCATATTGCATGGTGATTCCATTGATTCCTGCATATTGCACCGGAATTCCACTGAGTCACCGTAAAGCCAGTAAAACCCAACTAATCTTAGAAAGCGTTTTCTGGAATGTTTTGCCGTTCTGCAGAGGTCAATAGTCTTTTATTAAATTTATATAAATAACTAATGATAACTTATGTAAGACCTATAATACCATGGTTATATGCAGGATCAGCACAAATCGTAGCAATTTCATCAAGTCTAACTTATGAGTAGATTAATATAAAGGTTTAGTGAATCACGGGTAAAAAAAGAACCATCATAATTACTGTGGTTTTAGTATTAGTAGACATTTTACCTCTTTCCTGCATATAGCGCGGGTTCTCCCAATTTACTGGGATTTTCCACCATCCATTCTACCTTCTCAGTCTCTTCCAGGTAAATACCTTAATTTCAATTTCATCAGAATTTCATCTTGAAAGCTTTCCGAAAACTAACGTTCGGGACTATATTCAGGAGCCAGGTTCTGTGGGTAGTGTATATAGTAGTAAGTGTAGTGCATATAGCGAGGCTGGCTATATACAGTACGTATGCTCGTATATCGAAGAAGAGCAGTTTGAAAGGGGTGAAATAAAAAGTGATGATTTTATGTAATTGTGGGATTCCGGGGCGACGATTCGTCAAAAGTATAGGGATTTGTATGATTCTGGGGCGATGATTGGTTGAACGTACCCTGATGCATATTCTCAGGAAGCCCAACAAAAACAATTTCAATATAAAAAGGTCCCTTGGCCCAGTTGGTTAAGGCGTGGTGCTAATAACGCCAAGATCAGCAGTTCGATCCTGCTAGGGACCATTTTTTTAGCTTTTTCAGCGTTTTTTATCCCTTTCCTTCCCTCAATCTCTACCCTTTGAAATTCTGCCTGGTTTCATGACTAGGACTGGCGTGCGTGGGTGCAGGCGACATGGAAAAAGTTTCATTGTCATGCGCGCCCGATGACCTAAAAAAGAGATTGCGAGATTCGAGTGGATTCGGGATTTTGAAGAAAATTAAAAGTAGAGATTTTGAAACGGCAGTAAAGAGAAAAAAAAAATGAAAGGAGACTAGAATTGGATTTCCCAAGAAATCGTGTGGTGTACGGGTTTCGGGTGGTAAAAAGAAAGTATTGGAGTGTTTCTGGGTTGGTCTGGGCACTTTTTGGCCAACGACTCGGACCAGGCTTATTCTATCAAATTTAACTAAAGGTGGTAGTAAGATATTCAAGTGATTTGGTGGGCGTGTGCAGGTATGGAGAAGAGAAGAGTGGATACTTATTCACCCAAGAGTCATCGCAGTTTACGGCACGTGACCAGTTGCAATGAGTTAAAACGAAAAAAGATTGCAGCACCACAATTTCACACATGGTCTCCCACTGCATTACTCACTGTGGCCCTAAGTGGCTTGACTAACGTTGATCGGACGGGAAACAGTATTTTCCACTTGGTATGGCCGCAACCGAAAGTAAATTTTTTAAGGGTGACATCCCTCCTAGTACAAGTTATAGCCAATATAATGCTTCATTTGGCACTAGCGGGGCAGGACGTGCCAGTTCCTTCGGGACTTCTGGCTACATGTAGGTCTGAAGACAATAGACTAAAGCTTAACCCACAATCAACTTTATATAAAGCCCACATTGGATTCTATGGATCAATAAGGGCTTAAAGGGTCGTGCCATCCCCAAAAACATCCAAATTTCCAAAAAAAATTCCAAAAACATCCAAAAAAAGGCGTTCCCAAATAGGAAAGTGAAAGTATAATCTTCTGGTTTTTACTATTGAGATTGTAGCGATTCTTGAAGAACAAAATGAACTCAAATCTTAAGTTGAATCTGAATCCGTATGTTTTTTTCTGGTCCTAGTATTTATTTACCCACCAAGTGCACTTTTTCAGCTAAAAAAACACCGTTAAAACCTGCTCTAAAACCTGCTCTAAAACCTGCTCAGTATTGTGAACAGTCAAGGTTCCACCAGTGTACGTTAAATCTTCCGTGATTTCCTTTTTCACCATTTTTTCCATTTTTTAAGCACTTTTTATACACTCCCTCCAATTTCCAGTCGAATCCATGAAAAAATTGATTTTTGGTGGACTCAAGTGTTTTTAATCAAGTGAGAATCAGGAACCTTTTTGATGCAGTTTGGTGCGATTTCTGTGCGAATTGTGATTTCGTGGATTTGGTGCGAAATGGTGCGAAAATAGAGTCGAAAAACTCACGCACTTGAGTTAAAAATACCGGGAAATCAATAATTAAAAATAATACAAGTTATAGAAATTTCTAGAAATTTCTAGAAATCATCAAAAAAAGAATTTTAAATGAAAGAATATCCCCAATAGTTTATTCTTTGGTTAATTTAAGGGTTCAACTCCCTTTAGTCATATTAATGTTTAAACTAGAAATATAAATGTATGACTTTTATTTACTTCTTTAAGTTCAAGATTATTTAACCAATTATCTAAACATATAATTTTAATGGCTACCTACTTCATGATTGATCAGAAAGAAATGTATTATTTAATGACATAATAAGATTCGTAATCTTATACACTAACCATTATGATTAGTCTTCAACCTCTACTTCCTATAATTTTACAATTATTATCTTTATTAAAAAAGGGTTCCGTTCATTCAATAACTTAATATTAAATGACATGTTCCACTGCTTGGGACAACTTAGATTTATATCTAAAGATTAGAAGTAATTAAGACCCTTAACCTTAGATAGCCCTGAATAAAATTTAATTCTGGTAGTTATTTATATTATACCACAAAATTCAATCTTAACTTATATTTATCTAAGATCACAATAACGGGTTTACCGGTAAATTACATTATATTAGTCTTGTAAATTACATTATATTCGTTTTGGAAATTACATTATATTAGTCTTGTAAATTACATTATATTAGTTTTGTAAAATACTGAATTCTAGTTATATTAAAGAACTTAAGTCTGATTTTATTAATTAACTTTTGAAGCTTCTTGAGCTCCTTTTTTGTTAAGGTATGTTTCTACGCTGCTAGATACGCTGCTGAAGAGAACTTATCGGCCCAGCCAGGGCCCACCTGATATCTGAGTTATTTTTTGACCTGAATTGGACTTTGACCTGAGTTTTTTTGACCTGAATTGGACTTTGACCTGAGTTTTTTTGACCTGAATTCAGCTGATTCTATTCTTGGTCAATATTATCTTAATTTGGTCGAATAAGCAGTAATTTGATTGGCCATTGGTGATTGGTGGAAAGAATGGTAGCAGAATTAATGAGACAATGTCTATGTTGGTTCATCTGGACGTCCTGTATGGACATGGAAAACGTTCAACAAGCACTGAGTCTAGAAGCTCATCTAGACGTTAATCTAGTAGGTCAAGTAGTTAGTGTAGTAATTTTAGAATATCTTTTCTATTTCCCATATAGAATCATTGTATTTTACTATTAAATAGTATTTTTTAAACCGTTATTATTAGACACATCAGATGCTTTCGGTGATGTCGACGCCGCATCGAAACAAACCTCTTTACTCTTTCTTCAGTTATTAATTAGATTCTCATTTGATTTACATATAACATACCTAAACTAGTGAAATGAATCAAAAAGGAAAACCACGAAGGTTTCTAAATCAAAATAAAGATATAGTAAAGCTGCACTGCATCTTCCAAATTGGATTAACTTAAATGGGCTTGACCCATAAAGGTTTATTACTTATGTAGTAATCCTCTTGTATTTAAGAATCCCTCTTTTGCTGATTTAACATAATTTAACATAATATATCTAGATCTTACATCAGCTAAACCAGAAGCAATACGATATTTCCAAGTCTCAAATCCACGACTCTGGAATTTATCGTATAATCATAATTATAAATTATGATTATGTTATAATTATACGACATGACTATGTGACTGATTGGCCAGAAGAGAAGAGAGGAGATGAAGAAGTGAAGAAGTGAAGAAGTGAAGAAAACGACTGGGAATGACAGTAATTGAATAATGAAATGGCACGCTAGAGTGACAGAGTATCCTGTATCGAAAATTAGACTATACATTATACATTATGGATTGAAGAGTATATATTATGGATTACACATTACAGATATGGCTTATGGACTAGAAATGTCGATTAAAGAGTATGGACTAAAAATTAAAGAATACTAGAGCACTATAATATGTCAGAGATAAAAAAATATTGTTTACGTTACAGTGAAAAAAAGAAGCTCAAAGAGAAGGTACAGATACTTTTTTATTCTTCTCTTCTCTTTCCTTTTAGTTAAAGATAAATAGATTCCATGGTTACTTTCTGTAATCTATTTCTCTAATATATGATTAGGAAATAAACCAAAGAATCTCGTTAGTAATATTAATGATCACATTAAAACTTTCTCTAGTAGTAAAGAATAGGTGAGATAAATGATATAAATACAAGAAAATAAGTATATAATAGGGGAGTGTTTTGAATATAAAATAGGATATTCAATAATAGTAAATATATATATATATATATGTATAAACATGATGGTTTATATGAGAATTAAAAAATAGAACGTTTGTAAAGATTCAAGATACATATTTTAGCTTAGACCTCTATATATATTCCAGAATCCGACTGTACATTTAGACAGACATTTCAGTCTAGCCTCGGTGAACCAGTCTGTAGCGACATATGCAACTGCCGACGGTCTTTAACGAAGATGTCATTGACCGTTTTCCCCATTTTTTTCTAGCGATATAAAATACTTATTGCCCTATGTAAATTCTCCTTTATTAAAGGTTGAGTGTTATTCGATTGTACTCTTGTCACTAATAATATTAAATAGTATAATGGTAATTCATTACACTCATGTGTCATTTTTATTTGACATTTAATTTTAAAATATTGATTATACATCTTTATACGTTGTAGGTAATAATTTCTATAATAGGTAACTTATGATTACTTGATTCTTCATTATCTAAATATCTAGATACATCTTTTAAAGTTATCATTATAGATTTTAGTTATCTTTAGATACAAGAATGATTCTTATGAACGAACTCTTTTTCCCCCAATTTTCTTTTTATTCTTGGAACGAGGACGGGGGGATGCGGCTCCTTATATATTCCTCGCTGCTCGCTGTTCCTGCACGGTGGGTGGCTGCAAAAGGATCGGGCGGGGGTGAGAAATTGTATATATAAAGCCCCCCGCCCCCGAGTATCTGGACCCCTTTTTCCATCCATTATTTCCTCATTTTGTCCTTTTCTTCTTTCTTTTGGGTTTCCTTTTTTATTCCTTTTTCTTATACCCCTAGTCACTGGCTTCAAATCCGTTCATAAATTAATAACTCTACCATCACTTAAATATTTGAATATAGGGTTTTTACTTCTATTATTAAGTAATATCTTAATATCTCCATTCTACAGTTAGTCCTGTATCCTAGAAGCTGGCTATTCTTAGTGTAGTACTTGTAGTCTAGTGCAGTACTAAGTGCAGTACTTAGTGTAGTACTTATTCTAGGACTTTTCTAGAATGTCTAAATTATATAACAGGTCATTAGATATTGTTTTGGAAGAAATAGTTGAATGATGGTTGTGAGTGCTGCATATAACGTCCCGTGGCTCTTTCAATGGCATTTAGTCCAGAGGACAGTAATAGGAATTTTATCTTTGGACATTTTGACAGCTACAATTGAATTAAACACACTGACGACAAATACTACCTTTTATATTGTTGCAGAAAGACAGAAATTCTGCATATACTCATTGGCACTGCACACAAGAAAGAAAAGCCTGCATATACACATTGATACTGCATAAAGATACATTTAACACTATTACCATTTAGTTTTATTATTTTTATTATTGATTGGTATACGAGGGATCACCACTCCTGGGTTTTAAGCCCGTACTTGGACTTCTTGGACCCCTTGATGGGCTTGACCAACTTGGACCCCCCCTCCAAAAACGAAAACACATCTCTGCGGTGCTCCTCAAACCGGTTGATGTACTCCTCCTTCTGCAACGTCAAGCCAATGTCGTCCAAGCCATTGATGAGACAATGTTTTCTGAACTCCTCCACGTCGAAATGGTCCACCAAAACGTCGCCTTCCTCGCTCCGGATCTCCTGTTTGGGCAAGTCGATCGTGAGCTTCTTGCCTGCCGCAGCCAAAGGGTACAACTTTTCCTTGATCACGCTCTGGTCGAGCCGGATGGGCAACAAGCCGTTTTTGAACGAGTTGTTGTAGAAGATATCGCCAAACGAGGGGGCAATCATACACTTGATGCCAAAGTCCTTGAGCGCCCAGGGAGCGTGTTCACGGGAAGACCCACACCCAAAGTTGTCTCCCGTCACCAACAACACCTCTGCTTTGCGGTACGGCTGGACGTTAAGGCAAAAGTCCGTCTCCACGTCCTTGCCGTTCTCCTGCTTGAACCGCAACTCGTAGAACAAGCCCTTCTTCAACCCCGTTCTTTTGATGGTCTTTAAGAACTGCTTGGGGATGATGGCATCGGTGTCCACGTTGGCCTTGTCCAAAGGAGCGGTGATTCCCGTCAAAACGCCAAACTTGTCCATTCCTGCACCGCCTGAAGCGGCCGGCGTGCTGTTTGCTGGGATATCCTTGAGTCTGTCGTCTTCCTTGGCCTTTGCTTCTTCCAATGGGGTCTTTTCATGCTCGTACACTGCATCCTGCAACTCCTGGTCCTCGGCCGAGTCGATTTGAACCACGGGCTCATCCAGAGTATTGTATGTCCACTCTCTGATATCCGTGAAATGGCCCTTGATAGCTGCGGCTGCTGCCATGGCTGGCGACATAAGATGCGTTCTGGATTTGGCACCTTGGCGTCCCTCGAAGTTCCGGTTAGACGTAGAAGCACATCTTTCCTCGGGGTCCAAGATATCGGGGTTCATTCCCAAACACATGGAACAGCCTGCTTCTCTCCAGGAAAAGCCTGCGGCCTCGAAGATCTTGTCCAAGCCCTCTTTTTCCGCTTGTTTTTTGACCAACCCGGAGCCGGGCACCACCAACACCAACTTGACGGAATCGGCCTTTTTATGGCCCTTGGCCACCTTGGCAGCAGCACGCAAATCCTCGATCCGGGAGTTGGTGCACGAGCCAATGAAGGCCTTGTCGATTTTCAAGTCCTTAAGTGGGGTGTTTGGAGTCAAACCCTGGTACTCAAGCGCACGCTCCATTCCAGCCTTTTTGATGGGGTCTTCCAACTTCGAAGGGTCCGGCACACAGGCGGTGATGGGCAAGGCGTCCTGTGGAGAGTTACCCCACGTGATGGTGGGCACGATATCCAGGGCCTTGACTTGAATATCGTAGTCGAAATGAGCGCCTTCGTCCGAGTAAAGCGAGGACCAGTACCGCACGGCCTTTTCCCATTCGGCGCCTTTGGGAGCCAATGGTCTTCCCTTAAGGTAATTGAACGTGATTTCGTCGGGACGAATCATTCCTGCACGGGCACCGGCCTCAATGGCCATGTTACAGATGGACATCCGTGCCTCCATGGACAAGGCTTCAATGGCGGAGCCAGCAAACTCAATCACACACCCGGTTCCACCTGCAGTCCCAATGATGCCAATGACATGTAGAACCAAATCCTTGGAGGTGATCCCTGGGGACAAGTCGCCATTGATGCTGATGCGCATGTTCTTTGATTTGGCCTGGATAATGGTTTGCGTGGCCAACACATGTTCGACTTCGGAGGTTCCGATACCAAAGGCTAGAGAGCCAAAGGCACCATGGGTGGATGTGTGCAGGTCACCACAGACCACGGTTGTTCCCGGAAGAGTGAAGCCCTGTTCTGGGCCAATCACGTGCACGATACCCTGGCGGGAGTCTTCCATGCCGAAATAGGTCACGTCGAAGTCCTGCACATTCTGCTCCAACGTCATCACCTGCAACTTGGAGTCCTCCTGCTCCACAAACGACTGCACGTCCTTGAAGGCGGCACGTGACTCCGTGGGGATATTGTGGTCCACCGTGGCAAGCGTGCAGTCAGTTCTGCGGACCTTTCTGCCGGCGTTTTTCAAGCCCTCGAACGCTTGCGGCGACGTCACCTCGTGCACAAGGTGGCGGTCAATGTAAATAAGGTACGACCCCGATTCGTCCTTATGCACCACGTGATCCTCAAACACCTTATCGTATAAAGTCTTCACAGTCCCCGGCATAGTCACTGTCTGTGTCTGTTTGTCTGTGTCTGTCTGTTTTAACTGTTTGTCCAGTTCTGTCTGTTTGTCCAGGTTTGTCTGTTTGTCCAGTTCTGATCTTTTGTCCAGTTCTGTCTGTTCTGTCTGTTTGTCAAATCTGTTTGTCAAATCTGTCAAATCTGTCTTTCAGTGTGAGTGTCTGGTGTGTAGTTTCTGTGGATGTCAGTTTGGCGGGGCGAGCACTGGGATTTATAGTGGACGGGCGGGCCGGTTCCGGCGGGCGCGCAAGGCCAATCACCGCCGCGCAATTTCAAACAAGACCCACGCCAAATCTCTAATCCCCGCGCCGGTTCCGCCCCGACCTCTGTCAGTGACTCACTACATCAACTAACAACTACACCATCACCAACACCAACTACCAACTACCAACTACAAAACACCCACCATAACACCATACCATAATAACTCCATAATAATACCATAACACCATAATGACACATAATAAGTACTTACTAATTAATTAATTAATTAATTAATTAAGGATAAATTTTTGGATAGAGTGTCTGGATATAGTAAGGAATAATATGGGGTCATGGAAAAAGTGCATTGGAGAGAAAGGCGTGGGTGCATGAATAGAGAGTGAGGAGTGAGAAAGGAGTGAGAAAGGAGTGAGAAAGAGTGGGTATTGATGGAGAGCGCGGAAGAAGTACAATGGAGTGCGGAACATCGAGGACTTGAAGAAGGGAGGGAAACCTCCGCGAAGAAGGGAATCCTCCTCTACTCCCCTTTTTTCCTACTCCTAGTCCTTTCCCGTTCTTTTCAACTCCTACTTCTTTTCAACTCCTAGTTCCTTTCCTAGTTCCCACTTCTTTTTTAACCCCTAGTTCTATTTCTAACTCCTAGTTCCTTTTCAACTCCTACTCCTTTCCTAGTTCTTCTTACTTTTTTAACTCCTACTCCCATTTCTTTTCTACTCCTTGTTTCTTTTCAACTCCCACTCCTACTCCTTTCCTACTCCCACTTCTTTTTTAACTCCTAGTTCATTCCCACTTTACTTGGTGGCCAGGAACAGAGTGAATGTGTTGGAACAAACCTTTGGATCCAGGCCACTGCCATGAATAACAATTAAGAAAGTAGAACTGGAAGTATAGAACAGAAAGTATAAAACAGGAAGTATAAAACAGGAGTATAGAACTGGAACAGAACTGGAACAGAACTGGAACAGAACTGGAGTATAGAACAGCAGGTTCTTCAAAGATGAATCCCAGGGATCCCTCCGAAAGTGAAACTACAAGTATTGGAATCTACTTATTGATAGAACCCTGTTTTATCCCTCAATCTGCAACAGTTCTACATAATACTTACTCCTAGTTCCATTCCTACTTTAACCCTACTACTTCTACTTACTACTTCCTATATTCTATTTTCTATATTCTATACTCTGTTTCTTAATTCCTAATTCATATTTCCTAACTCCTATTTTCTAGTTCCTATTTCCTTTCCTACTTTAACCTTAATACTTCCTTTCCTATTTTCTAGTTCCTAGTTCCTTTCCTATATGCTATATGCTATTTGCTATTTGCTACTTCCTATATTCTATATTCTATATTCTACTCATAGTTCTTAATTCCTTTCCTACTTTAACCTTACTATTTACTATTTACTATTTACTACTTCCTGTATTCTATATTCTATATTCTACTCCTACCTCCTTTCCCAATTCCTAAATTCTAATTCCTTTCCTATTTTCTATATTCACTCCTAATTCCTATTTCCCAATTCCCACTTTAGCCTTACTACTTCTGCTTCTTTTCCTAATTCCTAAATCCTTTCCTAATTCCTAACTCCTGCTTCAACCTTACTACTTAAGATTTCCTACTTCTACTTCCTATAATCTTAAATTTGAATTTCGAATAAATGCAATGAATAAGATATTTAGATAAGATTGAACTTGGACATATAAATATCAAGATAATAACTATGGAATAGAGAGGTACAGGTATAACCTGTAACATAGAAATGAATGTCCACTTGATAAATCCATTTCTTTTGAATTGTTGATTTAATGAATAATGATAAAATGGTACTTTATAAGATTTACATCTACCGTTCATCTTTGGGCGATCCAAAACCTATATACTTAGCTGCGTTCTCTCTTGGTGGTACTTTACTAGGTCTATCTGTTTTACGAGTTGGCTTGGATTTAAGAAACTTCTTGTTTTATCATTTATGAAAAAATAAAAAAGATATTCTATAAATCTCTAAATCTTACTTATAATTTTTCCAAATTCGTATTTCCTACTTTCTCCCCTAGTTCCTAATTCCTAAATCCTAGTTCCTTTCCTTTTTCCTTTTTCCTAACTCCTACTTTACCTTACTAGTTCCTAATTCCTTTCCTAGTTCCTAATTCCTTTCTTAATTCCTTTCCTAATTCCTAGTTCCTGATTCCTAAATTCTAAATCCTTTCCTTTCCTTTCCTACTTTCTATTTGCTATTTCCTACTTAACCTTCCTACTTCCTTTCCTACTTCCCTTCCTACGTCCTAATTCTTTTCCTACTTTCTACTTTCTACTTCTATCTCCTTTTCCCTATCCTTTTCCTTTCCTAATTACTTCCCTTTCCTACTTCTACTTCCTTTCTACTTCTTTCCTCTCCGAATTTGGCCTTGTTGACTGACGTATTCTGAGCTGTAGATGGAAGCACCTTGAGGTCGCAGTAGAGGGATCTTCTTCCTGGGGATCTTCTTCCTGGGGATCTCCGTCCTGGGAGATTTGTGCTAGGAGATTTGTGCTCTTTTGGAGATTGCTGCGGACGGAGGAATTTAATCTTTCTTGATGGGAGTTGGAGTCATGGAACCCCAATCTTCTTGTTGAATCTTAACAGACGGCCTCGCCAGGTTCCGAAATGTCGGGCTCTCTTGGTGGGAGAAAACCCTTTTGCATAGGAGTCTTTTTTGCTAGGAGTCTTTTTTTGAGTCGTCTGCTGAAGTTGGATTGAACCACTTGCACAAGAATCCACGGGAGTTTCCGTCATGACTCAGATCCAGTACACCCTAAGATTGTATTCATGGAGAAGTTATTTTTTCATGGAGACGTCATTGTATTCATGAAAAATCCACTTTCGGCGAGGTTATCAAATCTGCCTAATAAGATTGGTCATTATCATATTTATGTCTATAGTGAAAAAGACAATGAAGTTCTACTCCCTTTCCTATGTCCTATTTCCTTTCCTAATTCCTTATTAATTCCTGTCCTAAATCCTAAATCCTAAATCCTGTTCCTTTCCTATTTCCGACGGATCATTTGATTAGATTCCCCCATCACCCAAAAATAAAACATTCGAAGGCTATAAAAAGAGAATAGTTTAAGCAAGGTATTAGAGCAATTTATGTAAAGTATACAATTAGCAAATTACGGGTAACTTGTAATTCATCATATTATATGAACCGAGTATTGGGACTCACATGATGGACATATTTCGGTGTAATTAACGAAGTTTCTACCAACCTTTTCGATTTCCCTTTCCTTTATATTTGTTAAACCCCTTTTGAACATTGTAGAAATGTACTTTATTGTTTCAAGTGTTCCACCTTTCCATTGAGTTTGGCACACCTTTACAGTAGTCTTTTTCCTTAATCCTTTTCAATTTATCCATGTAAGAATATTCATCCATTTTAGGGCCATAGAACCATTTCGGACTGCCTATTATCTAAACCGTCATCCATAGAATCGGGGTGTTTCCAACGATGAGGGTTTCTTACTTTGGATGGGCTCTCACTGCATGAATCCGTAAAAACTCTATCATCGTGAGTGACTAATTGATTGTCTGTCTCATTGACTAATTAAATAATTGATCAACTGTCTGTCTGCCTGACTGATTCATTGACTTTCTGACCACCTGACTTACTGATTGATTGTCTGAGTAACTGTCTGACTGGCTGACTAATTGTCTGTCTGATTGACCGATTGTCCTACCGAATGACTAATTGTCTGTCTGCCTTATTGATTGATTGACTTACTGTCTAACCTACTGTCTGACCTACTGAATGACTTATAAGCTGTCTGTCTGATTGACTGCTTGACTGACTGATCCATTGACTTCTGTATGACTTACTGACTGACTGAATGACTGACTGATTAAATTACTGACTGATTCATTGACTTATATGGAGAGTAGTAGAGCCCAGTAGAGTATTGTAGTATTCAGATAGAATTTAGTATTTGTAGTATTTATAGTATTTAGTATTTATAGTAATTAGTACAGTATTTATATAGTCAGATAGAATTTAGTATACCGTTTATAGTATTGAGTAAACCATTAAGTTTTATAGTGCTTATAGTATTTAGAATATTGATTCCATTAATGGTGAGAGTAGTAGAGTTTAGTAGAGTTTAGTACAGATTTAGTACAGATTTAGTACGGTATTAAGTACAGTATTTATAGTATTTGTAGTATTTAGTATTTGTAGTATTTAGTATTTAGTATTTAAAGTATTTATAGTATTTAGTATTTAGTATTTAGTATTTATAGTATTTAGTATTTAGTATTTAGTACTTATAGTATTTAGTATTTATAGTATTTAGTACTTATAGTATTTAGCATACTTAGTGAAGTGATAGTAAAGCTTTTATATATTATTATCTTCAGTATATCGTTTCTAGTAATTAGCATAAAACAAAAAAGAAAAAAAAAAAAAGAAAGAAGGAGTGGATTTGAGGTTGAACTTTGCGCGTTATTGAATACTTCCGCGTAAGATGGAACCTCTAAGACTTCTGTCTCAATTAACTTTAACAAATATTCCAGTTTGGTGACTATGTCAGTCTTCGGGTGTAGTGGTTTAGCTCTAAACAAATACTAGGAATTGGTGATTTCTAGTCTTCAAACTGAACTGGTAATTCTCGCTGATATTCTATGAGGTGGTTACATGAGGCTGTGGTTTGAATGGGTGCAAACCATGGAAACCGCGCGGTGCCTTTTTCCGCAGACCCGTACACCAGGCAAGGTCAGCAGAAAAAGCCCCAATGCAAACCCCCCTTCCCCCCTCCAAATTTTGGGAATTTTAGTTCCCTAGAATCCTTGAGTTCCCACGGTCACAATGAACACATTTTTACTGGGAAATCTCCCCTGGTGCTCTCACAGTTCTGTATCCAATAAACAGGGACACTGCGAAGTCGGATCAAGTACCATAATTGGAGAGCCGTGAAGATATCTAAAAGGTGCTTAGTGTGCAGGAAAAGACAGAAAAAAAGAAAAAAAAGAACAGACAGAACAGACCGAATGGAACGGAACAGTCAGAAGGAACAGACAGAGCAGAAAGAAAAGGGAAAAAAAAAGTTTGTTTGTGGCGATGGATGGTTGGTGATTTGGATTTAGGAGAGTGAGGGAGTGAGTGAGTGAGGAGTGAGTGAGTGAGGCATAGACCTGTGGTGTACGGAGGTCTCGGGGGGTCTCTAATGAGCGTGAAGCCAAACCCCTGCAACCCAACCCCATGATCCCGGCAGGCACGCGACGGTCCAAGATCCGGGCCCCCCGCCGGTCCATAGTGGCGCAGCAACCCGTTGTCGACCCCCAGTTTGACTATGACGCGCTGTGGGCCGTTCTAGCCCACGCGTTCCGCCAGATCCACACCAAAAACGTCGCCTCGCTCCTGTACGGCCACCTCTACCGGACCACCTACGCTTTGGTTCTTGAAAAGTGTGGCGCCCGGCTTTATGACGATGTGGCCAGACTTGTTGGTGACCATCTCGGCGTTAGGAGAGCCCAGCTTCTTGCCCTCTCCCCAAGGGAACTCCCCAAACTGGAACTTCCCAAACTGGAATTTCCCAAACTGGAACTTGCCAAATCGTCTGAGGCAGACACCTTTTTATCGAGGGTTGCTCTGGAGTGGACCGACCATCTCCTCCTGATGAAGCTCATCAATGATGTGGTCATGTACATGAACCGCGTGTATTTGAAGGACCAACACAAGTTGTACGTGTACGACATGGGAATAGCGCTTTTCGAAAGCGAGTTCTTGAGGGCCGAGAATCTGGCGATGGCCGATTTGGTCATTGGCATGGTTTGCGATGAAATGGGGTCCGGGGTGATTTCCGAGCTGTTGACGCTGAAACCCCACATCGGGGTGATTTTGAAGATGTTCCAGACGATGGCCGAGGATAAGTATACCCAGATGCTGAAAACGAACATTTATGATGAGTTCGAACGGCCGTTGGTGGCTCGGTGCAGGCACTTTTACGCCGAGTATGCCGCCAGTGCCTTGTCCGACCGTCTGGGCTCGCTATATCTCCAGAAAATCACCGATTTGATTGGCCGAGAGGAGAACCGCATGGACTCGTTTACCAACTCGCTTTTTTCGGCGCAAACAAAGCCAAAACTCATTGGCGCCATGAACGATACGCTTATCCGGGACAATCTCGACAAAATCATGGCGTTCCCGCTGGAAATGCATGGCTTGGTGTATTGGCTTGAGCCCGTGCTCCAAAATACGCTTGTTCGGCAGAATCTTCGGCTTCTGGACGCTCTGGACGCTCTGGACGTTTTGGGCTCGGAAAACCATTTTGGCCAGCTCCAGAGTCTCTATACCTTGGAAGGCCGCATTGACCCCGAGCGCAAACGACTCAAGGTGAACCTCAGAAACATCATTGTCCTGCAGGGCCTCCAACTACCGGCGGAGATCCGGCGGCTGCTTGAAGAAAAAGCCCTGCTTCAAGAACCCAGCGGCCAGAAAAAGGGCTCGGTCGGGCCCCACACCACGGCATTTGCCGTGGAATGGATCGAGGCCATTTTGCAGTACCAAAAGTGTCTTGGAGAACTTGTTCAGAGTGCATTCCAATCGGACCCCGCGGTGGAATTCACTGTTTTTGCTTCTCTTAAGCAATTCATCAACCATGGGTCGGGCCAGCCGGGGTCGGGCGGGGCTCTCTTGGGGCCCAAAACCCCCAAGCCGGTCTTGAACGCCCCGGAGCTTCTTTCGGTGTACATGGACCATTACATCAAGCAAGCCGCCAAAAAGAAGCATTCCGGGTCCAATTCCATGGACACAGACTCCAAACCCAAGAGCTCTTTGGAGGTGGAGCTGGACTTTCTCAAGAAATCCATTTGTTTCCTTAACTTGGTGGAGGACAAACATGCCTTCGAAAGCCACTATGCGGCGCATTTCGCCAAGCGGTTCTTGAACACCAAAAGCTCCAGTTCCGACGCAGACGACGTGGAGGATCTCGTGATCTCCAAGCTCTGGGAAGAGGTGTTCATTGGAAGCCACCACCTCGAGCGCATAGTCAAGATGCGCAAGGACGTGAAGCTGTCGGCGGAGTTGACCAACGAGTGGAGGCAATATGTGGCTGATGTTGTTGGAGAAGGCGACAAGATCAAGGCAGAGCCCAATGTCAATGTCAATCTTAACCAAGACATCAACAATGTTGGCTCTGAGACGAGGGGACTCCTTAATTTGGACCTCAAGATCTGCAACTTGGCGGAGTGGCCCAAGTCCATGACCAAAGACCACCAGGCGTTTGGGGCGGTGGAGGGCCAGGCCGGGTTCATCTGGCCGAAACAGCTCCGGCCCACGATGAAGGTGTTTGAAGAGTTCTGGCTCTCGGCAAAGAAAAACGACAACAAGGCCATATACTGGTACCCCAAGTTCGGGTCCATGGACCTCTGCATCACGTATCCGTCCCGGACGTACGAGATCAACATGAGCACGTATGCAGGGATCATCATGTTACTCTTTGCGCCTCAGTCGCTGGAAGAAGACCAGGATGTTTCTGCGTTCGACCAGAACATCGTCTTGACTTATACGGAGATCCATGAGCTCACGCGGATCCCCGAGGCGGACTTGAAGCGACAATTGCGTTCCATTGCCGTGGCTCCCCGGCTGAGGCTTCTTGTCAAAAGCCCCATGTCCAAGGATATATGCAGTTCCGACACGTTCCAGCTCAACAGCAAGTTCAAGGCGCCATCTTCAAAGGTCAAGGTGTTGACGGTGAAGAGCGAAGGCCCCGAAAAGGCGGAGGAGCCCGAAGAGGTGGTTCTGAATATCCACCAGGGGAAACAGCACCTCATCAACGCCTCCATCGTGAGGGTCATGAAGTCCCGGCAGACCATCAAACACAACGACTTGATCGAGGAGATCATCAAGCAGCTCCAGACGCGGTTCTTGCCCTCCATGATCCACATCAAGCAGCGCATCGAGGATTTGATCGAAAAGGAGTATTTGAGGCGAGACCCGGATCTCCCGGGCGTATACCACTATATTGCATAGTCCGGTTATTCCATCCAAGTACTTGAACTAGCAGAAGAAAAAAGGAAACAAGCAGGAAACAAAACAGTAGAAGCCTTAAGCAGGAAAACGAAACAGTAGAAGCCTTAAAAAGGAAAACGAAACAGTAGAAGGACTCAAGCAGGAAACAAAAGCAGTAGAAGTCCTTAAAACCAAAAGCAGAAGAAGTCCTTAAAACGAAAAGCAGAAGAAGTCTTTAAGCAGGAAACGAAAAACAGTAGAAGCCTTAAGTAGGAAACCAAAAGTCAATGAAGAACTCAAATGAGGAAAGTCAATGAAGACTCAAGCAGGAAACCAAAGCAGTAGAAGGACTCAAATCCGAAAGTCAATGTAGTGATAGTCATAGTCATGGTCATAGTCATAATAGACACAATGGTCATAATAGGCATAGTCATGGTCATAAAAGTCATGGTCATAGTCATAGTTGTCATGGTAGACATAGTCAAAAAGGCATAATAGTCACCATGGTCATAATGGTCATACGCATAAGTGCCATAAGAGTCATAGTAGACATTGTAGTGATAGTCATAATAGTCATAGTCATAGTCAAAGTAGTCACAATGGTCATGGTCATAGTAGTCATGGTCATAATGGCATAATAAATCCCGAGTTATCCTGATGATTCACAATTATTTCAGAATTTTTTCAGGGTTGTTCTGAGAGTCATAAAAGTCATAGTAGTCGTAGTCCTAGTAGTCCTAGTAGTTATAATAGACATAGTCATGATCATAGTAGTCATAGTCACAATAGTCATAGTAGACATAACAGTCATAGGAGTAAAAGTAGTCAAAGTCATAGTCACAGTAGTCATAGTTGTTATGGTACTCATAGTCAAAATGGCATAATGGTCATCGTAGTGATAGTCATAGTCATAATAGTCAAAAAGGCATAATAGATCCATGTTTATCATGATAATCAGAAGTATTTCAGATTTTTTTCAGAAATTTTGGTGGTTGTTCGGAGAGTCATAAAAGTCATGGTCATAGTCACAATGGTCATAATACTCATAGTCATAGTCATAATAGTCACAATGGTCATAAAAGTCATAGAAGTAAAAGTAGTCATAGTAGACATAGTAGTCATAGGCATAGTCATAATAGACATAGCTGTTATGGTACTCATAGTCATAGGCATAATAGATCCATATGATAATTTAGAAGTGTTTCACAATTATTTCACAATTTTTTCACAATTTTTTCACAATTTTTTAGAGCTGTTCCGAGAGTCATAGTAGTCATAGGAGTAAAAGTAGTCACGGTAGTCATAGTCATAGTTGTTATGGTACTCATAGTCAAAAAGGTCCTGATAGATCCATGGTTATCATGATGATTCAGAGCTGTTTCACAATTGTTTCATGGTTCTTCCAAGAGTCATAATAGTCATAATGATCATAGTAGTCATAGTAGTCATGGTCATAGTAGAAATGTTCAAAATGGCATAATAGATCCATGATTATCATGATAATCAGAAGTATTTCAGAAATTTTTCAGAAATTTTGGTGGTTGTTCGGAGAGTCATAACCTGTTGAACTTTAACCTCTGCTAAAGTTCATTAGCTGGAACTCTTACGATATTTTTTTCTAACACTCTCGTCAGCGTGGCACTTCGTTGCTACGTCAGTCTTGGGGTGTACTGGTCTGTCTGTAAACTAATACTAGGAAATGGCTATTTCCCCTCCTTAACTGAGCTGACTCGTTACCCGTAAAACCCTATAGCCCCATTTTCTGATCTCAATGCACTTTTGAATGATCGACTCATAGTCATAGTAGTCATAGGCATGGTCATAGTTAGAATAGCCATGGTCATAGTTATAATAGCCATGGTCATAATGTTCCTCGGGCTTGAACAACGAACCCCAGTCGTCCTTGGAGTGGCCAGGTCGAAATTATCAAGGTTCAGCGAGAACATAGGGGCAGTTCTAGTGGGGCACTTTTGTAGTGAAGTTGCGGGGAGTGATTGTGAGATGTGAATTTGTTCGTCTTCATGTATTATTAGTACATCCTTTTGTTTCCTTTCTATACGGTCGACCATTTTATGGGTTAGAGTGAGAGGGCTTTGCCACAGGTGTACACTATTTTCTTGATCTGCTACTTTTGGCCAACTCTCTGACTTCTATTAGGTTTATGCTTAGGGTACATATTGTTTCAAAGTGTACAGTTCCAACACATCGGTGTGGACCAGAATGGGCGAGTGGTCCAAGTTATCGTTGGTCTGGAATTTGGCCCAAGGCATTTGGCTCGACAACTCATCCATGGGCTCGGTCTTGAGCACCCCAGACGATTCCCTAGGGAGGTCCGGTTCGTAAGAATCATTGTACATGACGACTTGAGCAGACATATTCAAAGATTCGGATCAAAAGGGAAACGAATTAGAACGTTCAACGTAAATAATTAGCAAGGAACAAAAAAAAAGATAAGAAACGGGGTCCAACGATTTCGGAGATTCAAAAAGAACCTTTGGGGCCTCGCGTGCAATATCAGTGACGTAGTCTTTGATTTGGTCGTCCATGTTGTTTAGAATCGGCTTGAAGTCGTCTTGCTTGACCAATGCCTTGAGGATTTTATCAAGCTCCTCCGAGTTCAACCTGGGGGTCTCGGGCATGGGTACAAAAGCAGGAGAAGTCCTTAAGCAGGAAACAAAAGCAGGAGAAGGATTCAAGCAGGAAAACGAAAGCAGTAGAAGTCTTAATAAGGAAACAAAAGCCGTAGAAGTCTTTAAAAAGGAAACCAAAACAGTAGAAGCCTTAAGCAAAAAAGTCAATAAAGAGCTCAAAGCAGGAAACCAAAGAAAAAAAAGGGGAACTCAAATCAGAAAGTCAATAAAGAACTGAAACAGGAAACCAAAAGCAGTAGAAGTCTTGAGCAGGAAAACGAAACAGTAGAAGTCCTTAAAACCTAAGCAGTAGAAGTCTTTAAGCAGGAAACTAAAACAGTAGAAGCCTTAAGCAGAAAGTCAATGAAGAACTCAAATCAGGAAAGTCAATAAAGAACTCAAATGAGGAAAGTCAATAAAGAACTCAAGCAGAAAAGTCAATAAAGAACTCATGCAGAAAACCAACCCAGTAGAAGCCTTAAAAAGGAAACCTAAGCAGTAGAAGTCCTTTAAGAGGAACCAGAAGCAGTAGAAGTCCTTAGAAAGGAAAACGAAACAGTAGAAGCCTTAAGCAGGAACAAAAGCAGTAGAAGCCTTAAGCAAAAAAGTCAATGAAGACTCAAGCAGGAAGCCAATAAAGAACTCAAGCAGAAAGTCAATGGTCATAATAGGCATAGTCATGATCATAGTAGACAAAGTCATAAAAGTCATAGTCACAATGGTCATAGTAGTCATGGTCAAAATGGCATAATAGATCCATGGTTATTATAATGATTCAGAGGTGTTTCACAATTGTTTAACAATTTTTTAGAGCTGTTCTGAGAGTCATAATACTCAGAGGTGCGAACGGGTTTCTTTTATATTCGCATGGCTGCAAAAGGTGAAACCCCCCTTCCAAGCCGCATGCATGTGCTGCGAATATATAAGAAGCACCCCCCCCCTCTATTTCCCCCCTTTTTTCACCACCCAACGATTTTTCTTTTCAGGATTCACTTTTCAGGATTCACTTTTCAGGATTCACTTTTTAGGATTTACCTTTTGAGGATTCAACACTCAGGATTCAACACTCAGGATTCACGTTTCAAGATTCCAAGGACTCCCAATTGATCCATTCAAAAATGCAGCTCTGCTACTGCAATGTTTGGCCGTGAAGAATAGTACTTTATGGTGGGCCAGTCTCCAAAGGACATTTTCCCCTTTCACCCTCAGTTCATTGAATCTCGTTTAATATTGCTGCTTGGTGTTTCTTAATGGAACCCCTGGCGAGCCATGACTCCGGCTTTTCATACACTTGTGCCAGGACATCCACTTGCCGTGTTAGGCAGTCTGAACCACCGAAGCTATTTGTTAAAGAGCAACCAGAATACATGAAGAAGGTGGAACTGAGATTGAACACTTCTAGGGATTCGAATCCATAGAAGCTCCTAAGTCGGAACTATTATGGTGAAGTTGACTAGTGCTGATACTGTACTAGGAGTATTACTGGAAAGGTACGAAAACGGAGGGGCATGAAACGATACAATGAAGCAGAATAGCCAACAGGTACGGAAAATGGTACGGAAAGAGGCAAACCAAGAATATTAGGAATGGAAAGATTGGAAAGAGATTGGAGAGATTGGAAAGGGGTTGGAGAGATTGGAGAGAGATTGGAGAGCCATCAACGATGCCATGGAACGGAGGCGGATGGAACTCTTCTTATGTTCCTTCTTCAGCTAGACCATCCAGCTCTGCGCCTGGCCACTCTATTGAGACCTCCATCAGTGATGCCAGTTCCAGTTCCCCAACCAGTTCTGCAGAGACATTCACTGAATCAGTTACATCGACTGCACTGAGTGTGGAACCTTCCAATACTTCTGGTGCTTCCAGCCTGCTGGCACCAAAGAGCTCTGCATCAAAGACCGAGTCAGCCAAGACTTCTGAGTCTTCTGAGAGATCGGAAAAATGGGAAAGACATCGGAAGGACATCGGAAAGATCGGAAAGATCGAAAAGATCGAAAAGAGATCGGAAAGATTGGAAAGAGATTGGAGAGATCGGAAAGAGATTGGAAAGAGATTGAAAAGATCAGAAAGAGATCGGAAAGATTGAAAAGATCAGAAAGAGATCGGAAAGAGATTGGGAAGAGATCAGAAAGATCGGAAAGACATCGAAAAGATATCGGAAGGACATCGAAAAGATTGGAAAGAGTTTGGAAAGACCGGAAAGAAGATCAGAAATAGAGATCATTTGGACATGGGTGTTCAGAAACGATATACCGAGCAAAGGTCCAGGAGTGTGTTAGAACTTCAGAAGGTGGTGGGAAAATGACACACGGACCACTTCACACGTGATCTACCATTTTCCACCCACCACACTGTTGGTGCATTCCGTGAAGGCCAGCAGTTGGATCAAGCCAAAGGTAAATCCACATATACTTAAAATATAAGTAATTACAAAAATATATAATTCATATACTTTATAGTGATATGACAACGTGACACTTATTTCTTATAATAAAGGGTAATTAATACAATGACTAATAATATTATTAATAACTACCTTATTATATGCTTCTCCTACATAAAAGAGATTAAGTACTTTATCTGTTCACCATTGGTGAGTCTGCCGAAAAGTCCAAGTATTTCAATGATTTCTTGACTTCCTCCAAGACCATCATCCTGTGTATAGTTCCATGAACAAGGTCTAGCTTCCATTTAACCCTACTCGTCGTTTGGAAAGGAATGCGACTCTTGCGTTTGAAAGGAATGCGACTCTTGGCAGTTGTTCACCGCCAAAACACGCCAAACTATCAATCTAGTATAGTAAGACCTCACTAGGGGATTCCAATGGGGAAAGAAAATCAGCCAGGTACGGATTGGAAGTCTACCAGTTGGTGAAATTGACCTTGAGACTCTCATTGCTCTCCGGAAGCCAACCTTTGAGATATCTCACTGATTGAGGGAAATCTTTATTTGTCAAAAGCAGATTACTCATCTTCTTGTCAAAAGCAGATTACTCATCTTCTTTTGACAAAAGCCCAGGGATTCTTGCCCATGGATTAAACAAGAATGCAAAATTCCTGGTGATGATTTGAAGATGCAAATTGATGCCGCCACACGTGACCAGGACTGCATACTCCAGCGACCGGTGCCCCGGAAGTACCGGTGCCCCGGGAGTACATGTTCCCATTCAACCTGGTGGACCGCAATTGGCAGCTCCAATACTAGGCCCGCCGCCGTGTCTCCGACCATGGTCAAGAAAGACTTTTCGTAGATTCTGGAAAATCGGGGGGAGGTTGCTTGTGTGCAGGAGCAGGTGGGACCTGGACGGATTCAAGCTGCGAGGGGGTCATTTAAATTAATTGAAATACCATTTATAGGTTGTTCATCAGATTTGACTAAAAAAGAAGTCTTTTACCGACAATACGTACATTAAGTCTCCATTATTTAGACTTGAAACGCCCATTTCCTCCTCATTTTCTCCATAACAAAAGTACTGTTATCGTCTATTCTAACCACAGCCGAAGACAATTTTTCCGGTCTCTTTCTTGTCCATTCCAACCCACCTGCAGTGCCTCAGTAAATATTAGAAAGTAGTAGAGAGTAAATAATAATAGTAGAATAGTAAATAATATAATAGTAGAGTTGTAAATAATATAATAGTAGACTAGTAAATAATATAATAGTAGACTAGTAATTAATATAATAGTGGAATAGTGGGGTGGTAGTAGAGCTATGATTTCTGTGTTGTCTGCAGTCCGCAAGATGCGGGTATAATTTGGGAGGTACGGGTGCGCACTGGGTCCCGATCCCTTGGTTGAGTTAGCAGTTGTGCACGTGACGTCAAGTAACGTGGTTGGTCTCGGGATGGTTAGCACCCTCGAGCGCGGATTTTCGAGGCAGACGGGCGGGATGTACGGATGTTTGGTGTTTCCGGGGCCCCCGGTTCTCTCGAGCGCGGGAGGTACGGGTGCCCCGCGCGCAGGCGTTTCCACGCGCGCATTCCTGCCTGTCCTGTGCATACCCACCCGCGAATGCCAAACAGAAGCTCTAAAAAAACAGCAAACTACTCCCCTATTGTGTTCCTCCCGTGGGCTCTGCTACTACTGTCATTTGTCTGCCTGTATAAAGGACCGGCGCCGTGCCCCTTTAAAGACCCCCTGCATCCGCCCCTTTTTTCGCTCCCCTTTCACTCGTTTGTCCGCCACGTTTTCGGGCCCCGTTTACCGCTTTTATCCCGACCGAAGAGTTGCCAATACTAAACAAGGCAATTTTGACAACAAGACAAGTTCAGACAAATTCAGACGAATCTAGACAGAATCTAGACAAACCTGAACCGAGCCGGACAAGTTTTGAACCGAGCCGGAGAAACCTGATTCGAAACAATCAAAATCTAAATTTAGATTTTTTTTGGAAGCCTACAATTTGGTTTGGTTGTTCTCAAACTTGGTGCGTTTGATCCCGGAAAAGACAAGACTTTACGTCTCCAGAGTCGTCGAAAACTGTCTAAAACTGTCCAAGTTGTCCAAAACTGTCCAACTTGTCTAAAGTTGTCTAAACTGTCCAAGTTGACGAGAGATTCCTTTGTCCAGTTGTCCAGTTGTCCAGTTCTCCTTTATCCAGTTGTCCACTTGTTCAGTTGTCTAAGTTTTCACTTGGCTTTGACACTTGTACTTATCCTTCGGTTACTCTCCAATACCGTTTACTGCTACTTTCGTTCTAGAACCGCATCGAACCATCACTCGGTTCTTTTTGATTCCTTCCTGAATCCCTATTCGTCCATCGCTTGAACAAACCCCCACCAAATCATCCAATATATCCATCCTGGCATTTTCTTAGTCTGCTTGATACTCATACTGATTACCCGAAATCTCACTGAATCTTGATCCACACACCATGAACGGAAACCTCTACGATATTTCCATCAGCCAGGCGCCTCGGCCGCCCAAGAAAAAGTACGCCGGCTTTACACCCCGTCGTGTGGGCCTGGCGTCCAATTTGCACGACCAGAAACGGCCTAACGACTACTACTTGCTGAAAATCAACAACTCCGCCATCAGCTTGCCCAAACAAACGTCTCGGTTATCGGAGTCCCCCGTGGATACGAGCAAGGATTCGGACGATGCCTCGCTGGTCAACTCCAGCCCGTTCGATATGCCGGACTCCCGGCTCAGCTCCATCACCATGAACACGCTCTATTCCAACCGAGCCAGTGAAGCGGGGGATTTCGATGGAAAACCGGGTTTTTCTTCCATTGACGAACGAGATCCGGAAGAGAAGTTCGACGATACCGCTCTTGCAGAGAGAGTTAACCCTGAAGGAGACGAAAGAGGCGAACAAATGGAGAAGGAAACTCCAAGGGCCTTGGAAAAAGGAATGGAGGATTTACATTCGTCCATCTCCACCGTCACGCTACAAGACGCCAATACCTCGGCCTCAGACCTCTCCATGGAACCTCTACATCTGCTGCAGATGAGCCGACCCCAGCTCAGAGCAGCGTCCACGTCCAACGTGTTGGAGCCCTTGCACATGCCCAAGTTGTCCCGGCAGATGTCCGAGACGCTGAACTACATGTTGAACCGGTCCAAAACACGTTTCTACAACGCCAAGGAGTCCAAGGAGCGCAAGCAGCTCCGAAAAAAGATGTACGAGGAAAACGACGACGACGAGATCCTTTGCAACGACCTAGACTTGGTGTTCAATGTGCCGGTGATCAAAAACAACGGAGACGTTTACCGATCTGCAAGAAAACCGTCCTCGTCATCGTCCATGCTCTCTAGAGATGACATTTCCGACTCCGGCATCGGGAAATACCCCAATTCGTCCACGGCGTCCATCAACCCGTGCCCGTTGCCCGGAAAACTCTCGCCGGCAAGGCCCAACCTTCATCTTCCGGCCCGGGCATCCACCGACGCCGTCAACTCCAGCATTCCCGAGGACGACGCCGTCAACCACTCGTCGTTCTACAGTCTCGACAATGACAGCGAGATTTGCCAAAACATCTCGGAGTTTTACTCCCAACGCTCGCTTTCCTACTCACACATGGCCAAGGCCACGAGGGACCAGACCTTGAATTGCCGGATGCCCAACTACGTGAAATCGCAGACGTCGGTTGAAGAACTCAACTTTGTGTCGCAGGAGAAACTCGAGGTTTTGGACCATACAAGGCCCATCAACTTGCCTCCCAAGAATGCCCAGGATAAGTCCAAACACGGCAAGGAAATGCATAAGGTGTTCACGGATCTTGAGCTAGCCACCAAGAACCACACGCTCTCGAGGAAGTCCTTAAATGAGCAGTACATTGTCAACCAGCAAACGTGGTTCCGGCTCATGATCGATAACGACGATAAGGTGTTCAAGCATAAACTCCAGGCGGAAAAGAACAAGCTCCGAGCCTTGAATTGGGAATCGCCTGTTTCCGATAAACACCGGTTCGAGTACTTTATGCGGGTTCTCCGGCTGGACTTGGGGCCTGAGTTCATTGAAAAAGTCCGGGGCTCGCTCCCGCAGCTCGAGGCCAAGTACCAGTCGTTGCTGCCTCAAATCCGGTCAGTCAAGGATATGCAGTTCAAGCAGGTGATTGATAATGTGCTTTCCAGACCGCTTTTCCTTAACCATTTAACGGATGTGAATACGATCCGGAACCCGGACTTTAGCAGGGGTTCCTTGGAGGAGAAGTTCCTGTACCTTCTCTACCTTAAGAGTTTTTCCGAAGGGGGCTTGAAGAAACACCAGGAACTCTTTGTGATCCCGACGTTTTTGGTGATGTTCCAGGGCTCGCAGCTGGTGGCCGACATTTACGTGTTGATGGAGATGTTCGAGGCCAGCATCTTTGATCTGGAGGTGTTTGCGTCGTTGAACAAACGCTTGGCGTGCTGGAAAGACTTGTCGATGCTTTCGTCCTCCAGCACGCAGTACAAGATCCTCAAGCGGTTCATGAGTTTGGATGAGTTCGAGTACCTCAATTCCTCGTCACTCTTTGAGTTGATGATCCAGCTCAACGATAAGCTCCCGTTGAGTCTCAGTGCTCCATCTACGCCCGTGGTGGCCCAGAACTCGTTTGCTTCTCTTTCCAAGGTTTCTCTCGACTCGGAGTCGTCTTCAGGCAGTCAACTAAGACCCACGGATAGTGCCAATGCCCTTGAAACTGGAGGACTTAAATCGTCGTCCATGAGCTTGGTGGGCATGTTCTTGCAGTTGCTCGTGATCTACTCCAAGTCCCGCTACAAGAAACACAATCTCTTGAAGTTGTTCCAGGGCTTCATGTTGACGATCTTCCAGTTCTACCATATTAATTGGAACAGCTGTGTGGAGTTGGTGCAGAGCAACAAGTCGATCAAGCTTAACAATAGCTCGGACCAGCTCACCAATCTTGAGTCCTTCATGGATAAGTGGAAGGAGATCTTCAGGAAATTGTGATCTATGCAGGCGAAAAGGGTTATATGCCAGCATAAAAGCTTCTCTATGCAGGCTTCTCCATAAAAGCTTCTCCATAAGCTTTACTCACGTGATGTTCTTCTTCACGTGAAGAACTTCACGTGACATGAAAACAGGCGTTTTCCGAACCATCCTAGATTACCGTTCGGTACGTTTCGTGCTGATCCATTCGATAGTACTTGAGTACTTCTAATCATTCATAATACATATCTAATCACATGTCGTCCATATCGAGCTCAATGACATCCGGATTGGGCACTTGGGGATCCGTTTCGGGACGGAGTTGCATCTTGGATGCAGGCTTGTTTCCGGATTCGGCCTTGACGAACCCGATTGGGTTCATCTCCGCCTTTAACTCCGCCACGTCGCCAAGCCGTTTCAACACCTTTCGTTTTTCCCGGAGAACTTCCTTGAAGGACTTCTCATCCCCGTGCTCCGCCTCAAATACCTCCCACTCGTCCCACACTTGCTTGAAGAGGGGGAGCGATGGGTGGCCCATCCCCGTTATGTGCAGGAAAAGACGTCTTACCCGTAAATACTCCTTTTTCTCCCGTTCAAACGCCACAAATTGGTTCCCAAACTCAACCGTATCCGCTAAAAAGAGCTGCAGATCCTCGAGAGCTGCCGAATAAGCCTGGCGAAGTAACGAATTGTCGTTGATTTTGTTGAGAAGTTCAATGAGTCCTGCATATAGACGCAGTTTATCACCAAACACCACTTTGCGCTCTTCAGACCGGAATTTCCGAGTATCGGCTTGCGTCAAGTACTCAATTCCATTCTGTAGAACCTTGGAGGCCTGCACCAATTTGCCGTGGGTACAGAGGTAACCTGCATATTGGGTGAAAAGCTTGTATGCAGTATACGCCGGGATTTTGGCCCGAAAACACCGGGAATGAAGCTCCTGGACGGCTTCAAACGGCTCGGATTGCATGTATACACCCAAGTATTCCGTCCATATCAAGGCCTGGGCTTCCAACGAATGGAATTGCTCGAGACTGGCCTCGTATACGCCGTAGCACTGCATACGGTTTCCTTTCCTAATTAGGAAGTTTCCGTAGTCAAAGAGCATCTGGAGAGAAATGATCTGGAGCAGCATCATGCGCCGGTATGCAGTCTCGACCCGATCAGGCCCGGATTCCGGTAAGGCTTCGAGGAGATCAAGATAGAATCGCCATAGCTCCAACGACCGGCTGAGCATCACCACGTTTTTGGTTTCGGTGTCTTTATTCAGTGTAGACACGTTGTTTCCGTTTTGGGCCAAGTTCTTTCCGTTTTGGGAAACGTCTTTACCGCTTTGGGCCGGATTCTGTCCGCTTTGGGACACACCTTGCAGATGAGCTTCATTCAAGGCCTGGCCCTCTGTATCCACAAACAAAACCTCCTCGATATGGCTCAAGGCAGCGTCGTCGGAAATACCCAACTTGAGCTCCGTCCATCTCATGTACAAATCAGCTAGGTCCTGCACAGAGCGGAACGGCGTCTTCACCGCCCGGGAATAAATGAGTTCGGCGGATTTAACATCACCAGACTCTAGGTAAATATCCGCATAGGCGCTCCAGATCATCACAAGCGAGTTTTTCCGGGCCGAAACGGCCTCAAGCGGATTGATGGCTCGGAGAGCCTGCACATAGGCCTGGATCCGGTCAGTAGCGTTTTCGAGCATGTCAAAGCGGTCAATCCAGTGGTCCACGCAATTAGGGTTTTCCCTGATAAGCACATCATTGAGTAGAAGTTTATGGCGGTCGAGAAACGCTTCAAAACGGGCCATAGAAACGTCAAGTGCATCGAGATTTGTGTTGTCCTGCACACAACGCTCGAGCTGGTTTTCCTCCCAATTAGTATACCGATCAAACACTTCCGACACGTCATAAATGGATGTGCCTGATTTGAGGGCAACAAAGAAAAGGTGCCGGGCCTTTTCGGCGTTTTTGCGGTCCGAATAGTACTCTGCAAGCCATAATAGCACCTTATGTTGGCTTTTCGGGTGGTCAAGAATAGCCGTTTGCGCCAAATGTTCAAAGTAGGCATCGTCAGTAAACTTTGGGTCCCCCAGAAGGATTTCCATGTATTGGTGGAGAAATTCGAGGTCTTGTTTGGGCGGAAGAGCCCGGAAAAGACCATTTGCGGCGGAATAATCGCCCAATTCGGCAATTTTCAAAATGCAAAAGTGCTGGTTAATGGGAACCTTAGCATAGGAAAGCAAAATCGCCTCGAAAAGCCGTTTATAGATGGAAACACACGTGTGGAGGCCCAGCGGGCTTATATGCACACCCCTCTTTTCGACCTTTTCAACCCTTTCAACCTTTTCAGCCAAGTCCAAATATATCGTCCACAATTTCAGGTGGTGAGACGGGTTCAAGCAGACCAAGGCCATATCTAGAGCATGCATCAAAGATCCCATCGACTCGGTATCAGTTGCCGTTTCGAGCTGTAGAAGCCCAATTAGGGCGAACCAATGTGCAGGAGTATCCTTTAACACCAGAAGCGCTCTTTTGTAAAGTTCAATAAGTAGCGGGCGTTTTTCCGGGGCCCAGGGTAGCAGCAAGTAAGCGTTCCAGAGAAGAGCAGATGCCGGGAGTGCACATACCGCGCGTTCTAGGACGAACACGGAGCGGGGGAAATCGCCGGAAACGGCGTCTATATACAGGAGCCACAAGTTTTCGTCCTCGCCATTGGTCAAAATTTCCTGCTCGAACTCCTCGTATCCATGGATTAGTTCTTGGAGCGTCATATTGTTAGTTGAGGTTAAAGTACGATGATGTGCGCGCGCGATGTACTTTGGGTGGTGTATGCAGTACCGTTGATAAAAACGTCTATGTAGTCACCAAAACGTCTGATGCAGTACAAATCGGGTTTCTGGGAGTTAATATTTGTGATTGGGGGGTCTGGGTATGTGTAGATTCTTTTTTTTACGGTTTTTCGCTGGTGAAGCGTTGGTGAATGGTACATTTATTGGAGCTGCGTGTATATGCAGGATATCTATATATCCCAGCATCACTTACAAATTTACTCCCAGCCAGTGCCTAAATAATCAGTTACTACAAAATCCTCCTTTCTTTTTACTGCGGAAATTTGCGTTTTTTACTAAAATTGTAATTTTTTTTCATTTCTTGAGACCTACATACAGAGAATATTCATAGTACGATGGTAAATGCCGGCAAATCAAGCTCTTACAAGTACTTTTTGAACCCACGGATCCTGTAGACTAATCTATACCGGTCACGACTTTTAGTAGAATCAGTGGGGTGTGGTAGACAAGCCTGGCTTATATGCAGAACGGTACTTCACGTATCATTTTCACGGCTATTTCTACTACACAATACGTAAAGCAATCAATAAAATCAGTTATACACACACTCAACAGTACGAATTAAATTATCAGTACGTATCATAGTTTTCTTTTCGGAAATTCCACCAATCACAGGATTTATGCTGATTATATCTCCCTAATAGCGAGTAGAGCAGGAGAATATTTCCAACGACTTTCAAGAGGCTTCGTTATTGGTGATATTTGAGCAAAAGATTTGTACAGATTTTGTGTTGAGCAGAGGAGATGTACTACCGTTGGTGGCTCTATATGCAGGATCTCGAAGCAAAACCTCGTTTGGGAGCCCTTAAGCTTGAATCGGGCCACGAAGACAAATTGTACTAAATCAAAGAAACGAAGAGAAAAATTGAGATTGTTGGAAAGTTGCAAAAATGACTTTACGGTGATTTTGGACCAAGGAGGTCGGAAATGGAGTCCGGAAATGAACTATACGAGGAGAAGTTTTCGTCAGGGTTGCGTATTAAAAATTCCCAGTGTTTCTGAAAGAAACCGGTATATTAGCAATCGAAATGGACCAGTTTCATAAATAATGGTTGCAGTTTATGTAGTGGTAATGAGAGGAATACCCCCAATTTCAGGTCCCTCCCTTATATGCAGGACGGTCAAAAAAAAGAGAGAAATAGATCTATATACATACATTTTTAGATCTTGAAATTAAAATTAATGTGGATTTAAATCTACATATTTAGATATTGATGTAGATTTTTTAGTATTTCAGTATTTCAGAATTTCAGTATTTCAATATTTGAGTAGATGATAGATGAGTGGATGAGTCTTGAGTAAATAATCAGTATATGTGTAAATGATTATATTAATTTCTCAGAATAACAGTAAATCAGTCAATCAGGAAAATAATAGACCAATAAGTCAGTATTTGAAGATTTGAAAATTTGAGTAGATGAGTAAATTAGGAAATCAGTAAATCAGTAAATGAGGAAATGAGGAAATGAGTATTAGTTCATCGGCGTATTAGTTCATCGGTGTATTAGTAGATCAAAATATCAGTCTAATTCGCAGTCAGCCTATTCGACCATGAATTACAATGTTCAGTAAGACAAACGTGACTCGAGGATTGATCAGATGGAGATGGATGGGGAAGGGGCCATAGTTGGCTATATGCAGTCCATGCAGCAAAAGTGTACGAGAAAAGGCACACTTTCTAGCCTCCCACCTGACGAAAATAGCTATTTTTCGAATTGCCGTTTAAGTCTAGTGGTCGCAATGGTGGGCTAAATTCTGGTAATGCTACTGTTCCCGGAAGTCGAGAAACCTACCCCCAGTTGACCTGCTTATACGCAGTGTCCTGCAGATAATACCTTTTAGGTGCGTTTATCCCAAAAATCTTCAATACTTTCCTCGACCAAGGCTGAAGCACCATACTATCGGTGATTTCCGGTGACTGTATCAACTCTAGTAGATCCTTACCGGGATCAAACAAAAAGTTTTTTTTGTGAAAAATCGGGAATACAGTTTTAGACCAGCTGTTCTAGTCTCGATGCGAAGTAGAAAGAGGTTCTCCAGGAACCAATTTTTTTTTTTTTAAAAAAAAGACCTCAACTTGGAATTTTCTCCTCTCTGTAGCAGATTATAAAATGACTTAAAAGAATTTACAGGACGGTGGACAACGTAGGAGGGAGGAATTTGGAGAACCACGTCGACCAAAAAGCACTGGGAATACTGGAAATACAGGTAAATCGTTCCAAAACTTTCCAAAACTTGGACTAAAACGGTGGTGAAACGGTGGTAAATAGTGGTAGAAATGGTACTAAATGGTACTAAATAATACTGAAAAGTACTAAATGCATCAAACATAGACTTAACGAGAACATTCCCCAAGTTTCAGCAGTAACGATCCAGCAAACTTTTCACATTTCCAGTCTGATTTTACACGGTATTAAAGTATAGTAGAAATGTTCGAAATAGTAGTAAGTGATCCCAGAAAATGGTGATTAACAACGTAAAAACAGGCAAACTTCGGTGGTAGAAATGGGACTAAAAAAGGTACTGAATCGTACTGAAAAGGACTAGAAATCCTGGCAAATAGTACAAAAAAATAAAACTAAATGGTACTGAAAAAGACTAGAAATATTGGCAAAAAGTACGAAAAACCACGAAAAAAATACTTAGAAAACACGAAAAAAAAACGAAAAAAGGACGAAAATAGGACGAATTGTTGGAGGAAAAATGCGATTCTTCGTCTAGTTCTTAAAAATAGTAGTACAAAAAAACCATTCCTGGAAAAAAGTAATGAATCTTTGGGAAATTTAAGACCTTTGATATTCCGATGCTTTTTTTTAAAAAAAAGATTTTGCCTGTTTTTTAGCTTAATTTTAGAATATTAAAAATTAAGCTTTTTTGAGAAGCCAAAATCCCGGTTTTTTCACGTGGTTTTTTCGTTTTTGTTTTTGACACTAAATTTATCGATTACTAATCCACAACGTCTAGTATCAGCCTTTTTCAGCCCGCTGTTGTGGTTAAATTATTAGAAATCGTGCCAAAAATACGTTTGTCCTGCATATAACCAAATGTCCCATTTTCACCAACCTACACTATCCTACACTCTCTAAATTTAAAACCTAATGTAGCTATATATGCCAAGTATCATTTCATTCTTGTCTGGGTATTTGTTTTGTTTATTTGATTTCCGGGGTACGGTTACGAACCCTGGCCAAGGTGCGGCCGGAACTCTCCAGCTCCACTCCTTCAAAACCATCGGGTGGCCACTATTTTTAGCTACAAAAACGTCCATTGTAATGTCCGGAATTCCAGCATCTCGAAGAACTAAATTTTAGTTTCAAATCGGTGGAAAAAAGGGTGTTTGCGTTGGGCCTTTTTCTGCTGAGGTAGCGTGGTGCACGGGTGCAATGCCCTCGGATATCGGCCCCATTTCCGAGGGCAAAAAAAGAAACAGTCTTTTTCGGAAAAACTAGAATCAGTTTATTTCTGGAAAAAAGTCATAAAACGCCAATTTCTAAAATGGTAGTAAAAATCCATTTCTGGAAAGGAAATAGTCTACTTGTGGAGTAGGTGGCAGGATTGCTTTATTGGGAGGGGGAGGAGTGTACGGGGCCTGCATATACCGCCCGTTCGGATACTCTTCACGTGATCTTTTGGGTTGGTGTACGGGTGGGGTGTACGGATTTTTTGTTTTGCTTTTTTCGCGGGCGTTGCACGTGACCTGCAGAACTTCCAGTCCCCAGACTCTCCGCGCCTCAACAGTGTCCTGCACGGCCACCAGTACAACAATACTCCATTTTGCTACGACACCACACTCGCCGGCGTTGCTTAGCACCTAAAGGAGAAGTTGACAAGTTTGGTACTGCAGAATAGATCCCCACGTGACACCCGATCCCCCACTCCTCCACTCACGTGCTCCCCCCACTCTCCCACTCTCCTCCACGTGCTCCCCCACGCCGTGTTCCATCCACTTCATTACCCGAATCCAGTCCCCAACCACTCCCAACCCACTCCCAACCCGGTCCCAATCCAGTCATCCGACCCGGCCATCTTACTAATCTGATCCGGTTCCATTTGGGTGTTTTTTTCCAAATCTCCCGGACTTTTCCTTGGCCCATTATTGGTCTTTTTCTCCGTGGCTGTGTTTTGTTCCCGGCAAAGTCCTGGACACTTCATCCTTAGATCTTTAGATACTTTGGTTCCTTTGGCTCCTTGATCTATTAACCTGGATTATACGTATCTGGCTTTTGGTCTTGTTTGCTGTCAAATTTCATCCGGATCTGGCTTTTGATCTGGCTTTTGATCTGATCGTCTTCTGAACCTGTTTTTGAGTTTCTAACCGTTTTTGATCAGTTAAACTTGACCAGTTAAATTTGATCGATTCTTGGGACTTTGTTCTTAGGGTGTACTGACTCTTTGGTTGACGTTGCTCTTTAATCTCCATATTTTTACATTTCTGACTTGATCCAAGGGCTCATTTCGTCTGATTCAAAAAGTCTGGCTATTGAAACTGATCCCTAGCCATCTAAGGTTATCATCTATTCATTCCTATTCCTTTGGTGCTGTTGTTGGTTGATAACTACTCCTGCATTGATTAGTCTGTGGCTAATTTCTTTTTCCACATTGTTACCGGGCCTGAGTTGTGCCTTGAGTTGTACATTTCCAACTGGACTTTATGATGGTCGGTTTTTACCAGACGGTGTTTCAGAATCACCTGAAAAACACTTACCCCGACGACGATAACGACTGGAACGTGCCGCCGTTGATAGAGGACCCCAAACAGGGCCGTACGCGGTCGATCTCGCTTTCCCGCTTTCTTTTCAAGGACACAGAAAACTCGCTGGAAGTGGAAACCGCCGATTCCAAGAAACACGAGGCCAACTTTGCCAAGCTCCGATCCATCTTCAAGTTCCTGGCCCTGCAGGACGGGGAGAAGCTGGAGAAATCGGCAGAAGGCGTTGAAGCCGAAACGCCTGAGATCCAAGAACCCTTGAAAACCGATGCAAAGGACCAGGAAAACGGTCAAGACGGGCTAAAATCGGGGCAAGAAGAGCTTCAAAAGGGTCAAAATGACCAAAAAGAGCCCAGAAAAGGTTTAAATGACCAAAAAGAGCCCAAAAAGGGTCAAAATGACCTGAAATTGGAGCAAAAAGACCCCAAAAAAGGTATAAATGACCTGAAAGACCCCAAAAAAGCTCCAAATGACCTGAAAGAACCAGAAAAAAACTCGTTCATGCCCAAACTCTTCTCCAAGGGCTGCAAAAAACCGATTTCTGACCCCCAAAGACCCGATACAAGATCCCAGGACTCCATGGATTTCGCTCCCGCCAGCGTCTCTTCCGAGGAAAATTTCCATGAAGGCAGCAACGCCACGGGGTCCAGCAAAAATACCCTTGCTCATGTTTTTGCGGAAAAAGGAGGCCAGGTTTACCTTCGACACAATACGTCGATTCTCTCGGTTCCTTCGGGCAAGACGCTGCGGCTATTGGACCCGAAAACGGCATTCAAGCCCGACGAGCCGTTGTTCGAAATGAACGACAAGGATATGATGATCCCGGGCCTGTCGGGGTCGGTCCAATCCGGGTTCCGGATCAGCCAAAGCGGTGGCGCCGGGACGGGGCTAAGTACCGGGCTAAGTTCCGGGCCAAATACCGGGCTAAGTACCGGTCCAAATACCGGGCTAAGTACCGGTCCAAATACCGGGGCTCCCAGTTCCGGGGCTTCGCCTGCTCCCCCCGGAGGCCCTGGGCTTGCAGGCACACTTCTGGCGCCGGTGACGCCGCTCCGAAAAACGCTCCGGCGAGTGGCGTCTGCGCCGTTGGTCCGGTTGCTCCATGAAAAGTCGCCATCTGCAGAACCCATCGAGGTGTTTGACGTCAACGACCACATTGGCGAGCTCACGTTCCCCAAAGGAAGACCCCGGACGTATACGCAGGGCCGGATGTACCTGAATCTGGCGACGCGGATCTTGGATGTCCAGGTCAACGAGGCGTGTTTCGAGAAAGTACGGCTTTTGGGCAAAGGTGACGTGGGCAAGGTGTTTTTGGTGAAGGAAAAAGCCACGTCTCGGTTGTACGCGATGAAAATCCTTAACAAGAAGGAGATGATCGACCGCAACAAGATCAAGCGGGCGTTGGCTGAGCAGGAGATCTTGGCCACCAGCAACCACCCGTTTATCGTGACGCTCTACCACTCGTTCCAGCTGCACGACTCGTTGTACCTCTGCATGGAGTACTGCATGGGCGGGGAGTTTTTCCGGGCGTTGCAGACCCGGAACAATAAGACCATCGATGAAGACGATGCCCGGTTCTACGCTGCCGAGGTGACGGCCGCTTTGGAGTATCTCCATTTGCAAGGGTTCATTTACCGGGACTTGAAGCCCGAGAACATCTTGCTCCATCAGCTGGGCCACATCATGCTTAGCGACTTTGACTTGTCGAAACAACTGGAGAATCTTAAAAACCCGGAGATTCAGTTCAGCAAGAGCCACAGCTCGTCCAACCCCAACATCGACACCAAGGCCTGCATCGATGGGTTCCGGACCAATTCGTTTGTGGGGACAGAAGAGTACATTGCGCCCGAGGTGATCCGGGGAAAAGGCCATACCTCCGCCGTGGATTGGTGGACGTTGGGGATTCTCGTATACGAGATGTTATACGGGACGACTCCTTTTAAAGGCCGGGACCGCAAGGCCACGTTCAGCAACGTGCTCAAAAAAGACGTGCGTTTCTTGGATACAAAGTCCATTTCGTCGCTGTGCAAGAGCTGTATCAAGAAGCTTCTTATTAAGGACGAGGCCAAGCGATTGGGGTCGAAAATGGGCGCTTCGGATATAAAAAACCACCCTTTTTTCAAAGAAACACAATGGGCGTTGCTCCGAAACCAGAAACCGCCCATGATTCCTGTTTTGACCAAAAACAAAAAGGCCGAACAGAAGCCAGAGAGTCCCGTCAACGACGAAACACCGGTCGTGCATAAAACCCCAGGTTCCGACGACCCGTTTGCGCTGTTCAGCTCCGTGACGCTCCATTACGACGAAAACGAGTCCGAGGCCATCATCGGCGCCGATTCTTCGTTATATACAAGCGTGGCGTATACCATGACCAATAAGTCTGCGTCGTCGTCCAAGAAGGAGAAAGGGTTCTTGCGCAGGTGACCCTGGAAATGGAAATGAGAAGATCTTGAGGTGAAAAATATTAGACTGAGTTTATACTGAAAGTCTGGAGTCTGGAGTCTGGAGTCTGGAGTCTGGAGTCTGGGATGAAGAATTAAGTCTGGAAATGAGGTGCAAATTTTATGATCAGACAAACTTTTGGGGTTTGGAAAGAGCCGATTTGGAGCCAAAAAAATTGTGTCCCTACTCACTCTTCCACCAAAACTATTCCATGCTTTGGTGACTTGAGAAGATTACACACCAACAAATTTTTGTCTTTGCTTCCGTGGTTTCTTGAAAGATATTCATAATGATCTGGCGGAATTGGCTGTTGACGGAAGATAGGTCACTCACCAGTGGAAAACGTCATGTCTATTGTATCCCACGGTGTCTCCTAGTATAAGGTGAAAAGTCAGCAAGTCTTAAGAAGTCTTAAAGTCTTAAGAAGTCTTAAAGTCTTAAAAAGTCTTAAGGAGTCTTAAGGAGTCTTAAGAAGTCTTCAAAAAACCTCTAAAATCAGTCGATTCTGAAAATTCCAACCGAACGGGTCTTTTCCAAATTTTTACCAGAAAAAATTGGGCCCTGGCTCGATACTCCATTGAAGGGAGAATCCTCCAGGGCAAAAAGAGACTTTGCAAATTGTGCCATACGTTTATTGGAACCAATAAAAAAAAAATATCGAGTCATTTCCAGGCCCTAGTCCCAAATCCTTCCTGTCTCCTTCCTTCCTTCCTTCCTATTTTGTCTCCTTCCTATTTTGTCTTATTCCTTCCTATTTTGTCTCCTTCCTAATTTGTCCGCTTCCTATTTTGTCAGCTTCCTTCCTAATTTGTCTGTTTGTCTGTTTGTCTCCTTACTTCCTGTCCTGTCCTGTTTGTCTAATTGTCTAATTGTCTAATTGTCTAATTGTCTGTTTGTCTGGTTATCTGGTTATCTGTTTGTCTTTGTCTGTGTCTGTCTTTCTGGTGTCTGCTTCCTGTTTTGTCTGGTTATCTGGTTATCTGGTTATCTGTTTATCTGGCTTTCTGGTTTTCTGTTTGTCTGAACTATAAATCCAAGAAGCACAGCAAAAGTTCATGATTCTTGGGTTACATGGGACGGATTTTGTCTAATTGGGTTCTTGGATTTACAGGTGAGAAGCAAGAGGTAAATATACGGACAACCATTGCTTGAACATTCCTTATTCCTGAACAGAACAGTCAAAAAGCCATTGCCGAATGTCTTTGAATTTGGACTTGTCTCTTGGCAGATGCGGCAATCGCTAGACTCGTGGATCCGACAGACGGTCACATTGGAATTTCCAGAATGTATAAAAAGTCAAGCTGAACACCTCCTTCCTTTTCTTTTCAGCCTATCGTTCAACCAGATTTATTGGTCAACCAGATTTATTGGACAACAATTTTTATTGGACAACCACATTTATTGGACAACCAGATTTATTGGACAACAATTTTTATTGGACAACCAGCTTTATAGTGGACAGATGGTCACGGGATCAATGAGTATTCCGAGGGTTCAAAGGGTTAAAAAAGGTTCAAAAAGGGCTCAAAAAGGGCTAAAAAAGGGCTAAAAAAGGGCTCAAAAGAGCTAAAAAAGGGGACTTGGGAGTATAAAAGACAATGACAGTTTGGAGGATTACAAGACCGGTCAATGGCAAAAGGTGTGCCTATCTTGATGAAGATCCATCCTGAGCACTACTGATGGAAATGTTCAATTTCCATGGATAAATGTCCGATTTTCAATGTCCAATTTCCATTTACCATTTATCCATGTTCATGTCCAATGTCTATGTCCATGTCCAATGTCCATGTCCAATTTCCATCTCCAATTTACATGTCCATTTCCATTTCCAATGTCTATGTTTATGTCCATGTCCATTTCCAATTTCCAATGCCTATGTTTATGTCCATTTCCATTTCCAATGGTCTATAGGAGCAGTTAACATAGAAATCCAGGGGATCTAACTTTATGATTCTTCCTTATTATACCATCATGAAACGTCCAATGGTATTTGGAAGATTCTATTGAAAGACCTGAGAAAATGAGACAACGAGAAGATTAGATAAGAAGGGACAAGATGAGAAGACATTGAGGAAATGAGACAATCTTGAGATAATGTGATGATGAGAAAATGAGACAAACTTGAGAGGTGAAGATGATAAGAAGGGAGATAATGAGATGATGAGAAAACGAGAAGGTGAAAATGGGAAGGGAGAAAATGTGAAGATGAGAAAATGAGAAGGTGATGGTGGGAAGTGATTCTGAGCTAATCGGGATTCACTGGAGTTTTCCACTTTTATTCACTTTTCGGCTCAACTCTTCTCTACTTTCTACTTTCCTAGCATTTTTCATTTTCTAGATGCTCCGTTCATTTTTCAGATGCTCCGTTCATTTTTTAGATGCTCCGTTCATTTCCTCGTGCTCCAGATCCATTGATGGGCTCGGTGAAGAACCTTTAGTTATTACACTAGACCATAAAAATGTAGTGTTAATCCGAAAATTATAATGCATTATCCAAATCCTAATTCTATTCCATAATCGGATTCCATAATCGGATTCCATAATTTGTATTCCCTAATTTGTAATCCCGACTCCAGCAGTTCATGTAATCATAGTATGGTTTTTTGTCGCCCACCACTCGCATTATGGTAAGTGCACGCTATGGTACGTGCACGCCCATTATAACACGCCTTGTAATACAGAGATCCAGGGATTTTTCTGATCAGTCTAACCCCCATTTCTTTACCTCTTCAATATAAAAATAGATATAGAGAGATGGAGATTTAGTTAGAGTTATTTATAGCTCTGGGCGTATATGCAGCCTATGTGCAGGATGGGCAGCAGGACATGCAGTAGTGCACAAGACAAATGTAAGTTTATCCCCAACCACAGGCGGAAATTAGCTGGACTTTACCATTCGCTATATCCATAGTACTACCAACGCTCTGTTAAAATCTGGGGTGGCTGCGGTTGTTGGGTGTCGAGATACCTACCCCCAGCCGACCTGCACATAATCTTTGTTCTGCACATAGGCCATGGGCGTGCATCACACATAGACATAACAACGACATCCCCAAAATTCCAAGCAGTGACAGTTCCAGTATAGTTTCATGACCTTCACTATAGCTTCCACAAGATCCGGTATAGCTTAACCCTAAGGAATTCTTGAAACAACAGGTTTTTTGCACGTCCATAGTTATGGTAAGTGCACGACCCAAATCTGGAAGTACCGTTATTTAACATCACCAATCTTCAAATGACCTAAATGTTTGAATGACTAGATGTCTGGAAATGATCACGTCGCAGGGCCTTTTCTTATACTTTTTGGTGAATAATCTCTGATTTTCTCTCTAATTTGGGGGTTTCCTGCACATAACCTTCTTTCGCTAAATTTTCAGAATTTGCCGTGACAAACTTGGGAATTTCGGAATTTCCGGAATTTCTAATATTTCTGGAGTCTCTAGGAATAGTTCGGTTTCGGTTATTCATAGTATCAGGGCTGAAAACGTGATTAATCCTTCCGTAATCGGGAATTGTGGTTTGGGACCTGCACCCAGTACAAGAAACATATACAAATATAGATATAAATTGTTAATAAATTGTTATTTTATTGTTTTAAAAGTACTTCTGGGTATTTATTGGGTCAGCAGTGAGACTGCGGTACCTAAAAAAAAAAACCCACGGCGGGACTCGAACACGCAATCACCGTCTCCGGAGGACGGCACCTTAACCAATTAGGCCACGCGGGCTGATCATGGAACGAAGTTTTGGCACGTCTATAGCCCCCGAGAATCTCTCCCAATGAAAGTCTCGAATTCCATACACTAAACTACTACACAACTAGGACTTTAGGGACTTTTGGGAGTACTAGGACTAAAGGGGTAAAGTGGTAAGGTATAGAAGTGGTGGACTATAGTAGAGACCGACTTGGAGACAATGGTGGTTTGTCAGTATTGCTGTAGGATTAGTATAGAAGATCTAGTCCGTGTGCTAGTTGGAGTAGTAGCAGATTTGAACAAGACTCTTTCAAAGGCAAACAACGATACTGGACGAAGACTTGCTGTTCACCACACAATTATCTGGAGTTTTGAAGACGTTTGATGAAGGTCAATATGGACATAGAAAGCCGGTCCTGCACAAGCTCCTCTTGCAGTAGTCAGTAGTCAGTGGTAGTCAGTGGTAGTCAGTGGTAGTAGTCAGTAGGAATATTAGTAGTAGTCAGGAGTAATATTGGTAGTAGTCAGGAGTAATATTGGTAGTAGTCAGGAGTAATATTGGTAGTAGTCAATACTAATATTGGTAGTAGTCAGTGGTAGTAATCAGTAGTAGTAGTCAGTAGTAGTCAGTAGTAACCAGTAGTAGTTAGTAGTAGTCAGTAGTAGTCAGTAGTAGTCAGTAGTAGTCAGTAGTAGTCAGTAGTAGTCAGTAGTAGTCAGTAGTAATATTAGTAGTTAGTAGTAGTCAGTAGTAGTCAGTAGTAATATTAGTAGTTAGTAGTAGTCAGTAGTAGTCAGTAGTAATATTAGTATTAGTCACTAGGAATATTAGTAGTAGTCAGTAATATTGGTACATGTAAACTGCACTTCCAATAAATTGGTTTTTGCCGAAGTCTTTCATCAGACGCCATGGACTGTTGAACAAGTGAGGGGGCTTGTTGTTGGTCCTTCCTTTTCGAGCTGGAAAAATAAGGACTTGGCTAGAAATCCCAGGCTCAAAGGCCAAAGATCCTCTGTGATTGGTTTCTTTATAATGACTCTGATAACGTCAAGGGTAAGCAAGGGTCGTTGGATTGGAGGCAGTATTCCGTTGTAGTTCGGCCTTAACGGTATAGATGATCTGGTATAGTGGTCTGGGAAAGTATATTCTGGTATAGATATTCTGGTATAGTATTTTCTGGGATAGATTGTCGGACATAGATAGTCTGGTATAGATAGTCTGGTAGAGTAGTCTAGTATAGATAGTCTGGTATAGTAGTCTGGTATAGTATTCTGGTATAGTAGTCTCTTGGTCAAGTTATCAGTGTAGTCTCGTCAGTCGTTAGCAGGTCAATGGGTGGAGAACACTAAGTCATGGAAATGTATATTTACCCAGCACATTTGTGGTGGCGCGGTTATAGAGGAGTTTGAAAAAAGTAGTAGGAAAAAGGAGTAGGAAAAAACGAGGGGGGATCCACGCTGTTATATATTGCGATGGTTGCAATTTGGTGCGGGGGGTTTGAGAAGGTGCATATCCGGTGGCGAAATGCGCGCGCATTGGCTGCAATTGCAAAAGAATATAAAAAGCCCCCGATTCCCGCGAATGCAAACCTACTACTTTTTATCCAGACCAATACCCAAATTAAGATTCTATCCCCAGAATGATCCAGTACCACGTGACCTATAGAATAGACTAGTATAGTGGAGTATGTCAGAATCGACTCTATTCTCCGGTCTAGGATAAGAGTATAGAGCCAGTCTATTGTCTAGTCTCTGTCTAGTCTCTGTCTAGTCTCTGTCTAGTCTCTGTCTAGTCTCTGTCTAGTCTCTGGTCTATGAAGGGATTGTGCAAATCTGTGTTCTATATTCCAATCGCCCAATCAAAGTTGACCTGGTCATGGACGGATTGAATGTTTTTTATGATACTTCAATAAACAGAGGCAGATTGCTAATTGCTAAGAAACAGGATTTTGGAAATGGAGATGTTGATGCGTTGGAAAGAGCGGGAAACAAAGCTAAAACTCTACCCGGTTTTTCCGGTATACGTCTTGAAATGTGAAATGGCAGAAAACGGTAAGCAAGTTCACTCGCTGGAGAATAATGGAGGGTGGACTGGAAGAATAAGATTTTAAAGGACTTAACGTATTGGGTGAAGTGGAAAACAGATGAATTGGGAATTAACGGGAAATGACCATTACTAATTTAAACCCCCTTATTGTCTGCTGCAAAATTCCACTCCTCAATGAATTACGTTGTCCACTGTCCATTTGTCCAATATGTCCAATCTGTCCACCGTCTTTGTCTACTGTCCAATCTGTCCAATTTGTCTACTGTCCATTTATCTAATTGGTCTACTGTCTACTGTCTACTGTCTACTGTCTACTGTCTACTGTCCATTTGTCCATTTGTCCATTTGTCCAATTTGTCTACTGTCTACTGTTCATTTGTCCAATTTGTCTACTGTCTTTTGTCCAATTTGTCTACTGTCTACTGTCTTTTGTCCAATTTGTTTACTGTCTACTGTCCATTTGTCCAATTTGTCTATGTTTCCTGTCTTTGTCTCTGTGTACAATCTCTAATCACAATACATTAGACTACAAGTCAATTGTCCACACCTGCATATACCCCTCCTAGTCTATTCCACCAAAACGGCAACCCAGCCTGTATACTGGCCCAAGCCTAGAAACTGTGCACTCCCGTCCCGTTTAGGACATTCCCAATTGGGAAAATTCGTAGTGAACACGATTCACGATTCTGTAAAAACTGCAAGAGTAGCTGCAGTAGATTGTATGAAACAAACCTGAAACACGACAAACGGAGTGAATGGGTGAAACTGATTCCACTGACGCGTTGATTGTTTTTACCGAACGCATAAAGAACGTGTTTCGACGCGTGGAAAGATGAAAATGCCGTTTTCGGGCAGGTGACGCGTATGGGGGGTGTTCCATTTCCGGTATATATTATACGCGTCAAGAATCCTGCATATAAGTGACGCGTTCGCACGCCTGCATACAAGTGCGCGATCGATATACATATCAAAAAAGAAAAATTAAAAAAAAAATAACTTGCATCAATGGCAAGCGATTGCCGCGCCGCCTTCGCAACTACAATGGCTACTACACCGCCAACAATATACTAAAGCAATCATGTATTTTCGAAATGTTTGTGTTTGTATCTAGGCAGACCTAGCAAGCAACCAACTCAATGACAGAGAGGTGCACGGGCTCACATTGAGCGTTAATGTCCGAGGCCTTCTCGAAGAAGTACAAGTTGTAGAAGTCTCCAGACTTACACTGGTAGAAGAGATCCTCGCCTCCCAAGGCCAAGTTGCCCTTAGGGGTGATGGACCATCCGGCAGCGTAGATGGTACCAGCCTGTGGTGGGCCATCGAATTGGAATTGGTAGTTGGCAACAATGGCTCCCACTCTGTTCATGGAATCAGTCAAGATTCCTCCCTTCAAGGTCATGGACAAAGAGTCAGAAGTCAAACAAGCAATGGGGAAACCGTCGGTGATCTGGTCGGCAGTAGGGACGCCGGTGGCCTGCACTTGGCCATCCTTGATCTGGGAAGCAAGACCGGACTTGTGTTGGACTTGGCCGTCACCAATCTGGTTGGCAACAGTGGCGGTAGCAGGCTTAGGCTTGTTGGTTTGGTTTTGGATTTGGCCGTCTCCAATTTGGTTAACGACAGATGCAGCAGTAGGCTTTGGCTTAGGCTTGTTGGTCTGGTTCTGGATTTGTCCGTCCCCGATTTGGTTCACGACAGATGCAACGGTAGGCTTAGGCTTTGGGGTTGGGGCAGGCTTAGGCTTATTGGTTTGGTTCTGGATTTGTCCATCGCCAATTTGGTTCACCACAGAAGCAACCGTGGGCTTGGCTTGTGGCTTGGGCTGCGACTTGCTGCTCTGGTGTTGGATCTGTCCGTCGCCAATCTGGTTGACCACGTCTCTCTTGCCCTTAGCCTTGGACGAGGCCTTAGGCGTGTTGGTGGGGGTTGCCTTGGAGGCGCCGGCCTTGGCGGTAGGGCTGACCGTCTGGATCAGGATACCAAACTTGGCGGTGTGGTCGGTGATTCCAACGGTGGCGGTTTTGGAAGGAGTCAAGGTCGACCAAGGGTCGGAAGGCACATAGGCGGCTTGGGCGGCGGCAATGACCGATAAAAGGGCTAACGATAACTTCATGCTGAGGGGATGTGTGAATGAGATGAAATGAAAAGAAGTGATGGAGGAAAAAAAAGATATTGGGGAGGGAAAAGGCGGCCATTTATATAGTGAGAATGCAGGCCTTGGGCCGATCCAAAAATAGGCATAATGGCCCAGGGTGTGTATGGAGCACCCGGTGCGCGGGCAAGCGAAAGCGCTGGATCGCACCAGATCATGTAAACATGCTCCTGCACGCCGCACCGTTGGCCCGATTTCTGTGTCAGCAGCTGCGGAACCTGCGCATCAACAGAGTGCTGGGATCCTGCATGTACTATTTATAGTTTTTTTTTTTTTGCTTTTTTTATTTTGTTGTCTGGCCCTGTGTACGGAACGGATTGCCCGCTTTTGAAAACGAAATTAGTCTCTTTGGTCTTTGTAGTGGAAAATTTACAGCATCTAGTGGAACTACATATCAAGCCCCCCTATGGCCAAGCCCCTGTCTCTGTCCCCAAGCCCCCGAAAGCCTCGTCCTCGTACCAATGCATGCAATTAGCTACCCCTAAAGAGTAATGCGCGCAAAGTCCAAAAGTCTCAGCAACCCCGCAGGTCGCATCATGCGCAATCCGAGCAATGCTGGCTACAGATCACTGGTTTTCTCTGGGCCCTGACATCACAGCCAGATCGGTGTTTACATGATGTCAAAAAGGCGGGGGAGACGGTGCTTGCTGTCTTTGGAAGATACCGTCACGCGAGGCCTGTCTAAGCCTCCTCCATTCCCCGTGGCCCTACGAGGGGTCCGATTACATCATCCGACGAGCCCTTGCCGCATGCGTCCGCTCCTGTAGATATTCTACCCAGGCCACATCCACCATCTGCCAATCACATCCATCATCTGCAAATCTCTTCCATTTCCATAAGTGGCTGTGTAAAGTGGCACCTGGATCGGGACCATTCAGTCTTCGATCTGGAAGCACCTCTAAAAGCAACTCAAAATGAGTCGAAATCTCTATATGCTGGATTTGCTTGGGAGACATAATAGACAAGTGACTAACGCTTGTGGTGCCTAAAACATGAGCCTGCAATTGGAATTTTGCCTGTGTCCAGTTGTAACCCCGATTGTCTAGGAATGTCTACGAATGTCTACGAATGTCTACGAATGTCTACGAATGTCTACAAATGTCCAGGATTGTCTAGAAATGTCCAGGATTGTCTAGAAATGTCTACGAATGTCTAGGAATGTCTACGAATGTCTACGAATGTCCACGAATGTCCATAAACGTCGCCGATTGTCCCGATTGAGACACTTTCCCAAGCTCGACATACTCGTCCGTGACTCGGCATTGTCTTTGTGTTTATGCTTAAACCGCTAGGCAGAGCTAACGGACTCAATGGGGACCGCCGTGTGCAGTCGTGCCCACCACATGCAGCGGGCCATTGCGACAATGACAATGGGCGGGAAAACCAGGATGCGCAAAAGGCCACGAGTCTCGGCCTCCACTTTTTTTTTTTTTCTTTTTTGGGAGGGTGTTTCGTGTTTGTTTACGTCCACGTACGCCATGGGTGGGATTTTCATTGAGGCCCATTGTGGAGATTTCCATTGTGGAGGATTCCCATTGAAGAAGTCGATCCTGCCATTGTTGCGCTATATGCAGGAGGGCCACGTCCAAAGGCAGGATCGACCAAAAAGGCACGACCAAAAAGGCACGACCAAAAAGGCACGACCAAAGGTAGAGGCACGAGCAAGTTTTCCCACTCTCTCCTCCACCGCGCCTTAAGTGCAGGTCTTAAATCTACCAATCCAAGTCTCCCACCAAAAATCAAAGTCTCCACAAAAATCCTTAACCCGCCAAAAATCCAGAACCCGCCAAAAATACTTAACCCACAAATCACAAAAATTACGCCACCAACCCGTTTTTTTTTTTTTTTTTTTTTCATGACATTGGAAGAAACCGCGGTGAATTGAAACTAGCGCGAATCCGTGGTGCATTGTTCCAGTGGGGTGTTTTGGTTGCCGTGTTTCGTATCGCCATTGTTGGGTGCATACAATGGGTGCAACGGCCCTGCGTCGCCAATCGCAAGTGCCGCCGTCACGTGATCGGCCCTTTCGGTTCTCTGCTGTCCCAATCGGGAAAGCCCTAGAACCCAAGAAGAACTGTACAGCTTAAAGAACAGCTTAAAGAATCACAGCTTAAAGAACGACACCTTATGGAATTGTACACCTTAACGGGATCAGGGATCAGTACACCAGAACCAGGACATTGTAAAAGAACGACACCATAAAAGAACTGTACAGCTTAAAAGAGCTGTAGAACTACACCTAAAGAACTACACCTTAAAGGAATCAGTTCATCTTATATAATTGTACACCTTAAAGGAATCAGTAAACCCATAGAACTGTACACCTTAAAGAATTACAGCTTAAAAAACTACACCTTAAAAAACTACACCTTAAAGAACTACACCTTAAAGAACTACACCTTAAAGAACGACACCTTATGGAACTGTACACAATAAAGGAATCAGTACACCTTATAGAATTTTACAGTTTAAAGGGATCTGTACACCTTAAAGGAATCAGTACACCTTAAAGAATTGTACACCTTATAGAATTGTACACCTTATAGAATTGTACACTTTAAAGGAATCAGTACACATTATAGAACTGTACACCTTTAAGACCAGGACACCCATAGAACTGTACACATAATAGGGAATTGCAACCTAGGCATTTTTTTTATTTACCCGTACACCGTCACGTGAGGGAGAAACTCAGAATCAGAATCATAAATCAGTGGAAACCCGTACATCCTCATAAAAATCAAATCAAAATTGAAATCAAAATTGAAATCAAAATTGAACCAAAGTTGAACCAAAGTCTCGGTGAGAAAATAAACCCGCGCACAGCCACGCTGAAAAAAAAAAAAACCAATCTTTCTCACTCTCAGTTCCCGCACAGTTCTCTTTTTTCATTTCCCATTTTCAATTTTTACATTACCTCTTTTTACATTTTTAAAATTTACCCTAACTAATTTTCATTTTTACATTTTACACTAATTAATTTTTCATTTTTACATTTTTACAATTCGTTTCCTTTTTTTTTACAATTCATTTTCCTTTTTTTTACATTTTCATTTCTCATTTTCTCACTTTCTCATTTTCTCATTTTCTCATTTTCTCATTTTCTCACGTTCTCATTTTCTCACGTTCTCATTTTCTCATTTTCTCACGTTCTCATTTTTTACAGAACCTCACTTTCCCTCACTTTCTCCCTCATTTTTTTTCCCTTCCTCATTTTCGCATTTTTTCACAGTACCTCATTTTTACACATTTCTCATTTTTACATTACCTCATTTTTACCTCATTTTTACATTTTACTTCCTCATTTTTTACACTCTCATTTTTACATTTTTTACACTCTCATTTTTTTACATTACCTCATTTTTTACTTTCTCACTCCCCATTTTACTTCCTCATTTGACCCTCACTCAACCGCCTTTTTTCACACACTCACACTTTTCCTGGCCTTTCCCAATTCCTACGCCATGAACCCTTGACAAAAATTGAACTTGACAAAATTGAACTTGACAAAATTAAACCTTGAAAAATCAAACATTGACAAAATTAAATCCTGGGCATACCGTTCCAATACAATGAACCAAGAATTTCGTAATCCACTTGCCAGAACCGGTCGCAAGGACCTCCGTGCATCTGCATCCTCCTTGGCGTTTCACCTGTTCATCCCATCCCATCCCCAGACATCAACAAAATCCCATTCCATTCCATTTCCATTCCATTCCATCCCATCTCCATTTCTTGATGTCACTCCCTCGTCGTAATGTCTGGATTGGTAAAAACAATGGTGATTGGGTGGATTGGGTGATTTAATTAAGATAAGAGAATTTGATTAATTGGTGAATTATTGGTGGATTATTTTGTGAATTGGGGTGATTAATTGGTGGATTATTTTGTGAATTATTTTGTGATTAATGGGTGAAAATTGGGTGGGTGGTTTGGTGCGGGTGCATGTCGAGCAATGGTGTGGGCCGAGTATGGTAGGAGGAACCTTTGCGTCAAACTCATGTCTCCTCCCCGGCCTCCCTGCTACTGCCGCCATACATCTCATCTCTACTATACACTACTCTCTATACACTACTCTCTATACACTCTCTACTACTCCCTCTACACCATTCTCTGTCTCTACACCATTCTCTGTCTCTACACCATTCTCTGTCTCTACTCTACTATACACTATTCTTTCTACTGCCTACTACTCACTCTACACTACTCCCTCTACACTACTCTCTGTCTACTCTGTCTACTCTGTCTACTCTGTCTACTCTGTCTACTCTGTCTACTCTGTCTACTCTGTCTACTCTTCTATCTTTCTTGATATATTAGCATTATTCTTTGAAATGGGGAAATATCGAAAATGGTGTGGTCCGAAAACCCATGGTTCTTTACACTACTCACTATACACCACTGTCTACCTCTGTCTCTGTCCACTGTCTGTCTACTCTCTGTCCACTTTCTGTCCACTTTCTGTCCACTTTCTTTCTACTTTCTTTCTACTTTCCGTCTACCTCTGTCTACTCTCTGTCTACTCCCTGTCTGTCTACTCCGTGGCATGAAGTGTGACTACATAAATGAACATGCAGGACAGATGGTGTGGGCTATACACAAGGCAATTAAGGATATAAAATAGGATAAGGGAAGAATCTGGACTAGAATCATTCTCATTTGACGGAGTGGATGAATGGAAAGTGCTGAAGCTGGCTCAAGTCACGTCGGTCAATTTTCAGACACTTGAGAAAAAATGGGAGCTGGACCGAGTTTCCTAGGTCAATTACCTATTCTTCAGACTGCCAAGTCGGAGCTTAGGGTGTACTGGTCTATCGGATGTTCTGGGAAGACAATCCTTCGATTCAAAGTCCGCTTGGTCTCGTGTAACCACACGCCAGTCTCTGTCCCCATAAGCATAGTCTAGAAAAATATAGAATAAGTAGGAAAAAGTAGGATAAAGTAGGATAAAGTAGGATAAAGTAGAATAAGTATAGAATAAAGTAGGATAGAACAAGTCTAGAATAAGGTAGGAAAGGATACATTAGGCCAAATTGGGATAAATTAGGACAAATTTTGATGAAGGGTAGAAGAAAGTAGAATAAAGAATAAAATAAAAACAGAATAAGTATAGGATAAGAATAGAATAAATAATAGAATTTAGTAGGATAAAGTAGGATAGTATATAGGATAAGTATAGAATATAGTCTAGAATAAATTTAGGAAAAGGTGGGAAAAGGTAGGATAAAGTGGGAGAAAAAATAGAGTAAGTACAGGATAAGTATAGATATAGTCTAGAATGATATACAATAATTTTTAATAAATTAGAATAAATTAGAATGAAGGGTCTGGATCCTAGAAATAGTCACCAAAAGCGAGTTCATCAGAAAATCAATCAATCAATGACTTTTTTCTGAATTTCACTAGATTTCAAAATGCCTAGTGGAACACACTCTCGGTTGAGTGGAAAAAAACAAAAGTTATTTTAGACTCATTGAATAAGTATTGAATGAAGTAGGACAGAATATAGGATAAGTACAGAATAAGAATAGAATAATTATAAGATGAAGTGGGATCAAAAGAGAATAAGTATAGGATAAGAATAGAAAATGGGATAGAACGAAGGAGGATAAAGAATAGAATGAGTCTACAATAAGTCTAGAATAAAGTAGGATAAATTAGGATAAAGAATAAAATAAGTATATGATAAACTAGGATAAAGAATAGATAAACTAGGATAAAATAAGGTTGGAAAAGTAGGATAAAGTAGGATAAATATAGAATAAAGTAGAATAAAAAATATGAGAAGTATAGAAGAAATATAGTATAAGGTGGGATAAATTAGAAAAAAGTAGGATAAAGTAGAACAAGTATAGGATGAGAATAGGATAATAATAGGATGAAAAATATGAGAAGTATAGACTAAGTATAGAATAAGTATAGCATATAGCATATAATATAGTACAGAATAAGTAGGAAAAAGAATAGAATTAACTAGGATAAGTAGAATGAGTATATAATAAGTATAGGATAAAGTAGGATAAATAATAGAATAAAGTGGGATAAAAAATATGATAAGTATAGAATATATATAGGATAAAAAATATGTTAGTATAGAAGAAATATAGTATAAACTAGCAAAAAGTAGAAAAAAGTAGGATAAAAATAGAATAAAGTAGGATAAAAAATATGTTAGTATAGAAGAATTATAGTATAAACTAGGTATAGGATAAAAATAGAATAAGATAGGACAATTATAGAATAAGAATGGAATATAAGGGAGTGAATTGGAGGTGAGTGAATGACGGATTCTGACTAGAGTGAATGACTCTGACTTAAAAAAAGACCATTGTTTAAGATTAAAATAATAAGCCGGTCTGAGCTGTGTACACGTGTTGGCTGTTTAATCAAACAATTGTTTGTTTTCCCAATTGGGTGCTTGTGTTGTCTGCAGGATATAGATCTATCTGCAGGTCCGCTGGGGGTCGGTTCCATGGGTTCCAGGAATAGCAGCCAGAACAAATTTTGATACCAGCCTTTTCTTACTGGTGGAATCAATTTTCAGCCAATTTTATCCAGTGGGTGGAAAAATACACTTACGCTTCACTCGTGCACTGCTCTGCAGTACTGCATATAGTCTCCCATCCCCTATACACTTCTATACACTTCTACATCTATCCATTTGTATGTAAATGTATCTTTATCTATCTATCTATTTATAGCTGTCTCGTGGATTATGAGAGTGTCTTCTATTGTTGAGACTGCATATAATGCCGGGCTGCGTCTGGTTCAGTTTAGTCATCACACCATTAAATCTTATCTTATTATTAGTATAGCCCTGAATTGGAACTACTGGTCTATTTATCTTAAAAGATTGGTTTTTCTGTAAAGGGTGGGAACATGGATAACTTTGGAGGGTCTTATATGCAGTATCCCAAACTTTTTGGGTCTGGATTGCTGTTTCTGGGTATTCGGCTACACAGGTAAAATTTGAGACACTTAAAAGCCACTGTCTTAAGCCCGGACCATTACTAACCTGGCCAGGCGGGAGTGCAGAGAATTACTACTGGGCTGGACGGTGGTCGTGCGCAACCCGTTTTTGCAACTCGCCCGATTTGCTCCAAAAAAAAAGCCCATAATCACCTTATTCCTCTTAGAAGCTTTAATCCTGAATAACACATCCTCCCCATCTTTTCCCGATTTTTGACTCCTCGTCGAAATTTCCCTATTCGCACATTTTCACACTCAGTCGCGTCCACTGCACAACCACACGTTATTTTTAGAGAAATAAAAAGAATACAGCCGGACAAAATAGAAAAATAGATAAAAAGAAAAATAGTTGAAAGCTAGAAAATTAGAAAACTAGAAAACTAGAAAAATAGAAGAGTAGAATATTAAAATAGCAGAAAAAGAGACAGTCGAAAAGTACAAAACTAGAAGAGTTGAATAATAGAAAAAGTATGAAGTAGGAAGAGAGAAAACTAGAAAACTAGAAAGATAAAAATTTAGGAAGGTAGAAAAATAGAAAACTAAAAAGATAGAAAACCAGAAAAGTAGAAAAATAGGAAACCAGAAAACTCGAAAAAGTGGAATAGTGGAAGAGTGGAAAACTGAAAAACTGAAGAACTAGAAAAGTAGAAAAGTAGAAAATTAGAAATTTAGACAAGTAGACAAGTAGAAAAAGTAGAAAAGTAGAAGAGTAGTAGAGTAGAAAATTATAATAGTAGGATGGTAAAAAGTCAAAAAAAGTGGAAGTAGAAAAATTTCAAAACTAGAAAATTAGAAAGTGGAAAATTAAAAAGTAAAGAGCAGAGAAGTAGAAAAATAGAAAATTAGGTATAAAACTAGAAAAGTAGAAAAAGAGACAATAAAGTGTGAAATATTAGAAAGTGGAGATGAAAAAATTAGAAAAGTAGAAAAGTGGAAAGTCTATAAAGTCTATAAAGTCTATAAATCTGGAATAGTAGAATTGTAGAAAGGTGGAGAATTACATAGGTAGATAAGTAGAAAGCTGAAAAAGTAGAGGTAGATAAGTAGAAAGCTAGAAAGACTAGAAAACTAGAAAACTACAAACGGTCTTCTAAATTAGATACTATAGCCATCAGTAAAGGAAAAACTACAAAGCACACATTCAAGAATTCAAGAGGCATACAAGATCTACACATCAGAGTATGGGATTCTAAGTAAGATGTAAGGAAATTTTCAATATAGATGATAGCAAAAGCATCTTATCTTTTAAGAATGGATACTCCTTATCTAACTTGTTTCAAGATAGAAGGGAAGCAAGGAATAGTAGAGTATCGGCTACGGTGGATAAAAATCACTTTAACCTATACGAGGCAGCAAGAGAAGGCGCAGACACCTTAGCAAACTCAAACAGCAAAGAAATGGAGTCAAGAGCTAGAGACTTTTGGAAAGTCTGTGGTGCTTAAAAACCTTATAAAATATTACCTATATCGGTCGCTAAAAACCCTTTCTAATTGATAAAGAAAAAAAGGCTGGAATATCACTTATATTTAGCTAATTTTATAGTCTGTTTTTTCTATCCACTTACTCTATAGAAGACACTGGTGATTTGGCTTTTTGTGGAGTACTGTGAGATTCCAAGAGAACACATTCTGATTGATTGGGATGTCGTTTTCAAAACCTCCAAAAACTCATGTGTTTTAATCTAGCAAAGCAAAAGCCATGTCAGCAGGACCTAAGATAATAGGTAAAAAAAAAAAAAAGTTCCCACTAGAGATGGAAAAACATCTCCCGATGAGATCACCTAAAAGAACCGTACGTACACGTTATAAAGTCTATATTTCTGTATATAGTTTTCCATATATATATTAGGAAAAGGAAGAAGATACTTTTTTTTAGGTTTTAAAAGGGTTTCAAAAGGGTTTTTATTCTAATTTCCAAACTTTCCAAATATATTTAATCCTAGGAAAAAGGGGGTGTACTGGTCTAGAGCAATTAACTAATTAAGGGCCACAAACCTCCCCAAAAATCTCTAGGCCCTTAGTTCCATTTTCCCCGTTTTTTTGACTTAGATAATGGATCAGAACCTTTTCTAGCCGCATGGTTTACCAAAAACCCAATTTAATTCACTATAACGTTTTTTAACCACGTCTTCAATCTTATGATCAGTGGTAGAAGTGGAGATAATGATGAGAGAGACCAGAATTGTTCCATACGTCGTGGGAACGATATAAGTGATTTAGATTTTAGGATTTTAAGAATTTACGTGTTTTCAGTGATTTAAGTGATTTTACGATTTTACGTGATGTATGTCCTGCATATAATTACTATAGCTCCAATGTTAATGGTAAAGTCAATAACAATAATGTAATGGGTAATATGAAATCGATCAGTCAATTTATGAGTTCCCCGGATCCTGTATATGATATCAATATGTAAAAAAGTTTTAAGGTATGTCAATAAGGTTTAGTGTCGTCTAAGAATGTATCCTGTATATTCATGTCTATAGTAATAATGTAAAAAATGCATTATTCATTTTTCTAGACTATTTGTTTATTATATAGACTCACTATAGAATCGTAGAGTCGATTATATGAACACAGTAATCACATCAATGCAGTAATACAGATACGGTTAAGTGGTTTTACGTATTTTAAGTGATTTTGAGTGATTTTGAGTGAATTTACGTGATTATCTGAGTGATTTTACGTGATTTTGAGTAATTTTTAGTGTAAAAAAGAGTCATTTCACGTGATTATTGACTTTTAGGTGACTAAATTTGATCAGAATCTGGTGATGGGTCAAATTTTAACTGAAAATAAGTGGGAAAAGTGATTTTCAGCAATGAATATGGTTTATATGAGATTCACGTGGCTTCATGTGGATTTAAAAAACTGGAGGTGGTATTCTCACGGATATTAAATTTGACCCCATCATTTTCACTTCATTTCTTTTCCTTTCTTTTAAAAAAAATCCTCCCAGGAATCCGTACATTTAAAATAAATAAAAGCAGTCATTCTCCGGAAAAAAAATTATTATGTGGAAAAAAAAATTTAGCATTCCATGAGTGAATGACTCTAAAAAAGTACTATGTGCGCTAGATACTGGCCACCTGCAGGTCTGCATCAGGCCACTTAACCCCCCAATATATATACCGGTTTCTCCCCTTAAAATGTTCCCTTTCATCTAATAATGAAAGCAATTTCTTTAACCCTAATTTCTCTTCTTTTTTCCACGGCAAATGCGTTCCATGGCACGTTATATGCAGACATGAACACCACCATGCAGCCCGTCACCACAATGAACCTCGGACGGTTCCAGCTCCTCGTTCTCGATAACCAGGATAACCCTTCAAGTCTCCGGTTTATCTTTGAAAAAGACCGCATCATCAACGAAAACCAAGTCACCCCTCAGTACATTGGCCTTTATCAGACGTTCATAGCTTTTAGTGAGCCGCACGCTCCGATGAAAGTCCTTGGGGTGAAATTGGACGAAAACTCCAAGGTTACGTTTGATTCGGCCCAGCCCTACATATGCGTGTGGCCTTCTCCCAAATTGCTGGGCTACTTGACAAACGGTGACTATACCTCCCAATTCCTGAAGTGCTCTCCGGTAGACCTCTTCTTCTATTCTACAGACAACGCTTCCCAATGAGGACTTTTTAATCGACACCCATAGGACCAGCACAAAGTTTATGGACGATGCTTTTTTTTTTTTTTTTATTCTGAAAAAACCTGCGTTAAAAGGCAGTACTAAGTCTAGGACCGCAGCCAATTAAAACCGGAAACTTTTTCCAGTGCTGGTTACTGGTTTGAGGACTCGGAGGTGACTGGACAATTTTCAAGGATTGAGTAACCGAGAAAGAACCCAAAAGCGGCCGGGGAAAAGGATAATAGTCACTTTCAGCGTAAACGTACTTGGTGTTGGTGGAACTCTGGCCACTTTTTGAGTTTCGCACGACCTAAAATAGGTTAAAATAGGTGATTAGGATGTGAAACTCAGTGTATTTATGTGACCAGAATTGATGTATCCGTGATTTTACTCAGTGTGTAATGTATATAATTTTTTGTGGTTCTTTTGTGATTTTCTATGATCTTCTGTGATTTTCCTGCATAGTACTGCTGGAGGATATACACGTACGGAACCCGGGCCAGTTTCTCAATGTCGGCATTCTCCGGGGGCACAATAAAAGTGCTGGAGTCTTGCATATCGCCCAATCCCATCCTCACGTGTTTATACCGGATCAAGGTGTTTGCTGAGCCTCTATTGACTGAGATAATGTGAAAATATGTGATTTTTTGACTTTTGGGTGACTAAAATTGGTAAATTCGTGATAAAAGTCACCTTTTTGACTTTTGAGGTGATCTTTGGGCTGTTTTTCATGGTAATTTTATCCTTACGAATTATCTACTACTCTAGAAAATACCACTACTATGATTTACTATAGAATTACTATAAAAATACTGCTAAAATTGTACTAAAAAATGCTCTAAAACAATACTTTACAAACTTAATGGTATTATAAAAACCTTAATTTAGCTGTAAGAAGCATTCTGTATGTATACCTCACGTGTCCTTGTTGAAGGGTGTGACGGTGTGACGGGAATAATGAGACACGAGAGACTACTTTGCTATGGACACGCCTTGGTTGACGCCACGGAGACAGCCACAGCCGAGCCACAGCCCGGGCACGTGCCCGAATACGGAAACTATAATTTTCCACCCCCACATTTTCCCCCCAAAAATTTTCGGCCCTGGATGCGATGGGAGCGATGGAGCAGAATGGGACTTTATATGGAAGCTTGGAGTTATGCACGAACATGTAAGGGTGCGCAGGAGAAGTGCGAAAGTGGAAGCTGGAGCGGTGCTTGCATGCAGGACAGGCCAACTCGTGCAGACTTTGGACGACGTCTGGGCCCTCGGGCCCCAGGTCTCGGTTCTGGGCTTGTTACCGCAATGGTGGCTGCAAACTCTAGGCCATTTGTGACACCGCTATGTTGCTCTGTGATTCCAGCAACTCTGGCTTTAGGAGTCTCCTATTCTTTGGAACCCACAATAACCCGCCCATTTTACTTGCCCATCTATTTTGAGGCTTACTTTTTCCACTCATACTGATCATCTCAGATCGATCGTCTCTCTGGATCCCACCAACTCCGAATTTTTTTTGGTTTCCTTGGACCTGGGGAGGAATCAGCCCATCGCTCCGCCTCAAGGTAATCATCTTTCCATGCATCAGGCGCACAGTGCGCATTGTGCATGGACCTTTCGCTGCACCCCAGATGGAAAGTTGGCAGCGATCGTCGCAAGGGCCATGAACCGCTTCTCTCTCTGGAACCTCGTGCTGCATTTCCCTTGCGGTGCTGCGTGACAAGCATGGGCTTCTGGCGCAATGAGTGCGTCGCTAGGCTGTGTCGCAAACGTTTTTTATCGTGCCCCACACCGGCTGCAACTCTTATTTAAGTGCTCGCTATCGCTCTTCTCCATTTCAACTCCCCAATGCTGGCCCTATACAAGCAGTTATCTTTGCACGAACTTAGTCGAGCAGATTTGGACCATTTTTCAGCTTCGGAACCCGATTTCTTGCAGCCCGATCCCTACCAGTCGATTTTTCTCATGGACCCGACCAACGATGTGGCTCCCAGAGGCCACACACGGAATTCCGCACTGCTAGATTCAATCGGGTCGCTTAGCATTTTCCTGGAGCTGGGCACAGAGTCCGATTACCTCGAGCATGGCTTGTCCTGCATGCAGCCCGCCAAAGGAGGTGCCGAACCCCTCGAGCAGCCTTTCAACAATCAGGTTGCTTTCCTGCAGAACATGCAGCCTTCTGGCCCAGGATTTGGGTTAGCTGATGAGCCATTGTACCCAAGGCTATACGAAGCGTTGAATACAATGGGGGTCTATGTGCAGGACCCACCAATTACCGATGGCAATAGCCAGAGCAGTGGGGCTCGGATGGAAACTTCCGCCGGGAATATGGTTCCTCCGGTCTACCAAAAAGAGGTGCCGACTTTTCCAAACCAGCAAATGGGCGGGTTTGGCCAGGACATGTCGTCTGTGGTTGAGCTACTATGCGGGAGTGCAGACAAGCCGGCGCAGGGCTCGTGGCCAGACGCTAGAGCCAAAGTTAAAAACTTCCAAAGGGGTCCCGAGGATTTAAAGTACGGGCCGGAAAATGAGGTGTTGACCAATCAAAATCCGAAATACGGGACAATACCAAAATACGGAGAAATCTTTTTTGGGGGGAATATCCCCGAAGCCCCCGGTTTAGGCAGTGCCCCCGGTTCTGGAAGTGCCCCCGGTCTAGGAAGTGCCCCCGGTCTAGGAAATGCCCCCGGTCTTGGAAGTGCCCCCGGTCTTGGCAATGCCCCCGGTCTTGGCAATGCCCCCGGTCTTGGCAGTGCCCCCGGAAATGCCAAAAGCGGAAATGACCAGCCCAAAAAACGCATGGATAAGTCCAAAATCAAATTGCACAAGTGTCCTGTATGTCTCAAGAACTTCAAGCGGCCTCTGTCGTTTCGCATCCACTACACGACGCACACGGGAATCAAGCTGTTTTACTGCGACTGGGAGGGCTGTGGCAAGAAATTCAATGTCAAATCCAACTTGACCCGGCACCAAAAGTTACATCTCAAGAGAAAGTGAGCGCTTGGGAATTTTTCCGGTGAAAAATGGTTTAAAAACGGTGAAGAATGGGTGGGTGTGCTTGTGTGCAGGATGTCGAAGAACTGTAATTATATACAGGATGTCAAAAAACTGTACTTATCTGCAGGATCCTCACCTCATACACGAGTAGATTCAAAAAAACGGTGTATACTAAAAAGATTTGAAGTAAAAATAAATATTCAGTAGGTTATTCAAGAGCGTCTCTTTAAGCTAGGCCCACTAAATTTGTAAATTTATACCGCCAAATTGGAGTTTATGGATATTTGGGGCTAGCCAAGTGACATTTTCAAAACAAAAAAAGATTTTTATCGATGAAAAGGTTTTCTGGTTCTTAATTCACGTGAAAAGTAACGGTTTTAATGGTTTTTATGAGAATTAAGAGCCTTTAGTGCTGAAAAGGCTCATAGTTGGGCACTGAAAAGGGCTCAAAACCACTCTGGATACATACACACAAAGCATAATAAGGCCGGGAAGCGAAGACTATTGGCTATGACAAGGTTGAATTTGAAAATTGTCTGGGTTCATGAAAAGAAGACACGTAGTGGGTACTTTATTGTTATATGCAGGACCACCTTTTCCAGGGAAGAGATTTTTTCTTTTTTCTTTTTCCGGTGTTTTCCTTGGTTTATTGAGTGGGTTTGACACTAAAGAGCTATCCCAATGTTAATAAGGTGTCATGTGTATGTTAACCAGTGCTCGTAACCCGGGCTAAATAAGCAGTGCTCGTGACCAGTAAAAAAAACCGCGGAGTGTATATAAGTGTGGGTGCCTGCAGGAACCCGTGCACCAGCGCGGGAGCCAACCACATCTTGTCAAAAGTCACCAACTTGCAACTCACACATCAAATGGCAGCCGCCCACCTTGCCAAGTACATCCGCCACGCGCCCGTGAGCAAGCCCCACGTGGACGCCAAAGTCAAGTGGGGCGCCAAGTTCCTCGGCGCCACCATGTGGTTCTACATTTTCTACAGAGTCAAAAACGACTTTATCGAGGGCCAGCACTAAATATTAATACATTGATTTTGGAAGGATTGTAGACTGAGGGATCGAGGGCCCGAAGGGTCCGAGAGACCGAAGGAGAGAGGAAGAGAGAGGAAGAGAGAGGAAGAGAGAGGAAGAGAGAGGAAGAGAGAGGAAGACAGAGGAAGAGAGAGGGAGAGAGAGGAAGAGAGCGGAAGAGAGAGGAAGCGAGAGGAAGAGAGAGAAAGAGAGAGGAAGAGGGAGGAAGAAAAAGGAAGAGAGAACAAAGAAGAGAGAAGAGAGAAGAGAGAAGAGAAAAGAGAAGAAGAGAGAGGAAGAGAGAGGAAGAGAGAGGAAGAGAGAGGAAGAGAGAGGAAGAGAGAGGAAGAGAGAAGAGAGAAGAGAGAAGAGAGAAGAGAGAAGAGAGAAGAGAGAAGAGAAGAAGAGAAGAAGAGAAGAAGAGAAGAAGAGAAGAAGAGAAGAAGAGAAGAAGAGAAGAAGAGAAGAAGAGAAGAAGAGAAGAAGAGAAGAAGAGAAGAAGAGAAGAAGAGAAGAAGAGAAGAAGAGAAGAGAAGAGAAGAGAAAAGGAGAAGAGAAGAGAATCTGGGGTGAAGTTTTCCACGAGGACTTATGGGGAATTGGCAAAACAAAACCACCGAATTGGGCCTTTCATTGGCACCAAAGCATCTGGCCAGAACAAAGAGTGTCTGTACCGGAAACCAAAGACCCCGGACTCAGACCAAGACGAGGTGGAAATGTCGAACGCTCATTGGTCCTCAGGCAAGTTTTCCAAAAAAAGAAAAAAAATGGAGTGAAAATGGAGTGAAAACTGCTCTGGGTTCTGGACATGCAAAATCCCAAAGTGGTAATATTTCAACACAAGAGATCCAGTTGATGGTTTCACCAGCCTCAACCGTCTTCCGCATCACGTGTCTAGAAGTGTCGGTTCCAACCAACTTTGCATCTGAACCTTGGAAAGATTGCCACCGAGTTCTTGCCATTGATGATCGATTCCGGCGAACAACAACAACAATAACAGTGAACCATCTGAGATCTGAATTTCCGATGATTCTGGTTCCTGTGAGGAGCCTTGCTCTAAAACCAAGTCTTCTGCCTCGTCATTTCTTCTAGCAACGGCCAAAGAAAAAGACGTGCTGTTTGGAAAGACGTGTCCTTTGGTAAAGAGTGTTGTTTGGTATATGGATCAGACTTATAGCAGACTATTTGTTCAAGTGATGGTCACCCCACCTTGCGGTTATGCAGGACCCATCACTGAATCGAGCCCACCAATTAGTCAACCAGTGTCTTGTGCATAGATGGACTATTTTTAAACTTGATTTCATTTTCACATCTTTGATAGGAATCAATGGAACAATCTCGCTGCAGGGGTGTACATGACTCTAGAGTGTACAATAGGCCTCTTTGACTCCTGAGTCTTTTGCTTGGTTCTTGTTGCCCCGAAAGGAGTCAGAAGTGAATTTGAACGTATTACCAAGTTAGGAAAATAGTTCATCTGTTAAGTCATAATCACCTCCAATTTGATGGTCTTTTGACCGTCAGTAACCCTATCAAGGAGTGCAACTTCGTGTATGACTTGCAGTTCTCGACGAAAGCTTCGGCCTGGTAATTCTCCTAATGGTTCTTGGATTATTGGAGTCAACGGGATTGTCGGAGAATGAACTTGTCAAGACGGAGTATTTCTTAATGGTTCTGGTAGATGGTAGTGGTGTGACTTTCATATTATATTGAAATCAAGGGAAGATGAGCTATTTGCTAATTCTATTATCCAAAAGAAAGTAACATTCATTCTCAATTAATAATAAGTAGAGGTAGTCCGTGACATTAAAAAAGGCTGTATAGATAATGAGAGGCAATGGCCTCCTTTTATAGTTTGGGGAGTGCGAACTGCGAACTGCGAACTCTGACACAAAAGCACCCACCGGGCTCAGGGGCTTGCATGGCTGCGAAAACGGAGCCTCACTAATATATAAAGGCCCCCCTCCCCCCGCGACTTTTTACCATTATTTAGCAGCACCAATCCCAATACAATCATCGTCAACCGCATAAATGATCATCAAAACCAATACAAACATCATCAAAACGACAAATATTAACCCGAAATCAGGGACAACCGATTTGCTGGATTCTTTCATTTTCTGCTACTACACCTACTCGGCTGTGCAATGTCCTCCTCCAACTTGCTTCCTTTCAATATACCAAAAGCACGCATGAGTTATTTGGTCCAAGTATCAATATATCATCAACATATAGTGCAATCATGAGGAACTTCCCTTGGACGTTCTTGTAATACACACATGGTTCTGATATACATCTTTCGAACCCAGATTTCTCAATGGCTCTGTGAATGACTTGATCCACACCACCTGCTTACCATAGAGAAACGAGCCCTGCTTCAGAAACGAGGCCTGCTTCAGAAACGAGGCCTGCTTCAGAAACTTGTGAGTCTGGAAATGTTCTGTCCTTGCTGGACATAGCCTTCAAGCTGTCTCGATTTCTTCCTTCAAGCTGTCTCGATTTCTTCCTCCAGGCTGTCTGTCTTCCTCTAAGTTTCCGTTCTAGAATGCAGTCGTGACATCCATTTGTCTGATTTGGAAGCCTTGTTTCAATGCAATGGCTAAAACCATTCTTAAGCTTTCAAACCAAAAGACGGGTGAGAATGTTTCTTGATGGTCAATACCCTCTTTCTGGAAGTTGCCCAACACCCCAAGTCTTGCTTCCTTCTCCTTCAGTATTGGAACCTATTGTCTTTCTTCCTTTTGGTAATTCAACCAACTCAAAGATTAACCCTTGGTCAGTTCATAAGCTGGAACTATGACTAACCCTCTAGTCAGCGTGGCACTTTATTGCCACGTCAGTGGTTTGCATTCTGGTGTGTCTGTTTTCTACTACTAGGAAATATGAACAAGTCCATTTTCCCCGGTGCAGATGCCTCCACTCTTTTGGAAAATACATTTTGTTTAGCTAAAAGAAGCAAGAAGAATACCTTTTGTTAATGAAAATGGAAGATTCGCGGCAGCATCAGATTTCACCATGCTTGAGTATTTCAAAATGGTACTGGCACATGTTACTAGTGTGATGCTGATACTTATATGGTGTTCCTGTGTTCCTGTATGGTGGCATGGTGGTAGTAAGGCAGGAAACGTCTTTGGTTTTGTTTGATGGGGTGGTGCATGGGGTAGTATGGGTACCCGTCCGGTATACTGCACACGGAGTTGTCCCAGTCACCAGCCATACATCCATTCCACATTCTACAGTCCACATTCCACATTCCATACATCCATATATCCTACATTCCTCGTTCTCCAATCTTCATTCTTCAATCTTCAATCTTCATTCAACAGAGCTTTCGTGGCTATCTTGGGAGGTGCCAAGGTCTCCGAAAAGATCCAATTGATCGACAGTTGCTGGAAAAGGTTGACTTGTTGGTCATTGGTGGTGGATACGGTCTTTCACCTTCAAGAAGGTCTTGGACAAAATGCCAATCGGGACCTCTCTTTTGAAGAGACTGGTTCCAGTTGTGTTGAGGCTTTGGTCGTTGACTTGGTCACTGCTGACGACTTCAACAAGGATGCCAACGCCAGCACCGCCACTCAAGAAAAAGGGATTCCAGAAGCTGGATGGGCTTGTCCCTTATTCTATTCTCTACATTTCACTCTCTACATTCCATATTTTCTAGACATACACGAGGCAGAAGTTTAGTGGACAGAATAGCAAGACGGATTAGTAGTAGAAGTGCAGTGGACAGAATAGACAGAAAGAGTAGACAGAATAGACAGAAAAGACAGAATAGACAGAACAGTAAGACAAAAGTAGTAGTTTAAATAGTAGTGGACAACGGGAGTGTAGACAGAAGAAGAGTCCAGTCTAGCCTAGGCACTCGGAAAAGACAATCCTCAAGTCTCGGACTAAACACCGACCGCTCCAGTGTCAGCACAAAATATTTTATCCTAAATTTCATATTTTTTCATTCTTCATTCCATATTCTATTCTTCATTTTATTCTCTACATTTTCATACATTCTATTCTCTAGATTCTACACTCTACATTTTACATTCTATTCTCTACATTCTACACTCTATATATTCTTGAAAGTCCATACAACCTCTCATTATTCTACACTCTAAATTCTCCATTCTACATTTTACATTCCATATTTTCTAAATTCGATATCTTCTCCTAAACTCCATGTCCTCGTTCATTGAGAATGTGCATTCCATATAATCTCTGTTCATTCTTCACTCTTCATTCTACTCTACATTCTCGTACACTTTATTCTCTATACTTTGTTCTCTACATTTTTTTCTCTAAACTCTAAACTCTAAATTTTAAACTCTAATTATACACTCTAAATTCTATTCTCTACATTCTCGTGCACTCCAAATAAGCTCTGTTCATACTTCATTCTACATTCTATTCTCTACAGTCTCATACATTCTAGACTCCACATTCTAGACTCCACATTTTACATTCTACATTCTACACGTTTAATACTCCACGTTTAGTACTCTACACTCTAGATATCATACAATCTCGTTCATTCTTCATTGTTTATTGTTTATTGTTCATTCTAATTCTAATTCTACACTCCATAGAACCTTAAAATTACATACAATATCTGCTCATTCTTCATTCTACACTCTACATTCTACACTCTAAATTCTCCATTCTACACTCCACATTTACATACATTCTATTCTCACGATTACATATATTCTTGTAAATTCTATAAAATGTCTGTTCATTCTTCATTCTTCTATTCTACATTCTACACTCTTCATTCTACATTCTCATACTTTCTATTTTATTAAAGAGTCCATCCAATTGAGACGTGCTGACGAGTTCTCCCTGCCTTTGAGTTTGGAAAAGAACTCCTTGTTGTACGGAGGTTTTATGGTTTTTTGCAGGCGACTGCTGCCACCAATTCCGACCTTCCTACTGTCCCTGATCATGGTGCCTTGGCATACAAGACCGGGAATACAAGACCGGGAATTTTTCCAGTAAAAGAGTTTATTAGGAAAAAAAAGGAAAATTTTTCCTTCTCCTTCTTCTTGTTCTTATTTTTGTTCTTGTTGGTATTTTCCATTGCTGCGTCGTGGTACGTCTGGGTGGAGGACCCGAGAATGGGCCGCATCCATCCAAGCGGACTTTGGACAATATTCTTATTTTCTCGTCGGTAATTCCCCCAAAATTGTCCATCAATTCTGCTCCAAATTCTGCTCTAAATTCTACTCTAAATTCTACTCCCACTCTACTCCCAAACTCTATATTCCATATATTCTCGAAATTCCATACAATCTCTGGTCATTCTTCATTCTCCATTCTACACTCTAATTCTACATTCTTCATTCTACACTCTAAATCCTCCATTCTACACTCTAAATCCCCCATTCTACACCGATCATTCCATATATTCTACATTCCATATTCTCCTAAAATCATATAATCTCTATTCATTCTCATTCTCTTCTCTACACTCTCGTGCATTCCATATACCTCTGGTTCTTCTCATTCATTCTCTACATTCTATTCTCTACATTCTATTCTCTACATTCCATTCTGTTTTTTCTATTTTTTCTGTTCTTTTCTGATGTCAATTGCACCACCGGCGGTGTGCAGCAGGGTCCAGGCCCCGGAACAATGGGCCGGCTCGTCACCGCGTTGCAACGTACTCTCCAAGCACAAGCCACATGGAACCCAGGCGCGGTGCGCGGCCTGCACGCGGGCGCGGAACAATGTCTCGGGCCCAGCTCCACATCCAGCCCTCATAATGGAAGCCCAGCACCGACTTCGGGAGGCCGTGGTCAACGGCAATCTTGCTATCACCAAGCGGCTCCTTGCGCGGTACGCTGAGCTCTGGCTTAATCCCGACCCGCAGAACCGCGGCTGGTGCAACCTCCACTACGCGTCCTACCATGGCAACTACTTGGTGTGTTTCCACCTTATCTCCAAGATGACTGGTTCCCAGACGAGGCGGGACCTTTCGGACGTGGACTTGGTGACCTTTGATAATCTCACCGTGCTTCATTTGCCCATTTTCCACCAGTTCCTGCAGACACTCCACTTGCTTCTCCAGGAGTTTTCTTCCCGTCACTGGCTTGACTACCGGGGCGGGCCGTTGGGGCGGACCCCGCTTCATTATTGTTGCGTGAACAATTTTGTTGATGGCTTGAAGTTGTTGTTGGAGTTTGGCGCCGATTGGTCGCTTGCTGATGATAATGGTGATACCTGCCTTCACTTGTGCTTTGCTTACCTGTCGTTGGCCTGCATGGAGCAGTTGATCCGGTTTGTGACGGAACAAGCACAAGATTCCGTGGGGGGCTCGGGGCTTTTTAGGCTGGGCTCGGAGCTGGACTTTGGGCCCACGGGTCTGGCCAGGCTGGAATTCCCGGAATTATCTCCAAATACGGACTTAAAGCCGGCCACGGGGTCACTCCATTCTTCAATATCTAAGCGGGACGACGACGAGGAGCCTGAAATGGCGTTGGAAAAGGCCCTTCGCAAATTAGAGCCGTTGGAGAGGGCTCTTAACCACCGCAAGTACCCTCCGGTGCTTCTAGCGGGGACTTTTGAGCTCCAGAACAATTACGAGACGTTGAAAACGGCCTGGGTCCAAAAAGCTCTCTCGGAACAGCTTCTCAACTCACGCCTGCGTCTCTACTCTTTTTCCAGCCCTCAAAAGCCCACGGATATGGCCCTGCCTTTGACGACGCTCCAGAACAACTCCCGTGTTTCCGATACTTCGGGCTCCCTCGGCTCCGACCGTGCAGATACTCTTGCCGAAGAGCCACAGCTGATACAAGGCAAAACAGAGGAGAAAGGCACCCCGAATTGCGGCGCCCAGGATGGCTCGGAACCGTTATCGCTGCGCCGGAAACACCTGGCCTCGTTGCCTCCTGTACACATTGCAGACGAGAGGCCAGCCATGCATAGACGGCACTCCAAGTCGTTGGTACAAGGCTTTGGGTCCCGGTCCTCGTGGCTGCTCCAAGGAGGAGGGTCTCCCATGCAGGTGCGGGCGCCCAGCACGCCCCAAAGCGGGGGTTTCAACCCGAAAAGCCCGCTCCAGGTGGAGTTCACAAGGACCCAGTCCAGGAAATCACTCAGTTCCATGCCGCGGGATCGGCTGGCGCTGGAGACTGCTAGAGAATCCGCTCCAGATTCCAAACTGTCTTCCAGCAAAGATGTGACTTCCGAAGAGACCATTTCGTTGTCTAATAGGAGCCAATCGGTGTCAATGATGACTCCTCCCGGGTCGCTGAAATCCCACCAGTTCTACTTTTCGCCACGCTCTCAGAGCCGTCAAAGAAGTGTGTCGGGGTCCAATAGTCCAAGTGCAGATGTGTCCAGGAACGAGACAAGAAGACTGGTGGACTCTGCAAGAGAGTTGGGCCGAACGCCCAGCACCAAAATCCAGTCCTCTGCAACGCTCCAGCGCAATCCGTCGACTTCCACGTTGATGCACCACACAGGAAGCTTGGAGAATATCCAAAAACGGCCCATGAAGCTGACGCACGAGCTCCAAAAGAAACCTTCCTTTTCCGACGACCTGGCCGAAGCGTTGGACAAGTCCATGGGGGCAGACAACTCCATGGAGCTGCTCAGCGAAGAGAAGGTGTTCATGTTCACCACGCCGCGCATTCTGTCCAGGACAAAGTTCGATGATAGGCCAAAGGAGTCGGCCAAGAGACCTGGAAATGTCAGCAGCATCAATTTTACAAGCATACGAGATGAGTGAGTGATTTGGGGAAGAAGAACTGAAAAGGTACTGAAAAGGTACTGAAAAGGAACTGAAAAGGAACTGAAAAGGAACTGAAAAGGAACTGAAAAGGAACTGAAAAGGAACTGAAAAGGAACTGAAAAAGGTACTGAAAAAGGTACTGAAAAAGGAACTGAAAAAGGTACTGAAAAAGGTACTGAAAAAGGTACTGAAAAAGGTACTGAAAAAGGTACTGAAAAAGCTACTGAAAAAGCTACTGAAAAAGCTACTGAAAAAGCTACTGAAAAAGGAACTGAAAAAGGAACTGAAAAAGGAACTGAAAAAGGAACTGAAAAAGGAACTGAAAAAGGA
>NLAM01000980.1:80486-108725 GCA_002370325.1 Metschnikowia hawaiiensis
ACTGAAAAAGGTACTGAAAAAGGTACTGAAAAAGGTACTGAAAAAGGTACTGAAAAAGACCTAGGAAAAAGTCCTAGGAAGAAGTTCTAGAAAATCAGAATAGAAGTACGTGAAAAAAGGACCGAAGGCTAGAGGCCTGGAAGAAAGTTTTGGATCACGACACTAGACAGAAAAGTTACTGACTAGGCCTAGGCCTAGACTCCGGGAAAAAAAAAAAAAAAAAACAGAATATGTTTACTGGCCTTTTTTAGTCTAGTCAAGTCAAGTCTAAAGTCTAAAGTCTAAAGTCTAAAGTCTAGACCAGCATAGCTATGGGAGACCGGGACTAGTCTACAATGTCTTTTTTTTTTTCCTTTTTTGCTTGTTTTGCTTCTTTTGACCGGGGCCGCCTTATGTGCAGTCCGAAACCCCCATAAAGTACAGACTACTCTGGGACTTTACTTTGGAATCGTATCTATCAACTCGTAAGTTTTTTTAAGTCAATACCAATATACAGCATGAAACACCCATAGACTCGACCTGCAGATACCATAACCATAACCATCATGTAAGAACGCAGGTTTTATATGCAGGTTTCCCAGGGTTGTGATTTGTGGCTTGAAAAAAAAAACAGTTTCTTGGGGGAAAAAAAGTCAATTATTGATGGGAGAAGGTCCAGTCTTATGGTTTTAGGCAAGTCCAGCACCAGGAGAGATGCGCGAGTGGTATTATGTACAGGATTGTATGTTTATGTACAGTATTACGTGACTATATACAGTTCTACAATACTTATATGCAGTGCGAGTAATTACCTAAACCAAAGATTGGAAACCTAGTGGCTTTGGCCTCTACCAACAAAGAATACGATTAATATAATTCTTAGGAATAATTCTACGAGCCCAGAATTGAAGGTAACGAGATTTGGCCGTTGTTCAACAAGGTTGTTTGTCCTGCACCAAATTCCCCCATAAAGGGTGTACTATTCTATACTATACTCTACTCTCTGGTCTATTCTATACTCTATTCTCTGGTCTATTTTATAGTTTATTCTATACTCCATAATATTCTATAGTCTATTCTATACTTTTCTAAACCCTATTTTATACTATTATATACTCAATTCTTTGGTCTATGGTCTATGTTTTGATGTATTCCATACTATTCTTTAGTCTATTCTATACTCTATACTATTCTCATACTCTATTCTATACTATTATATACCCAATTCTTTGGTCTATTCTCTACTATACTTTCTACTATACTCTATACTTTATTATATAGTCTATACTTTATTATATAGTCTATTCTATTCTATAGTCTATTCTTACTATATTCTATTTTATCATATACCATACTCGATTCTATACTCTATACTATACGCAATTTAAGTCGATTTTATAGTCTATTCTTTACTCTATACTATACTCTATGGTCTATTCCTCAGTCTATACTATACTCCACTCTACTCTATACTCTATTCTATTCTATACTCTATACTCTATTCGATACTCTATTCTATACCGTATTATATACTCTATACTCTATACTATACTATACTCTATTCTTCACTCTATGGTCTGTTCTATAGTTTATTCTATGGTCTGTTCTATAGTTTATTCTATAGTCTATTCTCTGGTCTATTCAATACTCTATTGTCTATACTATTCCATACTATACTATACTCTACTCTATGGTCTATTCTATTTTTTAGTCCATTTTTTAGTCCTTTATTTAGTCCATTCTATAGTTTATTCTATACTCTATTCTATACTCTATTCTCGGTTCTCTAAATACTATCTACTATACTCTACTCTATGGTCTATTTTATTCTATGGTCCATTCTATAGTCCATTCTATACTCAATTTTATAGTCTATTTTTTAGCCTCTTTTATAGTCTCTTTTATAGTCTATTCTATACTTTATCATAGACTCTATTCTTCACAGTATAGTCTATTCTTTGGTCTATTCTTTGGTCTTTACTATGCTCCTACTCTATAGTTTCTTCTATACTCTATTCTTTAGTCTACGGTCTATTCTTCAGTCTGTTTTCCATATTATTCTATACTATACTATACTATACTATACTCAAGCTCTATACTAGACTATAGTTTATTCTATACTCTATTCTATACCATACTATAGTCTATTTCTTAGGGTGTTTTGGTGTGTTTTATACTCAATTTTTAGGTCTATTTTATAGTCTATTCTTTGGTCTATGCTCTACTCTATACTCTATACTCTATACTCTACTCTATGGTCTATTCTATTTTTTAGTCCATTTTTTAGTCCATTCTTTAGTCCATTCTATAGTTTATTCTATACTCTATTCTATACTCTATTCTCTGGTCTATTCAATACTCTATGGTCTATTCTATACTCTATGGTCTATTCTAATTTATTCTTTAGTCCATTCCTTAGGGTATTTTGGTCTATTTTATACTTAATTTTTAGGTCTATTTTATAGTGTATTCTTTTGTCTATTCTATACTCTATTCTATACTACTCTATAGTCTATTTGATACTGTATTATATAGTTTAATCAATACTCCATTCTCTGGTCTATTCTATTCTATACTATACACATTTTCCGTACTATTCTAAAATTGTGTATTCGTTAGTTTATGGTTATTTCCTTAGTTTTTCTTGGTCTAATCCAGAGTCTATTCTATACTCTATTCTATAGTTTTTTCTTTAGTTTTTTCTTTAGTTTCTTCTATACGCTATTCTTAAGTCTATGGTTTATTCTTTGGTCTATTCTATACTATCGACTATACTATACTCAATACTCTATACTATTCTATACTATTTTATAGTCTATTCTATAGTTTATTCTTCAGAGTATGGTCTTTTCTTTGGTATATTCTATTTTATTCTTTAGTCTATTCCTTAGGTTGTACTGGTCTATTTTATAGTCTATTCTTTGGTCTATTCTATAGCCAACTGTCTTGTCCAAGGCTTTCCGTGGTAAAGACAGCTAGAAGACTGTTAAAAGAATGTCTAGACTATCTACAAGACTACCAGAAGACTTCCCAGAAGACCATTTAAGGCTATCTAAAAGACCATCTCTCAGAAAAATGTCTAGGTGATCTATAAGACTATCTAGACTATCTATACCATCTATACTCTATTCGTTAGTTTATGGCATTCCTTGGTTTTGACGGAGAGTGAAGGAATAAACCATGCAAGAGAATGTTTGGGGAGGCCCCAGAAATGAGCCCAGAAATGAGCCCAGAAACAGACTATACAGGAGGTCTTCTCTAAATTGATATAGATTCTAAGGCTCCCTCTTCCAAAACAAACCCCTTTCCCCCAGTACACCACAAAATCATCCCTAGAATCTCCTTCTCCAAGAACCTCTCATTCCAGAACTGAGTGAAGCTGGTGAAGCTGGTGAAGCTGGCAATTGTGGAGATCTGGATTCGCCGTTTGATCTTATAAGTTCATCCAGAAAAGATTCAGTAATTGGACACAGAAGAAGAAGAAGAAGAAGAAAAAATGTGGATGAAAAAGGGATGAAAAAGGGAGAAAGAACCTGGGGGTTCGGGGGGTTTATATACAATTTCCCCTTTCGCGCCCCGCGCGGTGGAATTGCAGCCATCGGCCATGCTATCCCCTAGTTTCCTCTATACCCTATTCTTCAGTCAATTCTATTCTATACTATATATTCTTTAGTCTATCTGTGAATTTGAGGTGGCCAGAGACTTTTCAAGAGTTGGAGAAAAGTGGGGAGAAAAGTGGGGGGAAAAGTGGGGGGTCTGGTTTTTGAAATATTCGCCTGTCCTGCATATACCCTAAAGGCCTCACTAGATCGCCGCCTCTCGCGTCTTTTCTAACGTCTGCAATGGCTCCCTCCACAAAGAAACAGGCCTCCATCAGCCGGTTTTTTTCGCCTAGAAGCACGGCGCCGCCTCCAAAACCTTCGCATGATCCTTCTGTTTTACCTAGCCCGTCTCCTACCAAACGACCTGTCTCTACGGCCTCGACGGCCTCTCCGTTACAATACAAGTCTCGAAAAGTACTGAATCTTGGTGCTAGCGACTCGAAACCAGGCTCAATCGAATCTCCAAAGCAAGACGATTCCAACGGTACCAAAACCAATGATATTGGCCGGGGGAAAGAGGGTGAAAATGGTCCTAAGACATCTGCCAAATCGGCCAAAGCCCCCAAACCATCCAAGCTAACTCCCCTAGAGCTGCAGTATACTCAATTGAAGAAGGATAACCCAGACAAGGTCCTTGCTATCCAGGTGGGCTACAAGTACAAGTTCTTCGGGCAAGATGCCGTGGTGGCCTCTCTGCTTTTGAACATTATGCTTATTCCAGGCAATATTCCTTTGGACGAAAGAGTCCATGACCGGTTTGCATATTGTCTGATTCCGGATGTTCGGCTCCACATTCATCTCCAGCGGCTCCTCAACCATGGCCTCAAAGTGGCGGTGGTGAAGCAGACGGAATCTGCAGCCATCAAATCAGTGGAAAGCTCCAAGTCTTTATTCCAGAGACAAATCACCGCGGTTTATACGAAAGCTACTTATATGGGGGACGAAAACGTGGACGAAAAAACAAGCGTGGACGATCCAAGCGACGATTACATTGTATGTATATCTGAGAACGGCCCGGAAAACGTGACTACCCTTGTGGGTGTGCAGCCTGGAACGGGGGAAATCGTGTATGACGAGTTTGCGTGTTCACGTGACGAATTGGATACCCGGCTTGCATATATGAGGCCTAGTGAAGTTCTATTGGTTGGAGATGGCTTAATTGGGAAGGAGCTGGACGAAACCGGAACGGAGCTGGCCCAAAACGGCAATGCGCTGGACCGTTTGGGAAAGAGATGTGCCCTTGAAACGTCTCTTAAACTCCAGTTCCCAAATGTATCCGTCCATACAGTCCCCCGAAAACCTAGTGACCAGATCCAGCTCAATTTGGAAGCCCTCTTCAATCTGGCCCAAACAAATCATCTCCCCGAATACTTTGCGTTGAACTTTACTCCATCGGTGGTGTCCTGCATCTATGAGCTAGCTCGGCATCTTCAGGAGTTCAACCTCAGCAATATCTTCTCGGTGACATCCAACATCACGCCTTTTTCCGATTCAAATACCTTCATGGTGTTGCCTGCAGGCACCCTTCGGGCGTTGGACATTTTTCTGGTCCAAGATGACCCCGGGGCTCGAAAAGGTACGCTTTTATGGCTTCTTCAGAACACCATCACGCGGAGCGGAACCTCTATGCTCCGCAAATGGATCAGCAGGCCGCTTGTACGGAAAGAGGATATTGTGAAGCGGTTGAATGCCGTGGAAACTTTGGTTTGTGGTGAATTCGTGCACATTTTGGATGCTTTTCGGGGCAGTCTAGTCAAATTGGGCAAAAGCGGCGTGGAAATCGACCGTTCGCTCACCAAAATCCACTATTCCGCCACCCAGGAAAACGACCGAGTCTCCAGAAAAGAGGTGTTTCTAATGCTCAAGTGCATTAGTGACGTTTTCCAAGTATTCCGGGACTTTGGGCCTGCATGTGTGGCCGATTTCCGGGCCAAATTCCCCCAGGACCAGCTTCTTGGCGAGCTTTTGGACCAGATGCTGGTGTACAGCGAAGAAAAGATCATTGACGGGCTCATGGCGCAAATCGACGCTGGAATTGCGCTTTCTCTGCTTGAAGCCTCGGAAATGAAACAACGATACTTTCTCCTCGAGTCGGATCCCAAGTTCGCCAGTGTTCTTCAGGAAAAGGCCTCCATACAGGATGTGGAACAACAATTGGATGCAGAACTCCAGCAGATCCGGACCTTCTTGAACAGGCCCCATTTGCAGTACGTGTCCGTGCTCAAAGATACGCATTTGATCGAGGTCCGGAACGGGAAGCAGACCGACGGTCTTCCTGCAGACTGGCTCAAGATCAGTGCCACCAAATCCGTTTCCCGGTACCGGCCTGCATCTGTGACGGCTTTACATAAGCGGCTTCAGTACCACACGGAAAAACTTTTGCAGGAAAGTGACCGGTGCTTCAAGGCTTATTTGCAGGAAATCGACCTGCACCACGAGCACATCCGCCGGGTGGTCACGTGCTTGGCCCAATTCGACTGTCTTCTTTCTTTGGCTGCCGCTGCCAAGTCGGAGATTCCTTATACGAAGCCGGAAATTGTGGATCGCCAGATTATCAAAATCAAACTGGGCGTTCATCCTGTGATCCTGCACATGGCGCCGCAGACATATGTCCCCAACGATATTGACATTTCTTACGATGAAAACCGGGTGCTTATAATCACGGGGCCGAATATGGGAGGAAAATCCTCGCTTGTGAAGCAGATAGCCCTTTCGGTGATTATGGCCCAGGTGGGGAGCTTTTTGCCCTGCACACAGGCGCAGCTCGGGGTGTTTGACTCGGTGCATATCCGAATGGGAGCCAGCGACAATATTCTAAAAGGGCAATCAACGTTCATGGTGGAGATGCAGGAGTGTGCCAATATCATCCAGAGTTACAGCAACAAATCGTTGGTGATTTTGGACGAAATCGGCCGAGGAACAGGAACTAAAGATGGCGTGGCCCTAGCGTACGCTATATTGAAGTACATCATCCAGGACCCCCAATCTCCAGTGACGCTATTCATCACGCATTACCCATCGTTGCATGGTCTCGAACACGAGCACTGTGCAGTCCACAACTACCACATGGCATTTCTCGAGCGCAAGGAGAACGGCTGTGATTGGCCCGAGGTGATTTTTCTCTACAAAGTGGTGCGTGGCGTGGTGTCCAATTCCTACGGCTTAAATGTGGCCAAGTTGGCCGGCATAGACACCTCAATCATCGATGCTGCATACGAGGTTTCGGAGAAAATGAAGCATGACTTCGAGAACCAGCTCTGGCGGAGTATCCAGGCTTTCGATAAGAAAGATGTTTTTGATTCGCTCCAAAGGGTTCTTCTGCTGCTCGACTAGGACAGTCAACATGCAGGTGATCTTTAAGAAACCAATTGTCCAAAGCTGCCAGAAATTCCAGAGTGTGCCTCATTGAAAGGTGTCAAGAGACCTGTTTATAAGTGCAGGACCGTTGCTTTAAGAAAAGCCAGAAGACTCCAAAAACCACTGAGCTTTGATCAGAAAGTGGATGCACAGTGCACATTTCAATCCTTAAGGCAGAATCAGCAGGAGAAGTCGACCCGGGCGTTGGATTCTATGGAAAATGACCAAAAAATGACCTGAAAATGGCTAGAAAATGGCCATTTTCTGGCCAGAAAAAAGGACCTTGGGACCAGAGACTCTATGGGCCAATTACCGATTCCAATGCAGTGAAAACAGTGCAGAGACCAAGTGGTGAAACTGCTACTCAACTGAAAAGTACAGCTGGCAAAATAGGATCCATGTGTACTGTTGATATAGTAAGGGTATCCACTTTTTATTTTTATCATGTTTGCCGGTACATACCCAAGCAGAATTTGATAATGAAGACACTATTGATTTCAGGTTAATAATCATAAAAAGGCCTTTCTAATTTACGATAGTAGTAATTTTCAGAACAGCGGCGTAAATCTCAGTATGGCACCATAGTATGAGTATAAAGTACAGTACATTTCATATACTACAATATCGCGCGCACATGCAGGACGCGAAAGACTCTCATCTCTCACCGTCAACGTTCTACAAATATTGGGTGGATTAAGGTAAGTTTTTTAAAATTTCTAGGTTAGTCAGTTTTCGATTCTGATTCTGATGAATCACTTTTTTTAGAGTCTTCTGGTGTTTTTTTGGGGCTTGGAGCCGGGCACTTAAATCTACATAGGTTCACGTTTTGTCGCGTTTTTACCCACGAACAGACACAGATTCTGAACGTGCACTGAAAAATCGAAAAAACATGGGAACGTATTTTTAGTATATCCATTGAAAAGCCAAAAGTTTCTGGACCAGGCTGGAATTTTTCCCGAGAGTTTTTATTGAAATTTGGATTTTTGCTTGCACCTTTACGGTTCTGGTCCGCGCACGCCCAAGTTATCGTCAGCCTCACTCTCACTCTCACTTTCCTCCATTACCACCTGCATATAACCATTTTATAGCCATAGTCACCAATGGACAGTATCAGTTTTCCAGGATAAACAGTGTAGCCCTAGTTATTAGTAATGGTGTAATGGCCAGTATAGAGTGTATAAGAGTCTAGACAAAAGTCTAGAGGTGCAGTGCGCCGTGCGATGCGTAACTTTGACCTTGAGTAGAACCATCCAGTTCTAGGACCAAGGAGATTCTTTCAAATCTTCCCCGACCTGGCCTTTGCTATAATAAAAATATTATTTATTTGGGCAGGTCAAAAACGACAAGTGGGGTAAGACAAAAAAAAAAAAAAAGAATCTTCCTGGTTTCAGATCCCAAGCAATACACTCTCTTTTTGCTATGGCAATAATCATGTTGCGCTGTTTCATACACAGCCGCGTGTTTTGGAATGCCTACCTCATTAATCTCCACTAACTCTCTTAAGGGGACGTCTTAGCTTGTCTTATATTCAGTACTGGAAGTAGTGGTTTGTTCTACTTATACTGGAGTGAATGTCTGTTCTTGTTCTTCTCTGACAAAGGAGGCCGAGGTGTTGCCTCTTATATAGTTCCCTTAGCCACGAAGCCCATAGGCACAAGTGCCCAAGTGGCCCAAGTGATATCCTTCCGTCTATATATATATATATATATATGTTTATTCGTAACTATTTTTTTTTTTTTCGTAACTATTTTTTTTTTTTTCGTAACTATTTTTTTTTTTTTCGTAACTATTTTTTTTTTTTTCGTAACTATTTTTTTTTTTTTCGTAACTATTTTTTTTTTTTTCGTAACTATTTTTTTTTTTTTTCAAGTCAAAATGGCTGCAAATCGCAGTCGTCTTCTTCAAACTCTACCAGGTCAGCAAAAACCGGCTCCTTCCTCCCCCCTTCTCCTCTCCCTCATTCTCCTACCCTAAGGTAAGGTTCTTTTTTTTTTTTCTATATATATATATATATATATATGTTTATTCGTAACTATAAACTAAACTACGAATTTGGGCGGAGAAAACCGTTGGACGGTGTAAAAACTCCGTGTGCCCAGGATCAGTAGTGGAAGTTTAGTGTTAGAGATGCGCGAGAGAAAACTTTAATCATCGATGCCGGTTTCCAGTAAATGTTTTTGCCGTTGAATGTGGCGTTAATGGTGGGAGATTGGAGGGAGGTCAAGCTTTTAAGCTCGGCTGTATGGTTTCCAACGGCATAATCGATTGAGCTACTTTTGGTGAGCTTGGATTCTTCCCAAAGGACTTGGGAGATGTTGCATTCGAAGTAAATGTGGGAAACCCTTTCAAGAATTGCTTCTGAATAGGGAAGTCCACAAAGGGGGCACGATGAAGTGAGATAAATGTGTTGGAGATCGTTTTCTAGGTGAAACAATTGAATATCATCATAAGTGTACTGGTCTGGACAGGCTACATGGGCATGGAAAGGAGTCGCAAGGCGCTCACGTTTAACAAATCAGGCCCCACTCTAGAACTCACACTCTAGAATTTACTTCCCCGCCAAAAAGTAGTGCCTAATCCAGTAGTTCCAAATCCAGTGCCAAATCCAGTAATTCCAATCCCAGTAATTCCAAACCCAGTGCCAATCCGAGTAGTGCCAAATCCAGTAATTCCAAATCCAGTAATTCCAAATCCAGTAATTCCAAATCCAGTAATTCTAATCCGAGTAGTTCCAAATCCAGTAACACCGGAATTCCTTTGTCTAGTACCTGGCTTCGATACTAGGTAAACCACTGAAATGCGGCCATTTCAGGGGGAGTATACGTTGATCTGAGTGAATCAGAGTCGAATGACTCCGTCTTAAGGGACTTCAAGAACAAGAAAATTAACATCAACGCAACCTTTTGAAAGCATGAAACACAGGAGCGAGTCAAAGATCGTAGTGACGAGGAAGGAGAAGGAGAGGAGAAGGAGAAGGAGAGGAGAAGGAGAAGGAGAGGAGAAGGAGGCGAAGTAAAAATTAAAAAGTAGAAATTTAGGCCGGGGGTGCGCCTTTTATATTAAATCCAAAAGCCAGGTCCATTCAAGCTTTTTTCCATTTAAGCTTTCCCCATTTAAGCTTTCCCCATTTAAGCTTTCCCCATTTAAGCTTTTTTCCATTTAAGCTTTTTCCATGGGTGCTGCTGTTTTATATTTATTTGATATAATGGTTTATATGAACCTATAAATAAAGACTTGTAAAAAAAGATTATAAATATATGATGATTAAAAAATATAACATTTGTAAATATTCAAGAAGAAATAGAGATTTTAGCTACTATACTAATATAAGCAGGAATATAAGTAGGAGCATAATTATAAACCGCAATACTTCATACCACATACAAATACATTTATAGAAACTGAATTTACTATTCCTACTATATTTAAATATTTACCCATGATATTAGGTTTATCATATCTTTATTAATATATATATATATATATATGTATAAAAGAAATAAAAAGATACTATATAGATATCTCAATGTAATATATAATAAATATATGATATGGGTTTAGGTGATGTTCTTTTCCTCATTTTCAACCTTATTAGTATTTTCAACTGATTGAATTCCACGAATAACTATTGTATTTATTATTAATATCTTAACATGCATTATGAGTCATTATTTTGTATGAAGCTTAAGAGACAAAAGGTGACTTATCCAGAAAAAAATTAGAATCTAGAGGTGCTAAAAAAAGTGGTGAAAAATTGCTGCTAAAGTCGCAGCGGAGGGGGAGGCCTTTATATATTAGTGAGGCTACATTTTCGCAGCCATCTGCAATAAAACTTAAAGAGGCTTCAAAATCTTTTGGTGTTTTGTACCCCTAAACAAAATCTCTAAATATTCTTTCATGCATCTTACCCGATTTCGTCTCCTCGTTTCACTTCTTGTCCTTCTTCCACGGTAATGACAGTCGATCCTACCATCATCGCTCCCACTGCAACCATCACAACAGTGCCGAATGCTTCAGTTTCAATCGGCACAATCACACGCACATTTTCTCCATAGACATCGAGGTCAGACCGGATGGCCTTTGGATTGACCGTATAGTACTCTCCCTCGATATACTTGAGCGGGCCAATTCTACCAGACACCGGGGAATGAAATCTGGGGTAATCTTGGGGAGCAAGCCGAAATAGACCCACACAACAGTCATTGGCACTATACAACTCGGTTTTCTCTGGGCTGTGAAAGTTCCCGTTGAATAAGTCGGCTATGGTAAAGTCCATAGTAGTCAGAATAGCCCGCAGTCCATTAACCATCAGATCAACATGACCCAGATTAACATGGCCCAGATTAACATGACCCAAATTAAGATGATTCCAGATTTATACTGAGTCTGATTAAGGAAGAAGAGTGGAGCTAACTTCAACATCCCTATTTCGATGGCTAGGCTATTTCATCATTGCTTGGAGAAAAGTAGTTATTGCTTGGAAAGGGTCATGATTGCCGCTTGGAAAGGGTAATGAACATGGCTTCAAAAAGTAATGACAATGGCTTGGAAAAGGTAATGAACATGTCTTCAAAAAATTTCATGCATCTTGGTTCTTTTCGCTGCTTGGCCAGAAATTCATGACTAGATTATTTCCATGACTGCGTCCGTAATAGATCATATAATGAACCCTTCAATGTAAAAGTGCAATCCCATTTCAAAAGCACACTTCAAATCTTATTTTTGGGACTATCATTTCAGTATGCAATTCATGAGAGTCCCAAAAAAGCCACCACCTTTTCGTTGAACGTCTGTGGATTGTCAAGGTAGATGTGGTGTCCTGCACCCAGCACCATTTCGAAGCGGGCCGAGGCTCCCAAGCCCTGGAGTCTCTCCACACAATATTCGCCACCACGGCTGTTCATCCAGTCCTTATCTCCATACATCCAAAGCGTTTCAAGGCCTGCGGTTTGGAGGTACTCCACGAACCCTCGGTCGCAGAGCGGCACCCTCGGAACAATCTCGTGGTTGATGAACTTGGTGATGGCCAATTCCCCCGACGCTTGGTACTGGTTGAAGATGGAGAAGGAGTAGTCGTGTAAAAGTAGCACCAACTCATGGTTTTCCTGATCTTCTGAGCTGGAAGAAAGACCCTGGAATCGCTGGAACGTCCATAACGACAAGATCTTCGAGTACAACGGCCCAAAGTACTGTAAGAGCTGGAACGGCGACACGTGGTTGTTCCAAAGAGTCTTTAAAAGGGCATTTTTGGGGAACTTGGGCCGTCCTAGCTTATCACATAACTCATTCAAGTCGTTCAAACTGGGGTTATGGCTCTCGAAATCAGCCGTGGCAAACACCTCATGGAGAGGATTGCTGGAAACGTCATGGTGGTTGAACTGGAGCTTTTTGTTGTTGATCAAACTGATATCACTGGATTCCGTCCCCATTGGACTGACCAAAACAAACTTCCCAACAATCTGGTTTTCAAGGTCGGTGTTATATTTCAAAAGATAACATGACGAAAGGTATGCACCCATTGAATGGGCCACGAGATCAAACCGAAAGATCTTCCGCGCCGTTCTCCATGCCTCGATCTTATCAATGAACCAACTTTCAGCATCAATGATTTGCTGGATCTCCTGGGCCTTGGATGCACTCCTGGAAAGCTCAAGGAGGGCTGGGGGGAACGTGGGGCGGGCGGAATTGCCGAATCCGGGCAAGTCGAGCACGTGCACCGTCACATTCCCGTGTGCCGACGCCAACGCCTCCAAGTTTTTCGAAAAATAGCCCATGGCCGCCATGTAGCCGTGGATGACCACAATGTGCTTCTCGGGAAGGTTCAAATCCGAGGTGTTTCGGAGCTCGAGCTCGTGGATATAGCACCCTCCTGCGACTTCCGAGGGCACGGGGGTATCCAAGAAACGGGCCGTCATGCACAGACCGCCGAAACCGGGGTCTTCTTCAAAAGCGACGTTTTCAGAAAACATCGACCGGAACAACTCCTTTTCGATCTCCAAGTTCTTGGCCCGGGCCGCCTCAAACGCCTGCGAATGTACGGATTTCTCCGTCGGCACCTGCAGACAGCGGGCGACGGCCCACCAATCAGCGAGGGACTTCCAGAGCCCGATGGACGTCTTTGTCTGCAGTACCCCCTTATTTTGCCGTGTAGGGTTGCCCATGGATTCTATGGCATTGCTGATCAACACCATCTTGGGGGTGGAGTGCTCTTTTGCTTCACTGATAAGGGTCGCGCATGCCGCGAGGGCTGCATATAAGAACATCAGGTAGTGTATGCAGGACATTGATAAGGGTCCCAAATTGGGTAAAAAGTCGAGTTCACGCGTAATGATGGGAAGGTTGACTTGGATGAAAAGGTCGGTGTATAAAGGGCTTGGTTGGATGGGACAAGAGCGGGAGAAGGACGTCCTGGGCTCCCCTTCGGGTCCCACCCATAATAAAGGTGCACCTCACGTGACTTGATCCCCCCATATAGTAACTTTGGTCAATAGCGTAAGGACCAAAAACAAATCCAGAGATCTCAGTAACTCGACAAAAGTAACTTATAGCGAAAAATCCCGGGGAAAAAGCGTGTGGATCCCAGTGGGGCACATCTTAAAAAAGCCACGTGACCTTTACTCCACACTCCCTCATTTTGCATCCGAATATAGGAATAATCGCCATATCCAACCCGTGTTCATGATAATATCAGTTTATTGAACGGCTTCCAATAGTAACTGGCTCTGGACTCTTCCAACCCGTATCCCACCCATCAAGAAAACCAACAAGCTAGCTGTGGGACCCCTCGTAGTCATGGTCAATTCAGTCACATAGACGAATGGTTTAGTCAATCATTATAGTGATAACAGCACCATCATTCCCTAGTAAGATACTGCTAGTAAAGCACTACTCCTTTTGATATTGTTATAGAGTTGGAAGGAGGGCTGTAAATAAAAAAAAGTGGGATGTAGAAATAATGCGAGGGGCGTGGCTCTTTATATATTGAACAATGCGCGATTTAAATGGTTGCAATTTAAGAGGGCATATGCGCGAAAACATATAAAAAAGACCATGTCCCGCCACACATTCGCTCCTTTTTTTACACCCTCAAAACCCCATTTCTTTCTCATTTATAGAAAACATCAATGATTTTTGAACGCATTTGATCCCGGCAATCGTGAGTCCTGCAGATTGGATTCCGGTAGATCTGATTCCGGTAGATTCGATTCCTGGCTTCGATTCCTGGCGTCCATTCCCGGCTTTGATTTCCGGCTTCAATTTCTTACTTCGATTTCTGGCTTCAATTCCTGGCTGGCTTCGGATTTCCCGGTCTTCATGAACTATGTTATAAAGGATAATGTTAAAGAAACAAATGAGAGAAGAACTTACTCCAAGTGAAAAGTGAAAGAGAAGTACTTACTCCGAGTGAAAAGTGAAAATTACTACTTACTACTAGTTACTAGTTACTACTACTACTACTTGATACTTACTACTACTTAGTACTAACTACTACTACTGCTACTTGATACTTACTACTACTTAGTACTAACTACTAGTTACTAGTTACTAGTTACTACTACTGCTACTTGATACTTACTACTACTGACTACTTACTACTTACTACTAACTACTTAGTACTACCGGTACTAATTACTACTACTTACTACTTAGTACTACCAGTACTACTACTTATTATTGCTGGAACTCATTTACTATAAACTCACTGGCTCAAGCTGAAGGGTATACCATACCGTGGATTAACCAGATCACCATCGTTAGACGTGAACATCTTGGGTCTTGACCTTGAACTTGGAGTCTTGGACGTGAATGAAGAGATTACACCAGACCAGACATCAGTGAAGTGGGAAGCCAGTAATCGGTAGGAATCCATTGTACAATGGTCCAGACCGTGCTGTTAGTTATTCCTTCACTCTTAACTGACGGTATGTGGACTTCGTGCTTTCGGGTCCTACAACTGTGAATAACAATCCAATTAATTTTCGTTTATAGGAACGTCTTCAAGTGATACGCCTAAAATGTCTGACTGCGCTAATCATCAAAGTCTCTAATCCACCAATCCTAAGTCCAATAGAAAATATGCATGGAGCACTGAAACATGGAACAACTGAAACTGAAACAGCACTGAAACATGGAACAACCGACTGCAACATCTAAAGTAAACAACACTCAAACATCCCAAAACTGATTTGAAACATGGAACATGAAACAGGAAATAGGAAAGATGAAACATGAAACAGGAAACATGAAACATGGAACATGAAACACTGAGACACTGAAAAATGAAGAACTGAAACACAAAGAACTGAAACACTGAGACAACAATGAAACCCTGAAACAGTGAAACCCTGAAACATCAGTGAAACAAAAACTAATGCTGGAAGACCTTGAGACCTTAAGACCTTAAGATTAAAGACCAAGACCTTAGTATAATTCACCAACCCATAAAACATGAAACATGAAGCTCACATCATGAAAAATGAAACATGAAAAACCACTGATTCACTGAGGCATGAAACATGGAATATGAAAAATGAAACACCACTGAAACACCACTGAAACACTGGTACACCACTGAAACACTGGCACACCACTGAAACATGAAACGTGAAGCACAAGAAACACCCAGAGCTTACACTCATAAAGCCCGTAAAGCCCATAAGACCCATTAAATCCTCGAGAAGTCCATTAAAATACTGAATGTCCATAAAAGCACTGAATGTCCATAAAGCCCTGAAAGTCCCTTAAGCACCTTTAGCTCAAAAGTCAACTGACTCAGCAAGTCAGCAAGTCAGCCATCAGCCAAAGTCAGCAAAGTCAGCCATAATTCAGCCGAGTCAGCAAGTCAGCGAGTCAAACGTCAACCAAGTCATCAAACTAGACTCAACTAGACTCAACCAGGTTCAAACAGGCTCAAAGAACCAGGGACCCAAAGACCCAGGGACCCAAAGACCCACCTAGTTTCAAAGAAGGCTCAACTAAACTCAAAGAAGGATCAATTAGGCTCAAGCTAGACTCAAAGCAAGGCTCAAGATAGACTTAGACTAGGGCTCAACTAGATTTAAAAAGGGCTCAAAGAAGGCTCAACTAGACTCAACTAGACTCAAAGAAGGTTCCACTAGACCCAAAGAAGGCTCAACTAGACTTAAAAAAGGCTCAACTAGACCCAAAGAAGGCTTAAAGAAGGCTTAAAATAGATTCAAGCTGGGGCTCAAACTAGACCCAAAGACCAGGGACCCAGGGACCCGACTAGACTTAACTAGACTTGGCTAGCCCCAAAGACCAGGGACTTAACTAGCCCGGGACTACTCGACGTAGGCCGGGGGATGGGTGGGCGGAGCCGCAGTTCCATACGAAGGGTTCTGCTGAGGCTGTGCTTCCACCAAGTGAACGCGATTGACCGTAGGCTGGTAATATTGATGGTACACATTCTGAGGGTGGCTCTGGGGGAAATTCTGGGGATAATTCTGGGGAAAATTCTGGTTCTCGAGGTCCGCCCGGCGAACCGTCGTGTTGGGTTCCGGGTACCGTGCTATAATGTACCACGAGTGGATGAGGCCCGGGAAGTAGCCGATGATGCAGAGCAAGATGTTAAGCCACAGATCACGCAGACACACACCACGACGGAACCAAACGGGGAGCGGCGGGAAAATGATGCTGACGGCCACGAGGAGAAGGTCGGAAAGACATTGGCAACAACATAGACACATGGCGTGGGAAATGGGGAGGAGATTGTGGGGGTGTAAATAAATGAGGGAGTAGATAAATGAGGGCGTAGATAAATGAGGGCGTAGATAAGTTGAGGGTGCGCATTACACTTGGGAGACGCAGACATTACCGGAATGGTAGTGGACCCGTGCACCAGAGGTAGTGCAGAGAATGGAAAAGAAACACCGGTACACTCATCAAATGGGTTCCCCTCTTCCAGGCATACCCTCTACTACCCCCTTTACTGTATCCACTGTACTTGGCGTGGTATTGGTGCAGTGGGCGGTGGGGGAGCGACTGGGTGCAGTCGCACACACAATCCGGGGCTTATGTGCAGTTCCGACCCCATTGACTCAGGTCGATTCATCTTGTGCCACAAAACAGATTCGGGCTGTTGATAATAGATATCGGTTCTGGGGGGCCCAAATATACACATGTGTTTGGGAAAACCTTGTGTCTGGCGTGTGGGCCAGGGAATTGCATGCACACTCCAGGTCACGTGATCGTCGTACCCTCGGATTTACCGACAAACCCTCGGAACCCGGCCCAGTCCTCGGAATACCCAGCCCTCGGAATACCCGACAACCCTCGGAATGCCTAATCCTCCAAAACACCTCAGCAAAAGTAATCAAATAAATTAGTCCAGGATACTATTTCTAAATCCCGTCTAGTTCGGTCTTTTACTGGTCTCTTCCCGGTCCGGTCCGTCCCGGTGTTCCGACTTGGCCAGTTTGGTATCGGCCTGCACACCCGTGCACCACACGTATAAAACACAGCGCCTCGCCTCCATACAAACCACCATGTCTTTAACCTTCAACGTGGTGCACCAGAACGAGAGCCGGAAGGTCACGTGCGAGCGGTCAGCCACGGTGTCCCAACTTCTAAACTCGGCCCTTCAAAAATTCAAACTCCCCATCGCCACAAACGGCGTCCTCTTGTATGCCGGAAAACGCCTTGATCCGGCCTCCCCCATACGTTTCACCAGCCTCGTGAACAACGGCAAAGTGACGCTTGAGGTCAGCCAGACGCACGGTGACGTCAATTTGAAGGTCATTTCCTCGATTTCCGGCGATTCCTCGACCCAAATCTTGAAGTTGAAATCGTCGGTTTTGGTGTGCGAGTTGGTGGAGGAATTCCGGGCCAAAACGGGGGTATCTTGGCCCGATTCGGCTAAAATAAGCGTCAGCGTGTTGCACAATGCCGTGGACAATTTTCTGGCGAAATACAGTGAAGTCAGTGTGGGTTCCATGGTGGGTCACGTGCCCAGTGCAGTGGTTCGGCTAAATGTCGAGCCAGGGGTTTCCCAAGAAAAAGGGGAACCTATCGGGACAAACCAGGTGAAGCAGGTGAATCAGACGAACCAGACGAACCAGGAAAGTCAAGAAAATTGGGAAAATAGCAGTGGTCACGTGGATCTGTCCAATTTGTCTAATTTGTCTAATCTGTCTAATCAGACAAACACAAAGGAGACACTCGCGGATGAGACAAAGGTGAATTTGTCCAATCAGACGATACAAAATGTGTCTAATTCATCTGATGGTGTGGAAATTGTCAACCAAAACGGTGGACAATCAGACAAACCGCAGGCTCATAACCCCCAAAATGTCGGCCAGCCAAATCTTCAACTGAGCTCAACGGATCTAAAAATGGAGCCAAAAATGGAACCAAAGGATCTAAAAATGGAACCAAAGGATGTAAAAGTGGAACCTGAAGATGTGGTGTATGTGCCTGTGTCCGGCATACAAGCGTACGAGAACCCCGATGAAGACTACGAATTGACATCGTCTCAGGCCGAAAAGTACTACAAGATCCTCAAGTCCATGCAGGCGCGGCCCAAAACCAAGAAGCCCCAGTTCTCCCCCCGGAACTATACCATCCGCGTAAGGTTTCCCGATCGGGCGCTCTTGGACCTTCATTTCCCCGATCCTGCAGTCAAGCTAGGCCAGGTGTTTAAGAAAATCGATTCCTGCATCAACGAGCAGTACTTGAATTCATACAAACTCAAAAGCTCGTTGCCTCCATTCCAGGAAATCCCGCCGTCCTTCGATGCCAATAATACGCCCTTGAAAAACCTTCCGGAGTTCCTGCTGGAAAGGGTATTATTGGTGTGGGAACCCGTGCGTCCTGCAGGCAACTACTTGAAGCTGTCGGTGGCCCGGAAAAATGTTTCCGAGCTGCCCACGGTTCAATTGGAGACTAACCGGGCAAACTTGGCCGACGATACCCCTGCTCCTGCACCCAAGAAGCCGTCCAAGGGTTTACCCAAGTGGTTTAAGCCTGGGAAGTAATTTGAGAATTTGAGAGTGGTTCATGGTGGTTATGTACTACAGATGGACCGGAGGCAATGTCGTCTCGGATGTCGCAGTTATACAACCGGCAATGTCGTTAATTGACTATGCCGTTAATTGACTATGTCGTTAATCGTCTGTGTCGTTAATTGGTTATGTCGTTAATCGTCTATGTCGTTAATTGACTATGTCGTTAATCGTCTATGTCGTTAATTGACTATGTCGTGAAGTGGCGATACTGATTTGGAGGGGCAGGACACCTGCATGTGAGGCTGAGATTCGGGGCCATTTAAGGCTTAGGTGCAGTGCCACAATCATAAAGATTCACGGAATTTCCAGGCTCAATCGATAAGCTTTTAGAATCTTCAATTGCAGCCAATGGAAAAATTGAATTTTTGAGTCTTATCTTTGATTCTTATTTTTGAGTGATTTTGAGTGATTTTTGAGTGATTTTCGAGTGATTTTGGAGTCTGAGTTTTTAGTGATTTTTGGATCTGAGTTTTGGATCTGTTTTTTGAGTCATTGATTTTTCGATTTTGAAAGGCCAAAGCACGTGCGCTGAAAGCGAGCGTGCGCCCGAAAAGTTGACTAATCACCCCCAGCAATTCCGGCTCTGCAGCGATCAAACAACCTTTTTTTTCTTGTTGCAATAACGAAACGCCAAACCCGTACACCCCACGACTTTTCTTGGAAATTTTAATGGTATAAACTCGCCTGCATATACCGCGGTGCATGAACTAAATATTTAAATCAAGCTGGCGTAGTTATTATAGATTCGGGAGGTTTGGAGGTTTGAGTGGGGGGGGAGGGGAGGCGCATGGATGGTGTAGATCGATTGACTGCATATAACGGCGCGCACCTGCACACAACCATGACTCACCTTCCTAATGCGGTAGATCGGGCTCGGGTGCCGCGCGCTAACCGCGCGCTCTAGGCGCGCACGCCCCGAAAGCGGCCCGCATGTAGGACATGAAAATTTTTCCTCGCGACTATTTAAATGGCGGCCATCCGCACCCTTTTTCCCCCCTCTCCAAACCACTTTCCTATTCTGTTTATTTCCCCATATTTTACTCCATCATCATTTACAATGTGTGCTTAAATCGTTACACCAGTCTAGGTCCTTTTTTTTCCAACCCGAAAAAATATTTTAAATAAAGTGTCTTATCAAAAAACCCCTTTGATAACTTTGAATCCGAAAGTTTCCCCCCCTCTTGTCAATATGCTACTATAAATCCATTTCCACAATATGGTGTGCCACCACAAATTAGTCGTTGTTTTAAAACAGAATCCCTTTCCAATAAAACAGAACCAATCTAAAGTTTATTTTTGAATCTCAGAAATCGTTGAACCCCGTTTCTTATCTTTTTTTTTTTCCTTGCTAATTATTTACGTTAAACGTTATAATTCTTTTCCCTTTTTTATCCGAATCTTTGAATATGTCTGCTCAAGTTGTGATGTACAATGATTCTTACGAATCGGACCTCCCTAGGGAGTCGTCTGTGGTGCTCAAGACAGAGACCATGGATGAGTTGTCGTGCCAATTGCCTTCGGCCAAGTTCCAGGCCAACGATAACTTGGACGACTCGCCCATTCTTGTCCACACGGATGTGTTAGACTCTGTGTTCTCGCTGAACCTTGATAATTTCGACCTGGCCATGACCGAGACCCCGATGTTTGATGAGTTGGACTTTGCCATTGATGGAACCAAGGTCAACTCCAAGGACGACTGGGTTTCGTTGTTCAAGCACGAGGAAGAAGAGGCCGTGAGAAACAGTCCGGATGAGGCCTTGGATGATTTGTTGGGCGATGACTTTAAGAAGTCGTTTGACTTTATCCCGGCTTCCATCGTCAAGGCGGCGCCTGTGCCTGAAACCATGGCCGACCACCATATGCCGGTCAAGCCCATGCTTCCTACTCCCATGATGAACGATGAGCTTCCCATTGAGACTGCTCATGGCATCAAGAGAAAGCCGGTCGACCATTTGGGCTGTGTTTCTTATAGCAAGAAGCAGAGGAGCCGGCCGTTGATGCCGGTTGAGGCCAACGACGAGGACCCGGTGTCGATGAAGAGAGCCCGGAACACCGAGGCTGCGCGCCGGTCTCGGGCCCGGAAGATGGAGAGAATGGGCCAGTTGGAGCTGAAGGTCGAGGAGTTGATCAAGTCCAAGGACGAGTTGGTTTCCGAGGTCGACCGCTTGAGGAAGATCTTGCAGGCACATGAAATTTTATATTAATTTACTTCGTACAGTCACTTTTTTGTAGTGTCTTTGTTTGTAGTGTAGTCAAGAGTTTGAAGTGATGATGAGTTGGTGAGAAATCATGGGAAATATGGACCTGTGCACAATGCCACTTTAACCCCCCTTTTTTCCAGCGAATTTGGGTTCATTGGAATCCTGGAATTCCGGACATTAAGAAGAATTAATTTTGAAAGTTAAAGCTCTATGGTGGGCCATTTTGAAGAAGGATTGGGAATACCTTGAGTTCCGGCCGCTGTGTGCAGGACGACCAGGCTCATAACCATATTTTCCAGAAAATGCTCCTTATTTGTCCACTAACCCCAACACAACATTTTTTCACTACATCAAGGCTTTCTTCCCGTTCTAAGGTATTCAAGTAAAAAAATGTAAAAATTCAATCATTTCTTGGTCGTAGAAGGTGAGATTTGATCAAAATACGAAAAAACAGGCAAAAAAAGCAAATAAAACCCGGACATTTTAATCCCAATACATGCAATTAGCAGCATTTATCGAAGACCTGTAGCCACGGGTTCTGGTGGTGTGAAATTTTGAAAATACTGTTTGGAAACCATTGAAAAGGGCGGGACTTAAAACGTCCTGTATATAGGCACATGCATGGTACAGCAGTTTAAAGGGCAAAAATTCAAGGAAGAAGAAGGGATAAAGGGCATCAGAAAAAGAAGAGGAAAGAGTAAAAAGAACCTAAAAGATCGCCCGGAATACGATTTTTCGTTTCCCTTCCCCAAACGAACCGCCTATATGCACTCCACCGTTAACTTTGCTATAATAATTCCATGATACACCACCTTTTCTAAGCACATCCCCTCAATGCACCACAACTGTATCGATAAAAATCAACAGGGACAATAACTGCTAGTAGTGTGTAGTGTATATAGTGCTGTAGTAGTGTATAAAGGTGTAGTAGTGCATATGGCGAGACGAGTATACAGATCCAACGGACGGGTACTGTTTTACAGTCGATTCTATAAAGAGTCTATAGAGGACAACGCAGCCATAGAATTAATTCTCTGCTGACGATCACGGACGTCTAAATGCAGGATATAGGACAGTAGAGGATACAGATGTAATATGCAGGACAGTAGAGTATCAGAGTAGTATTCAGTAGAAAATTAGGGTAGTATACAGAAATGAATTCAGTAGAGAATACAGTAGTGAATACCGTAGAGAGTAGAGTATACAGGTTTAATACGCAGGACAGTAGAGTATAAATATATAATATGTAGGATAGTGGAGTATACAGAAGAGAACACAGAAAACACCGTAGAGTATCCAGCAGAAAATACAGGATATAGGATACTAGTGTGTACAGGATATAGGATAGTAGAGTATAAAGAATATCGGATACTAGAGTATAAAGGTCTAATATGCAGGATAGTGCAGTACTGGAAGATTCAAGGTAAATTCTAAAAACCTAATTAAATCAGTTTTAAGTAGTGTAAATCCTAGATATACTGATATGAGATTTATAAGGACAAGACTAAAATACCTATAGAAAAACAGTTCCTATAATTGAACTACGAGATCTTTTACCATCAGTATTATTACTGTAAAATCTGTAAAATCTCTATAAATGTTGAAAAGACGAATAAGGTTAAAAACGATGAAAACATCATCTCCTAAACTAAATATAGTAGATAGTTTTAATAGGATTTATAAGTGATATTAACCTATTCAAGAATATAGAATAAATCATTATTGGTTCATTAATATATGATGCATTATATGGCGAGACCACCAATCCACTTTTCTCCTTCTTTTCTTTCTTTCTTTCTTTCCTTTTTGTCCTTTTTGTCCTTTTTGTCCGGCTTTTCATGATTTGGTGATATCATAAACACAATGAGACCCAGAACAAGACAATTTCTGGAACCAAAACAAGACGATTTCTGGGTTTAGCTTGGGGAAAGAAGCCAAAGATCTGGAAGCATATTTGGTCGACAAGGGCCTGACAATTGTTATAGAAGCTTTTCTTTAAAGGAGCTTTTCTTTAAAGGAGCTTTGTCAATCAACTTTTAGGGGATTTGTCTGAAAATGCTTCTTCTCTTACCAACTTAGGATATGAACATCTAGAAACATTGGAACATCTAGAAACATTGGAATATCCATGGATCATTCTTGAGCCACTGATGACTTATGCAAGGTTTTTTGCTGTTTCTTTTTAACTCCACTAAATGTATCAATAGCTTGAACCTGTGGAAGACTTTTGGAGTAATTTGAAATAATTTGGAGTATTTTGGGATAAGAATTTTCCCGAAAACCACCGGAGAACCTCGAAAGTCCTTGGTTTTCAACGCCGGTCGTTCGATGCTTAAGAACTGGAACTCCAATGCTTTGGAATCTTCGAATCCTGCTGGAAATGCCCACGTACAACTCTGCCATATTTCACTCTGGTCAGAATCGGACAGTTTCAGACACCAGACACTTCGAGACACCAGACACTAGACACTTTTAGACACTTTCAGACACTTTCAGACACTTTTAGACAGTTCCAGACACCAGAAGCTCCCAGCCACTAGACACTCTAGACACCAGACACTTTCAGACAGTTCCAGACACTTCAAGACAGTTCCAGACACTAGACACCTTCAGACAGTTTTAAGTACTTTTAGACAGTTTCAGACACTAGACAGTTCCAGACACCAGACACTTTTAGACATCTGACAGTTCCAGGCACCAGACACTTCGAAACACCTTTGAGACAGTTCCGGACACTTTCAGACACCAGACACTTTTAGACTGTTTCAGACACTTTTAGACACCAGACACTTTTAGACACCAAAAATTTTAGACAGTTTCAGACACTAGATTCTTCCACCAGACAGTTCCAGAAACTTTCGACAGTTTCGACAGTTTCGACAGTTTCGACAGTTTTAGAAACTTACACTTCAGCTCCGTCTCGTCTTACTTCTTGGCGTAGGTAAGAAGAGTTGTAGGACTGAGAGAAGGTTTCGAGGCATTTAGACAAGCCGTGGCCAGAGCTTCATCGGCAAAATCAACAAACGCCACGTTCCTAAACGGCACAGGCCGGACCTTCACGTACCCAGCATACCCTCCAAACTGGGACTCCAAAATCCCGTCGCCAAATTGACTTTCCGGCACATTCTGGTACAACAACGTGCTGTTCGGCGGAAGCGCCGTCCACAGGCGGACCTGGGCCTTGGTGAACGGGAGTTTCAGCTGGCCAGCGCCATTTGCCTTTGCCAGGGCCATTTTTTCCGCCTTGATTTGCTTTCTTTTCTCGATCCCCAGCAAATCGCCGTTTTGCCGCCTCCACTCGTCGGAGGCGTCACGTGCAGCAACAATGTGGATGGGTTTTTTGAACATGGGCCGGTTCTGGAGCTTGGAAAGTGCTTTCAGGCACGCCTGGCTCGTTTCGTAGGTGATGAAGGCCTGGCCTTTCATGCGGAGTGCAGGCGACACGGAAATGTCCACCACGTGACCGTACCGGCCAAAGAGTTTTTGGAGCACGTACCGGAGCTTGTTGGGGTTGATTTTTTCATTGATGTTGTTGACGTAGAGCGTCGTGTGGGCCAGCATGGTGGTAGTTCAGATGAGTTTAGGTGTAGACCAGTACACCAGCATCAAGTTGAGACCGGTAGTTTCAAACCTGCATAGTCTAACCCGTACACCAACGCAGAGTCGCACTATAAAAGAGCTCACATTTTTTTTTCAGAAATGGGCGTGTGGCGCAGTTGGTAGCGCGTTCCCTTAGCATGGGAAAGGTCTCCGGTTCAAATCCGGACTCGTCCACTTTTCTTTTTTCAAGACAAAGCGACCAGAAGAAACGAGCGTGTCCTTGATAGTGTGGTGGGTATCGTCTACCATGGGCCCACTTGTTCCCTAGAGAGAATGTATAAGAGTATGTTAGACGATGGCTGGTTATTTTTTGAAACTGGTCGATATACGAACTCCCACCTTAAATGCAGGAACTAATATGTGATTGGTCTCTGACACTCTAGAGGCAATTCTTTGTAATTTGGGTATTTTGAACTGGCACCAAGCTCGCCAATTTCTCTTTTTATACTGAGCTGAACCCACGTCCTTTTTAAAATGGGCACGGACCATCCCAAAGGGGTATATGCAGGATAAAATCGTATGTGCAGGTCAGCTAGGGGTCCGTTTTACGGGTTCCAGCAACCCCCACCCCAAATTTGGGCAGCCTTTTATTACTATGGAGTATATAAACATATGGTACTTTCAATCAATTTGATCCAGTGGATGGCTAGAAAAAGACCTTTTGCTCGTACACTGCCTCATGCACCTGCACACAGGCTGCCTTGCAAATCTACATCTACACATCAATATCTCGATCTACATCTACATATTTGTATAACCAATTTTAGATTAATTCAGATCTCCATCTAATTCCTATCTTTTTCGATATCTCTATTTCTACATCACTTGATTTTTAACCCATCCCAGTGCATAGTGTAAAGGAGTGTATATAGAGGCACGAGAATTTGTGACTAGCTTTTATGGATTTACTCGTTTCCAAAGTCCAGAGTGTGAATTTGTCAAGACTCATGGAATTTTTTAGTTACTCTTTTTCTATAACCTCCAGTTTTTAGATTTTCCTAGTTTCTTGACTTTCCTAGTTTGTCTAGTTATTTTTTTGTCTAGCTATTTTTTTGTCTTGTTATTTGTTTGTGCAGTTTGTTTAGTTATTTGTTTGTCTAGCTTTTTACTCCTTCAAGTTTGTCTAGTTTTTGATTACCCTAGTTTGTCTAGTTATTCTTTTGTCTAGCTATTTATTTGTCTAGTTATTCATTGTCTAGTTTGTCTAGTTACTTATTTGTCTAGTTATTTAATTGTCTAGCTATTGATTTGTCTAGTTACTTATTTGTCTAGTCACGTATTTGTCTATTATTTACTTGTCTACTTATTTGTCTATTGATTTGTCTATTGATTTGTCTATTTATTGATTTGTCTATTTATTTGTCTAGTTATTTGTCCAGTTACTCGTTTGTCCAGTTACTTGTTTGTCTAGTTTTTATTCTTTTTGTCCTCGGTTTCGGAATAAAACGCTCTTCTGGCCCGACTCCTTACCAATGTCCATCCCAAAGCAAAGGCCCAGATTCGGGTAGAGTTTTTCAATTTTTCAATTTTTCAAAGAAGTTGCACTTGGCGAAAATCCCCACCGTCGGTTTAAGAAAGTCTAGTGGTGCTTAGTGGTAGACGGTTTAGTATCATTTGGGTCGGTAGTGGTAGTGTACTATGGGTATTACAAAGATTGGAGTTATTGGACCAATTAGAGTTCTAAGAGTTATTGAGTTACTAGAGTTATTGAGTTACTAGAGTAAGTAGATTACAGATTAGAGAGATTAGAGAGATTAGAGAGACCAGAGAGATTAGAGTAATTATAATTATTAGAGTTATTACAGTTATAAGAGTCATTAGAGTCATTAGAGTTATTAGAGTTATTAGAGGAATTCAATTTACTACAGTCAGTAGGCTTATTAGAGTTATTACAGTTCGTGGAGAATTAGAGGAATAGAGAATTAGAGATTAGATAATAAAAGAATTGAAGAATCAAAGAATTCGCATTATTATACTTATTAAAGTGATTAGAGATTAGAGTCATACGACTTGTTGAATTTATTAGACCAATGAATTATTAGTTATTGGACAAATTAGAGTTATAAGAGTAATTCGAGTAAATAGAAATTAGATAGGTAAGAGAGATTAGAGAGATTAGAGTTATGAGAGTTAATTAGACAATATAAGCTTATTACAGTTATAAGAGTTACTAGAGTTGTTGAGTTACTAGAGTAATTAGAGATAAGAGATTACAGATTAGAGAGATTAGAGATTAGAGATTAGAGATTAGAAATTAGATAATAAAAGAATAAAAGAATTAGAGAATTGAACAATGAGAGTTATTAGACTAGAGAGATTAGAGTTATTAGACAAATTCGAGAGGTTAGGCTTATTAGAGTGATTAGAGATTTTACAAGAGCTACAAGAGTTATAAGAGCTATTAGATTAATTAGAGTTATTAGGATTAGAGTTATTAAAAAGATTAGAGTTATTAAAAAGATTAGAGTAATTGGACAGATTAGAGCGATTATGGTTATTAGACAAATTAGGCGTATTAGAGAGATTACAGTTATTAAAGTAATTAGAGTAAATGGAGTTACTAGAGTAATCAAAGAGATTAGACAAATCAGAGTCATTAGGCTTATTAAGTTATTACAGTTCTTATAGTTATTACAGAATAAGAGAATTAGATGATTAGACATTCGAGAACAAGAGAATAAGAGAACAAGAGAAAAAGAGAATAAGAGAAAAAGAGAAAAAGAGAATAAGAGAATAAGTGTAATTAGAATTATTAGAGTTATTAGAGTCATTAGAGTCATTAGAGTTATTAAACTTATTAGAGTTATTAGATTTATTAGAGTTGAGAGAGTTATTAGAGTATCTAGAGATAAGAGTTATTAGAGATTAGAGTTATTAGAGTTTTTAGAGAAGAAGAGAAGAAGAAAATTGGAGAGATTAGACAAATTAGAGATCGTAGAGTTAGAGTAATTCGAGTTTCTAGTGTTATTAGAGTTATTAGAGACTAGAGAGATAAGTGAGATTAAAGAATTTCTTAGGCGTTTTAGAGGAATTAGAGATAAGAGTTATAGGAGTTATTGAATTTACGAGACAAACTAGAGTTAATTGAGAGATTAGACAAATTACAATTATCAAATTTATAAGAGTTATAAGAGTCATTAGAGTTCTTAAATTTTTATTAGACAAATTAGAGTTATAAGGCTTTTTAGAGTAATTAGATTAGAGAGATTAGACAAATTAGAGATCGTAGAGTTATTAGAGTTATTAGAGTTATTAGACAATATAGGCTTACTACAGTTATAAGAGTTATTAGAGAAGAGGAGAAGAAGAGAATTAGACAAATTAGAGTAATTAGAGATTAGAGAAATTACAGTTATAAGAGTCATTAGAGTATCTAGAGATTAGAGATTACAGTTATCGAGTTATCTGAAATATACTGCATGAGCCCTTATTTATTATATCCATCTATATATACCATTTAATCCCCCCCCCCCCCCC
>NLAM01000980.1:108832-138516 GCA_002370325.1 Metschnikowia hawaiiensis
CCCCCCCCCCCACCTAATTCTTACTATAATTATATTTAAATATGCACTTCGTGCTAGTTTATTCTATTTATAACTTGACATATATGATTTTTATTATTTATATAGATATCTTATCTTATCATTTCCCCCAGCAAAAAAACCTATAGAAAAAGAAATATACATAGTAGATAGAGATGTAATAGCAGGTAGGTTTAATAGTATGGACCCCAACGATTTGTGGCATAATGAATATAAAATTAGTACTCCAGAATTTTTTAATTTGGATGGAGATAAATACGATAAAATGGTTATCGAAACAATAAATAAACCTGTATACGCTACACAAAATGGAATATCTATTTTAAGCGGATCTAGATATAGATTATACAATTTATGCAAAGAATTCAAGGGATTGGATATAATATATAGCGACACAGACAGCGTGTTTATAAGAGAATCAACTATAAACTATAACAAGTTTAAAAGCGGTTGTGGAACAACTCTAGGGTCATTAGATGATACTATAGAAGGCAGCTTGGATAATAGAATATCTGAAATGGTGATATGGGCCTAAAATGCATGGTAGATCTGTTGGAAAAAGTTTATTGTAAGGTGTACCAAATTCTATGGTATCAATGGATCATTTGAAATTAATAATAAATGAAAATAAAAATATTCAGTACATCTATACAATGCTTAAGAAAGGGTTGATAAATATTAAAGAAAGGGAGATAGAAACAGTGGTTAAAGAAACATAACTAAAAAACCTTCGAAAAAAAGTAAGTGTGAATTTGTGAGTATGTGAGTTCTGATATATCTCTGAAATGGAAAGGAAGGGGGAAAAGAGTTTGAGTGGGTCAGATAAAATTGGGCCCTTGGAAATTAGCGAAAATTGTGTAAAAATGTTGGTACGAAATACCTTATCAAACCCCTAAGTATTGGCGGGGGTTCGGGGGGATCCAATTTAACTATGCTTGGGAAGTTGTAATTTTATGGAAACTTATTTACCTTTCGTATTTATACTATTTATTTACTTAATTTTATTTATTTACTTATTTTTACCCCTACCCCAAAAATATAATTTTATATTTTTATAGCTTTTTTATTATATTTAATCTCAATCTGTAATATGATACTAATAAACTTAATCCTATAGCTGATTCTAAGATGTCATTATTTATTTTCAATTACTCAATAGGTAATTGTAGCAATAATTTATAAAGTTGGATATATAAGAATATTTAAGAATTCCTTTGAATTAACCTTTCGAGTAGCTTTTGTTATGGTTTTTACCTAAAATATCATATTTACCTTTGTGACCATATATTTAAGTTATTTACTATTTACAATATTTGTTAACTAACATATAAATATATGAAAAGTTATCATTAATTTATATTATCATATTTTTACTTAATTTTAATGGCCTCCCACAGGGTGGTATCGCTCAGCAAAGCGTGAAGGCCTTGCTTAACAAAAAGTGGACAATCTTCCATACTCTCAACCTGTCAAATGATATTTTCGTTAGATAAGTTCATAGTCTATTTACACCTGCCCTTTTGGGAAGAACAGATTTATGCGGAGGCCACGTGAGCCTGGGAGGGCTTTGCCTCGCCGGCGTAGCCCGTGCTGTGGGCCATGTCGTCGGCGCTAGGAGGCACCCAGCCCGAGGTTTTCCAGGGCTTGATGTCGGTGGCGTACAACTCGTCCACCTCCTCCAAGGAAAGACCTTTTGTCTCGCGCACGAAAAAGTACACGTAGAAGAAGGAGAAAATCAAGCAGCCGGTGAACACGAAGCCGTAGTAGAAGTGGATGGCGTTGGTGATGAAGGGCGTGAAAAACGAAATCAAGAATCCCCACATCCAGTTGGCCGCCGTGGCCACCGACATCGACTTGGACCGGATCCGCAACGGGTACGTCTCGGAAACAATGCAGTAGACTCCTCCGGCCCACGTGGAGGCAAAGAAGAAAATGAAGAGGCACGTGATGAAGATCATGGCGTTTCCCGTGGGTTTCCGTGTGTTGGAGAGCTCGTTGGAGTAGCCGTCGATGTACAAGTGGATGGACCCGAGGATGGAGTAGATCAAGAAACACACACTCATGCATGCAGACCCGGTCAACAAACATAACCGTCTGCCCATGCGCTCAATGGCGAAGATCCCGACGAAGGTGGATGCAAAATTCACGATACCCAAAACAATGGACGTCTGGAACGAGTCCAGCATTCCCACGGCCTTGAAGATCGTGGTTCCGTAGTAGAAAAAGTAGTTGTTACCGGTCAATTGTTGGATGGACTGGAGCACAATGCCCAAGATGACTCTCTGGAACATCTTTGGCTTTCCGGTGATCAACTCCTTCCAGCCGGCGCTTCCGGCCATGGCCTCGCGGTCGATTCCGGCCTGGATGAGCTCCACTTCCGCGTAAACGGCGGGGTCTTCCACGGAAACCTTATTGGACTTGGCAATGGACGCTTTGGCCTCGTCGAACTTTTGTTTTTCAATCAAGAAACGGGGCGATTCCGGCATAAACACCATTCCACCAATAAGAAGCCCGGCCCATGCGAAACAAAGACCCAAGGGGATTCTCCATTGTCTGGAGTCGGAGTACTGTTTGGTACCGTAGGTCGTGCAGTAGCCCAAAAAGATGCCCAAGGTCACGTTCAACTGGAAACAACAAACAAGCGTTCCTCTCAATTGCTTTGGAGCAGATTCTCCAATGAAAAGCGGACTAAGCACCGAAACAGTGCCCACTCCCAATCCGGTAATCAACCGTCCAATGAAATACTGGTACCATTTATCAGTACTGGAGATTTGGATGATTATACCAATCACATAAATCACCATGGACATCATAATCCCGACTCTTCTGCCCCACATGTCGCCTGCTTTGGAGAGGAAAATGCCTCCGACGGCACATCCGATATTGAAAATGGACACAATCAACCCCGTTCTGGTTTCAGACAAGTAGTAGTCGCCCAGCAGGTGGCGCTGGCCAAACCTCTGTAAGAAATCGTCCATATTGACGAACCCCGAGATGGTTCCTGTATCGAAGCCAAAGACAAAGCCTCCAAAGGCAATCAAGATACAGAGCGAGCTGATGAAAAAGTACTCCAGGGCCTTTTTCTGGCGGAACGCGTCGTTGGCGGGCGGTTGGGTGTCGGGGCTGTTTTCCGGGCTGTTGCCAGCGCCGGTGTCCAAGTTCTTCTCTTGGAACGACGCTCCTTCGTCCGTGGTGGTGGGAGTTTGAGAATTCATTTCGGGTTCCAGCATGAAGAGGAAGGGGAAGGTGGAAAGAAATGAAAAGAAGGAGAGGAGGGAAATGAAAGAGTGTGAGAAATGTTATGGAAGGGGCGGCGCCGGGCGGCTTTAAAAGCAGGCTTGCTGGGCAGGCTTGCTGAGCGGAGCAACATTGACCATGGCTCCGAAAAAACACTGCTGCGGTCCTGCACAATGCACCGCGCCTAATCGGACAAACTATTGTTCCGTGATATGGGGCCCGGGGGGATGCCCATGGGCCGAGCGTGGGAAAGCTGGGGCTATTTTTTAACGATCAAAATCTGGGAAAAGAAGTTGGCCTCTATTGATTGGATAGCTCGGATTGTGTGCAGTCCTGCTAATTTCCCTGGTTTAGATAACTTTCAATGTGATTGCTATTTAAGTTGGCATGGGCATGATGTCATGGCGCGCGTGAGATCTAACTAGTGTTGATGCGCATACTTTCTTTTTAGCCTGCATACACGGCACCCAGTGCGCGGCGCGCATGCGGCGTGCTCGCTGCGTGAAAAAAGGTTTTTCCGGGCCGAGGTCGTGCGCGGCCGCCATCGCCACCGGATAATTTCCACCAAAAATTGGGCCGGGAGTGCGTGCAGCGAAAAAAGTACATTACAAAGCACGGTTCGTATCACGCAACTTTGAAACGCATGCCTAAACGCAATCCTGAACGCAACCTCACCCGCAGCTCATCTCGCAAAGGAATATGCGCGACATGGGGCCCGGGGCGTGCGCCGCCCAATCGAGCTTTTTTAAGTCTCCGCATGCACTTAGAGGCAAGCACAAGCACTGGGGAGGTAAGTATACGCAGCTGTCTGCAGGACACAAGTAAACATGTACGTCGATTAGATACTAAAGGGTCTATTTTAAGAGGTCGCCATTATTAAGCACAAACCCGTCAATGGCCGCCATGGCCGCATATAACCGGTTCTCCGCCTCGTCGAAAACAATGGACTTTTCATGGTAAAACACATCGTCCGCCACCTCCTCGGGGTGTCTTGGCAAGCAGTGCATGAACCGCCAATCAGCGTTGACCCGGCCTTGCAGAAGCATCTCCAACGAAATCTGGTACCCTGCAAACTGCTGCAATTTCTGCGCCTTTTCGTCCTCCTGCCCCATGGAGATCCACGTATCGGTGACGATGACGTTTGCATTTTCAAGTGCCTGGAGCGGGTCGTGCCCGAGCTCAAATTGCAAGTGATGGTCTTGAGCGATTTCTTGTGCCGTTTGTTTCACGTCAGAATCAAACTCCACGCCCGGTGGAACCAGAATCAGAACCGAAATTCCCGCTTTAAGAGCCGCCACCGCCAAATCGTTAATCACGTTATTGGCATCTCCAATCCACGCAAGTTTAAGGCCCTCTGTCTTCCCAAACGCCTCCTTGATGCTCATAATATCGGCAATCGCCTGCAACGGATGGTACTTGTCACAGAGAGAGTTGATGATGGGCACGGAGGAGTGCAGACAGAGGTCCAAGATGTCCTGGTGTTTGTTGACCCGGGCAAAGACACACGACGTCATCGACAGAATCACGCGGGTGGTGTCGTAGACGGATTCGTTGACTCCTAATTGGATATCGTCTTTTCCCAAGAACATGGGCTGGGCGCCGAAATGGGCGGCGGCCCCCTCGGTCAGAATCCGGGTTCGGGTGGACCGTTTGGAGAAGAGAAGCGCCACGAGCTTGCCGAGCAATTTCTGGTGGTTTTCCTGGATGGTGGGCGGGTGGTTTTCCTTGACGGTTTTCTTGTAGTGGATTGCTTTGGAGACCAACGCGTTGAACTCGGCGTTGCTGAGCTGCGAGATACTCACCAAGTGGCGGGGGACTTTGGCGGCCATGGAGAAGTTACGGGAGAACATGGGAGGAGGAGGTATGGGAATGGGTCCGAAAGGGGAAGGTGCGTGACTAAGCGCGGTGTTGGATCTTGAACCTAGTACACGACCCCAGGGGTATATGCAGGTGAAGAGTCATCACGGTCTTTCATGCAGTCCGAACTACATCAATGCGTCACGTGACTACCGTCACGTCGTATATGCAGGTTCCCATTGCATCAACTGATTCCATGGCCGTATCCCATGTTCCCCTCCACTAACCAGCACTTCCCTCGTTCGTCAATCCCTTGAAATTGTTAGTTCTTAGTCACGGCAAAAGGAGTAAAGACGTAGAATGACTCGGGGTCGTGCGCGAACCTAAATCGCAGTAAGTAAATTATGTTGCAGCCGCGTCTTGCGGAATGGTCACCTCATGATCCCCAATAATTCTCTCAAGCAAGCAGAGGTTGTCTTTGGTTGACTCGTGTATATTCTTAGTTTTCTTATACGTTAGTACTGGAAGTAGTCGTTTGTTCTACTCATACTTAACTGAATATCTGTTATTTTCTTTGACGAAAAAGGGGCGGAGTTGCCTCTTATATTTTTGCCTCGGCCAGGGAACCCGTAGGCACAGGTAGCCCAAATGGGTTGTCAGTACGACACACGTTTCGTGTTCTTGTTCCGTAACTATGTCAAAAATGTCCTCATTTGGACAGACTGCATGTGCATGTGGTGTATATGCAGGACATACAGGTTTTCGCAAGGCGCTCACATTCAACAAATCATGGTGGTTTTCGTGTACTGCATGTAACCACACATACTTCAATTCCATACATTTATCTTCAAATCTCTGTATTTTGATTTGAATGAGTATGAATTTTCAGCTATAAATGTAAAGAGGGGAAAGCGAAAAAGGATATGAATTGGAATGAAGGACACAATTGGACAAAGTTGGACAGAAATTGGGCATAAATTGGACATGAATTGGACAGAAGTTGGACAGTAATTCGACAGAAATTGGACAGACTTTGGACAGACTTTGGACAGACTTTGGACAGACTGGATGCAATGGTCTGAAGCGATAGAAGAACAAAACGACAGAAACAACAAGAAGGATAGAAACGCTTTAAAAAAGCTTGTTTTAGAATTCTCTCAGATGTGTTTCAGATGTGTTTCAGATATGTTTCAGATTTGTTCAGATAAGATCCACGTCTGGTTCTAGTTTTGACTATTCGTTTTGCTCATAAACATGTCGTTACTTGCACAAATGGCTTCCTGTATTATTAAGAACCACCATTGATAAGAGCTATGGAGTCCAAATCCGGAATTTCTCCATGAAAAACGACATGTCCTGCATATAATGCACAATATGCAGGTACATTATATTAAACATCTAAATACCCTTTTCCACGTAAATTATAGAATAGTCTTAGGGTCACCTTCTCCACCAAAGTTCATTGCCATTTTTGAAAGGTAGACCTTCTGGGGCAGTTTCCTATTTAGGCAATACCAGTAGCCATGTGAAATGCTGATTTGTGTCTGACCAGACACTAAAAATATTTGCTTCGAGTATCAAGGGAGCCAATTATGGCATGAAAGAAATGGGTGGGTGAATTATGGTGGTGGAGTTGAATGTGGCGCTTGGTTATGGTATGTCCTGCATACAGAGCCGCCTCTCCACATCCCGGCGTTTTTCTTCCCACGCCTCCAATTTCCCCCTGACATCTTCCAATTTGCGTTCTTTGGACGCAACACTAACGCTTAAAAACCCCATTTTTCGTACAACCTCTGCCAAAATCAGTTCACGGTCTCTTGGAAGGGCCAACCGAGAGTGCTTGTCTGCAGGACCACCTATATCATCGTCAACAGAAAGTTCTGAATCGTACATTTGGTCATCGCCATCGATATCGGAGAAGTCCTGCACCTTATCTTCGAGTTGGACTTCTTCTCCGGCAAATTCCTCTTCGGAGACATTGCCAAAAGCGTCTGCATATTCCGTTTCAAGCGACATTTCCTTTTCGGGAAGGTCTCGGAAGTGGGAGCCGGTCAAGGAGAAAGTTTTGGCCAAAGTGGGCGTCTGCGACATATCTAGGGTCTTGTAGGCGGTATTTTCCAAGGGTTCAGCGAGCAGATTCAGCATTGAGCTTTGGAGAGGCACGGAATCAGGTCCCGGAGCGCCTAAAATTTCCAGATTAGGAATACTTTCCCGTCCCAAATCCCGGAGCCCCTTGAATTTCACCCATTTGGCCGTTTTGGGCGTGGGGAGCCGTTTGGCGGAGCTCAACAGAGAAGGCCCCTCCAAATCGTCCTGCACCACGGCCTCAAAAACGGGTTTTTGGCGCCGGTTTCCCCCCAAAACAACCTTTTTCTTAAACCTCGGTTTCTCAAGCACCACCTCTTCGTCCGAGTCGCTCATGTGGTATTTCCAGAAGATCCCAAATTGAAAGTACGCTTGGTATTAGTGCGTTTTGAAATGCGCATTTTAAGGTGTGGATCTCACTGTTACTATGTGCAGGAGCATCGCATAACATCGCGCGAAAAAACCCACCCTGTCAAACCCTCACTTACAACCATACATTTAAACGCCTATTCCCACGCCCAGCTCCCCCACCAACCCATTCCTACTATTACTGGTGTCACCTAGGACTCCTGCATATTCCAACGCCCCACAGCCGTCTTCCTGCCCCATCCCCATCCCTTCTTCTCCTGCAATGGACGACCGGGCGGAACTTCTATATCAGCGCATGGGCGAGGAGCCCGCGTCCAAGCTCTTCACACAAGAAGAGCTCACCAAGCTCGTCAATGAACCGGACCTCGTCAAGTTGCTTGGAATGACTCAAAGTCTTATCAACCGAAAATTGATGAAACTCGTGAAAATCGGCGACGAGTTGCGCTTCCAGGCCATTTCCATGTCGGATTCCAAGAAGCTCACGTCCATGAATGAAGACGAACAGATGATCTACTCGTACATCGAAGCATCGGGAAGAGAGGGCATTTGGACCAAGACCATCAAGGCGAAGACCAACATGCACCAGCACATTGTCATGCGGTGCTTGAAGCTGTTGGAGTCTCAGCGGTACATCAAGCTGATCAAATCGGTGAAACACCCGACCAGGAAAATCTACATGCTCTATAACCTCCAGCCATCCATTGACGTGACGGGAGGGCCGTGGTTTACCGATAGCGAGCTCGATACTGAATTCATTGACTCGCTTTTGAGCGTGATTTGGCGCTTTATATGCCAGAAAACGTTCCCCACGGCGTTCCAGGACCGCCAGGCCAATACTAACGTTTTGCTGAGCGTTTATCCTGCATCGCATACGGGGTTTGCCAATCTTGACTCCATCATGGACTTTATTCTGGCCAATAAAATCACCAACATTGATTTGGGCATCAACGATATCCGGTCGCTTTGCGAGGTGCTTATTTTCGATGATAAAATCGAATCTGTGCATGGCACGACCGACCAATATAAGGCCACGTGGCAGAGTGTGCTAGAGGCGGGTTACGGCCGTCAGTATAAGGATGCAGGAACGTTGACGGAGCTGCAAAAACGCTTTGTTGCACTGCTTGCGCAGACGCATGACTTTGACTTGTTTGACCATTATTCCGTGATTAACGATGACGTCAACGAGGAAGATTTAGCATATTTGGATGCATGGGCCCGCCTGTGATAAAAGGTACTGCATGGTGTATTAAGGTACTGCATGGAGTCTACTCTCGGAGCGCTACACCCGTACACCACCACAAAAACCCCCCCAGTTCACCACTTCATTCCCTAATAAACTAAACGAAATTTAGTTGGCTGGATTCCTACCGTACCGGACTCCACCACCACCAAATTCCAGTTGAAATGGCCGGGTGGATGTGGTTTTAGAGCGATTACTGGAAATACCAACAATCAGGCTCCCTGTACTATGTGCAGTCCCCGTCATTCCATAAAAAACTAGATACGTATAAACCATTACATCTTAGTGTCTATATGTAGGATCCATAAAAGGTTGTTTTGTTGAACTTTATTTTGGAAATGTTTCTGTGTTCCTGCACACAGACAAAATGGTTATTTCCGTACATCACCATTCCGGCTTCACGTATAACTTAGCCATCATGTACTTCTGAGGAGAATTTTATGCTGGACCCAAGCATACTTCTTGAATTTGATTTCCGGCCATTTCGACCGAATTCCGACCATATTCCGGGGCTTATTCCGGCCGTTTTGACCGAATTCCGGGGCTTATATCCAGTTCCGACCTATTGACTTAGGCCAGTGAATCCAGCCACCAAAAACAAAATTTACAATTCTCAAACATTGGCTGAAAACTTCTGGGTTTGGAGAGCACCACGGACCCATGAAAAGTCTGTTCGACTGGGTTTTGAAAGAGTTAGACGCTCCGGAAAGACGTATCACGTGATCACTATACTTCCGGGGCTTATATGCACCACCAACCCGAATCCCTTCATTTAACAGATCCTATCCACATTGTGACTCTTGAATTTCTTGGCCGACCGGTCTACGGCTCGAAGCTGAAACCTCAGGCCCAAGATCGTGAACCCTATGCAGTCCTGGCCGTTCACCGGCACGTCGAACCCAAAAAGCGTCCCCACTTTGGCCACCACACGCATGCCACCGACTTCTTCGGCCGCAGAAAGAGTCCGGCCGGCGTTTTTCTGGGGCCGAACCACCAAAATAAACGTGTACTGCAGATCATGGACCACAATGCCCTGCATACCGACGAGATTGCGGTCACGTGACTCTAGAACGGTCAATAGGCTTCCGTTATAGTCTGCAGTCGAGAGCCGGGGCAAGACCATGTTCAAATTTGGGTTTTTCTGGTCCCCAAATAGGAGGTCCTGCATATAGGCACACCACATTTCATGGAGCCCCACAAACGTTTCAAACGTGGGGATTTCGTATTTCTTGACTAACTTGGTGATGTTAACCGTATACCCCTTTTTCCGGGCCTGTTGGACGGTTTTGAATGCTTTTTTTTGGCTGGCTAGGGTACTTTTGACGTAGATTTTCATCGAAGCCCTCGTATTTAGCCTCCGGGCCGCCGTTGGCTTGCGGGAATGGTTTTTGAAAAAGTCTCCATGGCTGGTCGATTCTTTGGGCGTGGTGGACTCGGCTACCGTGGGAACAAGGGCGAGATAGGGCTCCGTACCTTCATCAGCACCTCGGTACCGCGTGGCAAGAATGGCTTGGATCTGGGCGTCGTGTGCATAGCTGCGTTTCAAGAGGTGCTCCTCAAAGGAAAGCGTACGGTCCATTTGTAGTAGTTAAGTGATGAGGTTCATGGACCTGTACATATGGGACAGAGACCCGTACATCCCATGTGTCTGTATACCGGAACGCGCGAGACCCGTACACGTGAAAGTCTATACCGGAACTCGCGAGATCCGTACACCTAGATGTCTGTGTCTATATACCGGAACTCCAAAAGTCCTGCAGACAAGCATTCCCAAGGCCCGTACACCACAGTACCTGCGATGGAACTACATTGAAACACACGAGAATCACACCTGAAACACACCTGAAACACACGAATATCTATGCTTCGGTTGCTACGAACGCAGGTCCCCAAGCGTTTTTTCACGCAGGTGCCGTTCGAAAACGAACTCACTCCTGCAGACGACGATCTCTTCAACTTGCAGGATTTCCAGCATTACCAGGAATCCCCCCAGATGCAGGCGCTCCGGGAACAGGCCCAGTGGCCAATCGAATTCGAGGAATTCTGCGAGCTTCCCGAAACGGCAATGCTCACGTCGGGGCTCCGTAACCCGTACCTTAATTTGGCCATTGAAGATTACGTTTATACCCGGATGCCTGCACAGAAGCATGTTCCCAGCGACCGGCTCTTATTCTATACAAACTCGCCGTGCGTGGTGATTGGCAAAAATCAGAATCCGTGGAAAGAAGTTAATTTACCGGCTCTCCAGCTGCTCCGGGTTCCGTTGCTCCGGCGCCGGTCGGGCGGAGGCACGGTCGTGCACGACCCAGGAAACGTCAACTTCTCGTACATGACCACCAAGGACAAATTCGACCGGTTCTGGTTTGCCGAGCTTGTGTGCAGGGCGGTGAACCCGGCTTTGGGACCCGAAAAAAAGGTACTTGTCAATGGCCGGGGCGATATCGTCACCGAAAATGGCGCTTTTAAAGTGTCGGGTTCTGCATATAAGCTCTCCAGGGGTAAGTCGTACCACCACGGCACGATGCTTCTTGATCTGAAACTCGATGTTCTACGGCAACTTTTGCACCGGGACGAAACGGCCTTGGGCTGTGTGCAGTCCACATCAGCGGTTTCCTCCGTCAAGTCTCCGGTGACCAATTTGCATCTTCCAAGCGAGGAGTTTATGCGCTTAGTGAAGGGCGAGTTCGAGGCCACCAAGTTCAGAGACGAAATTGCCGGATTGGGAAGTTCCAGTGCCGAATTAGGAAGTGCCAGTGCCGGATTAGGAAGTACCGGTGCCGGATTGGGAAGTGCCAGTGCCGAATTAGGAAGTACCGGTGCCGAATTGGGAAGTGCTCCGCCGCGGTTCCCTCACTTTTTCATCGACAATGAAATTCAACTCCCCAAAGAAGTCCACACCACTGCTCAACAACTCATGGAATGGGACTGGAGGTACGGCAACACCCCCAAATTCAGCCACATTTTCACCCATCCAAAATACGATTTTCAGGTGACGTTTGAAATCGGGAAAGATGCCATTGTGCAGTCCATGGAACTCACGGGAGCCAATCAGGAAACAGAACAAGCGTTCGAGTACTTGGATGCAGTCCTCGCCCGGGGCGACCACGTCCAGTATACAGGAAGCAACGTGGCCGGGTTTGTTTTGAATGATGAATTGAGCGAATGGATAGGAAATTCCATCGATGGAACGTCGTGAATCAATGGATTTTGAAGTTTGAGGATGGTGGTACTGCAGACAGTGCTCGAGTCCCACTCTTTCCAAGTCCCACCTCCCAATCTTCCAATTTTCCAATGTCCAATTTTCCAATGTCTCCTTTGTTTCAGAGATATTTCAAATTGGTGATGTTCCAATTGGAAGTGTGACTTAATGGAGGTGGGTACCTCGGGCCCTCGGAATTGATGGTGGGTCACGTGACCCCATCTACTTTCGGGGCCCATGGCCTCCACACCCCATTCCGGAATCTCCCGAGATCACAGCGTCATTGTCGAGGCATACAAAATCTACTGAACTCCAATCAGGCCTTCGATGTTTGGTGGGCGGTTGGAATCCAGGTTAATGTTGTTGGGACTGCATATACCTCCATAATATGCAGGTCGTTTAAACCCCAGTCTCTACGTTTCACTTACACTCTCCTATCCATAGATTTCTTCATAATCGTACCCATACTACATACTACTTTGTCCTGTTCCCAGTTCTGAATGTGTACATTGTAAGTAGGGTCGTGCGCGACTCATACGAGTACTGGCCAAAAAAATACTTAAACCTAGGAGATTTCTCCCATCATGACTGCCATGTCCACTGCACCGATAGTAATAAATTTATCGGTATTGAGGCAAAGAAAACACCGTCTCGGTTTATTTGGTCCCATCACGCACCACCTCCACATTGGCACGTGACCGGCTGCTCCGGTCTTCATCCCGTTTCGTTCCGCTATACTTGACATTCTCCCCCTGCCTCCTCTTCAGCTGCGGCAACTCCTTCATCATAAACAGACTCTGCAAAAGATGCGGCAAAAGATACACCTCTGCATCGATGCACGATTGTTTTGGGATGGGCGACGCCGGGTCGCGGAAAAGCCCGTACATCCGGGTGCCGAGGATCTTGCACGACTTGAACGGCCCGTTGCGAAGCTTCATGCCAAAATCAAAGTCCCAATCCGTGGGCGTAAGTTTCGACCCGAAAGCCAAGACCCCGGCGTGGATGGCCGCGGCCCCGGGCGTATGCGTGGTGGTGGTGAAGATCTGGCGGCCGCGTAAGGAGAATTGCACGGGTTCGGACGCCTGGGCGCCGTGCACCAAGATGCTCAAGTCCAAGCCGTTTTCGTCGTAGTAGAGCACCGAAAGCGGCATGCAGCTATCCTCGAGCTTGGCGTAGAACACGTAGGGGAACTGGGAGTGCATGAAGGCAGCGGCCAGGGCTCCGAAAAGGGAAAGGAAAACCGAAAGCATCAAGGATTTGGAATTCATGGTGGTTTGGGATTGGAGGAGTCCACTCCCGCCATTTTCCCGCCCTTTTTATACCATGGCCAACCCGGCCGGCCAAGGTCCCCATTTTTTTTCGGTGCTAGTCACGCGGCCCGTGGAACAATAGATGCGGTTTGGGGGACTTCCATCGGTGCACTCCACTCCTTCTCCTGGGCCTCAATTTCCCCGTTTATTTTTCGTCATCCTTAAATGCCCCACCAATGGAATTCCACTCCTGTACCCCTTCCATACTCTGATTAGTCTTTCCCTCTGCTTAGTCTTCCCCTCTGCTTAGTCATCACTTGTATGTTCCATAACCTTGGTCATCACTTGTATGTTCCATAACCTTAGTCATCACTTATATGTTCCACTCTTGTAAACATACAAGTGGCCCAAGGCTATTGTTCTTTAGCGAAGGCGACAAGTCGAAATTCTTTGTCCATGGAAGAATGCATTGGAACGTGTTCACCCTGCAAGGTTTCCAAAAAAGTCTTTTTTTTAATAAAAAAACAATTGTTGGGGTATTGAACATTGTTATGTCCCAGGCACACCTCAATGCCACGTTTTCCATGGAACTTTTCCGTGACTCCAGACTCGTTGGCCCTTTTTAAAGATTCCGTAGCTAGACGAATTCAGCTAGTCAATACCTTTGAAGATGATTTTGACCCATGTGTTTCTCGGTTCTGAGACCGGTCTTTTTTCAAATAGAAAAAACATATCATTGGTTTTTCTCGTAGAAGTAAGAAAAGGCCGGAATGTTTCCCCGACAATCACGACTTTTGTCTTGTTCCGTGGCCATTAACCTTGACTTTTGGGTTATGTTCCCTCTGTCTGAAGGTGTACTCCACAAGTTCATAAACCTCTTGAACATTTGAGTAATGAATGTGTTTGAAATATTGCCACCGGCTTGGTAACTTTTCTTTCCATGAACATGAGCCCTGAATGAATGGTTTGAGCCCTGGCTTAATCACCAAACCATGGTTTCAGTAAAGATATGATCATATTGCCCTTTCTGGAAGGCTGCTATCCTGGTTAGCCATAGCAAAGATAACTAAACCGCCAACAGAAGAATAAGATAACTTCACCAATATCCAATTGAAATCCAATCAAAACATTCTTTTCACCATCATCTTTGAAACTGAGCCTCAATCCCCGTATCATATCTTGTAGTCTCCTCTCGATCTTTAGTAAACAATGTTCAGTTAAACACAGATTAAAGGGACTTCTGTCTTACCCTCTCTCAAATAGGACAGGATCGATCATTAAGGCCTGGTTAACGGCGTATGCTGATATGGTAAACGATCATTTATGAATGCACCAATAAGTTGCTTTCAATCTCTAGAATCGTGTCTTTTTTCCCTTTGATCATCAACCGATATAACTAAAGGTGGAAATCCATTAGTACTATAAGTCAGTCACTAGTGTAAAGAGTATGAGACGATTCAAAGACGCGACTGCCATTGGAAAAGATGAGAAGTAAGGAATGGGGAGAAAAAAAAGTAGGGGAAAAAAGGTGAGGGGGGCGGGGCTTTTATAGACAATTCCCCTTATCTCACCCCGCCCAGAATATTTGCAGCCACCAACCATGCAGGAGCGCGGAGGTGCGAATATATAAAAGGCAGCGCATTCCCCCTGATTCCGAACCAAAATTTATGAAAAGAAAACGGCCACTTTCAAAAGCTATTGCCGTCCATAAAACCGGGATTTTTTCTACCATTGGTTAATCCGCTCAACCTAAGGGCGGCAAGATTTTCACCACCAATGAATATTGGCTTACTTGGATCCAGAATGGGCCAAACCGCCATAGAGATAAATTGGGCCTACGCTGGTCGATTCCTCAACAGTTTATCACACTCTATGGCTTGAAATGAAGCAGGTGACTGGCAAAAGATAGAAAAGAACGATGTCCTTCTTTTTGCCGTACAAATCTTCAAAGTCTGAATTGAGGGGTACGTCTATCCAATAGACTGTTCATGGCTACATATCCTGGACACATCCTTGAAAATACGTTTGAATCGGAAGACTCAAGGGTCTGTGAATTGCAGCACCTCCCGGTGTACCAGATTTATTGGTTGCGTTCTCCAATTGAGTTTTCTGAGTTTTCTGAGTTTTCTGGAGTGTTTTGGTTGATTTCCGGTTGAAGGTATTTATTGATTTCTTCATGGGTATGTGCAAATTAAATGGGGAGTCCGAAACAGGTAAACCTCGAGAGTGTCTAATTAGGGTCCTTGAGGCCGTGTCTGCCCTTGTAAGGGGCGTACTCTGGAGGCGTCCAGCCGTCCAATACACTCTCGTCGTCCAAACTGTACACCTCGATCCCCAAAGGTCTGCAGTTGTCGACCATCTTGTCGTCACCGTCCTTCTCACCCCAGTCCCAATTGGACAAGTCACCTCCAGGACACGCACTGATGGCAATGATCAAATCCTGCTCTGCAAACATCTCGAAATAATCGTCTTTTCCGGCGGGCGATGCCTCCATGAAGTACTGGTCATGCTCATTCAACCCCGTGACCTGAAACACGTTCAACACGTCGTGCACGTCGAATTCCGTCAAGCCAAAGGGAAGCACCGCACGCACAAGGTTGGAGTGGCAGTGGAAATCGTTATCCTCACCCGAAATGAGTTTATCCACGTACGGGTCACAGCGCGTGCCCAAGGTATCGTTGATTCTGCCTCCCCACTCCGTGTGTCTTCCTCCCAAGGTGTCGGCGGTGATGGTGACCAAAGGCCTCAAAAAGGGCAAGATGGACCATAAGCGGTCGTACGTGGAAACATGGGCCGAGTGCAATTGCCGTGTTCTTGCAGCCCAGAATCTCTCCCGGGGGTTGTGCTGGTTCCAGATGTTGAGGTCGCACACCTGGGGTCCTTCCGGGGTAGTCAATCTGACAATGGATTTGGCGGGCACTTTTATAGCAAGCCCACTGCGGGGAGGACACAAATGCGTTTGTGTTTTTGTCTTTGCGGCCTTTCCAATCTGGCTATAAAGCGTCTTATCGGCATAGATCTTGGACCCTTTCTGGGGGAAGTATGCAGGCCCCGGCTTCCGGGTCCCATACGTTGTTTTCTCCGGCACCTGGCTGCTGGCGGATAATTCAGACATGAAAGAAAGGGAGGGGTTATGAAAACAATTGGTGGTGAAAAGTGATCAATTGTGCCAGAAGAGGAGAGGTGAATTGGGGAGTTGAGAGGCGGATGCTTGGCTTTTATAGTGAGGCGCTGGGCGCGCCGCATCAACGAAGTGGGGGCACATTGGGCAAGAATTTGGATGCAGTCCTTTTTGGAAGTCTTTTTTTTTTTGACTCGGTTTGGGATTTCTGGGGTAAAAAACCTTGCGATTTCACCGCCTAAGAGTTTGAATGCTTGAAAAATCAAACTTGAATCATTACGCTTTGGTTCTGGACCGGTCCGGAAATAGAGCGCCGGAATCAATGGGTGGTGGTGCGACCGCCGCGGCGTATATGCAGGAATCACATTGTTAATAGATAAGCTTCCCCAGCAAATCAAAACCCTAATTACTAAACTGGTACCGCTGGCTACTGTTTATTAATAAACTTCAGTTAAATCCACTACTATTTAAGCTTTTTTTGCTGGTATGCAGTAGTGTAAGATTATATACAGTATAGTAGTATAAAGCACTCAAGGTGGCTGGAAAAGTAAGTGTTTATAGCCGAAATTTTGGAATAGTCAGCCAGTAGTATATGGAACTTGAGTATAGAGCGTAACCTCTACTCTAGCTTTATACTCGTACTCGTAGGCGTATTTCTTAAAGGACAGTGTGCAGTATAGCGAGTAGAACGGCCTGAATTTCGTAGAAAATGGTGTACAGATAAGAGAGAATAACTAGACTAAATACAGTCCCGGATTGTGTATTTAAAGAGTATTAGAGTCCCGGATTATGCATTTAAAGAATGATAGAGTACTAGTATTTTTACCATTTCGACTCTAAATTTTACTCTAAATATTCCACTCTATTTCTGCTAATTCCTCGTCTTTTTTTACCCTTTTTTCCCCTATTTCTACTATTTCCCACCCTAAATTCTACTTTTCCTACTGACTTTTCTACTTTTTCCCATCCTAAATTCTACTCTTCCTACTGACTTTTCCACTATTCTGTATTGACGTCTACTGAACTCTCATAAATTCTACTAAATTCCACTCTATTCTACTAAATTCTTCTCTACTCTGCTATACCCAAATTATTTTAAAGTGTACTAACTTCTACTTTTTCCATTAAATTCTCTACTGTATTATTTATTAAATACTACGTCTTCTAGTATTTCCACTGTAATATTAAACCTGTTATTATTAATAATATTGCATATTCTGTATAAATTGATTTCCTACTACTATTAATTCATTATAGGTATCATTGAATTCCATTATTATTCCATTATAATGAAATGTTAAATTTAAGGAATAAAACTAACACACAATAAAGTTATTATTAATGGTGATACATTACCTTGAGGTATATAATCAATTTTTAATAATAATAACCCCATGAACATAAAATATTGATTATATAATGACATAGCAGTACTAACAAATGATATAATTAATCTTAGAATACTTTGTACAGTGGTAATAAACCCATAGCTAATAAACTTGAGAATCCGCTTATTAAATTCATTTCTTTTTAATTTTTAACTTAATTGAATAATGAGAAATAACCATTATTTTATAATATCTCATATAACGTTCATCTTTGGAATTGAACCAAAATCGATGTATTAACAGTACATTGCTTCACCATTAAGCTATATAAACATTACCTAGACTAATTCCCACTCTGTTTTTCTCTGTTTTTACCACTTCCTACTTTAAATTCTACATTTTTGTACTGAATTTTCCACGAAATTCCATCAAATCTCTACCATACTCCGCTTAACTCTCTACTCTTTCCGCTTATTCTTTTAAGTTTACTTAAATCCACCAAAAGTCACTGAAATTAGGAGAGTAGACTGTGCTTTGGATATAGTACATAGTCTTATTTAAAATTGGTCTACAGACTGGCAGAGAGGTGTGTATATAATAAGTAGACTATAGACCATGGAGCTCAATACTAGACAGTCCACAGACACTACGTATTTGTAGTATACATAATGATAAGTAGTAAGTATTGGATTATGTACTGGATTATGGATTTAAAGTAGATCCCTGCATTGTGTATTTAAGGTAGTAAGAGAGTACTGAAAAACGTATTTATCAGTGGTAATAAATCTGTAAGTAGTAAGAGAGCACTGAACTATGTATTTAAAGTAGTAATAAATTCTGGCTTTGTATCTATAGTACTGAGTTCCTGGATTATGTATTCACAGTAGTGGTAGAGTACTGGATTGTGTATTTATGTGTTATTAATAGAGCACTGAAATCTGTATTTAATAATAGAGTACTGGATTATGCACTGAATTGTGTATTTAACAATAGTAATAGATTTCTGGAATGTGTATTTAAAGTAGTATAGAGTACTAGATTATGTATTTATAAATAGTAATAGATTTCTAGAATATGTATTTATAAATAGTCATAGATTTCTAGATTGTGTATTTATAACTAGTAATAGATTTCTGAAATGTGTATTCAAAGTAGTGTACAGTACCTGATTGAGTACTGATTATGTATTTCTGAGACGACCTGCATGCGCGGGTGACATTTCCCCATGTTTTGACAATTCACACCAAAACCAAAAAGTCAAGGGCGGACAGTAGAGAAAAAAATGCGATGATAAAAAAATAATGGATGTTTTTTCGCGAAAATGGCGCGAAAATGGCTGCGCAAGACTTCCTAATCGGGAAATATCTGGAAATACCTCCAACCACTAGCCCTTCAACCCCAGAGGGACTGCATACGGCCTTATCACATGCCAGACAGAACACACACCATACAACAAGACATCAAGCAAAATCTAATGCTATTATAGTAAGGAATGGTAAATACACGGTTCCCGAAAGAGCCGACGAAAACGATTAAAAAAAAAAACCCTGGGGTTCCCCACCTTCCATCCCCCCGAAAATCGGGCCTCGTTTGGCGACTCCGTACCCCACACTAAAACGTCTTGTGCACATTCGCAACCGCTTTCCGCGGATATCCCAGTGCAGTCTAGATTGTGGGGCACAAGTATATAAACCTTGGGAATTCCTGCCAGATCCAGCACACCATTTTTTTTTGGATTTACAGCCTTTTTCATTTCCACATTTGGATACACAACAATCACGTGGTCCTTATCTTGAATTCTCCTTTCTTCCCGATATTCAATACCAGAGAGTTCTCCTGCCAGATCTCAGATACTGCAAATTCCTAGCACCATACCAGGCTAACATAGAGAGACAAATTCTTCATTACTAAATATCATCATAAGAATTTTACTGATCTCTTCCCAAAATGTTGAGACTAAACACCCGCAGCTTCACCAGAGCTTTTTCGGGGTCGTCCCGGGCACTTGCTGATTACGGCTTCATTGGGCTTGGCGCCATGGGCCAGCACATGGCTCGTCACGTGTACAACAACTTGGAAAACTCGGATAAGTTATATGTATACGACACGGTTCCAGAGCACGTGGAGTCGTTCATCCGGGACGCCAAGGCAGCCAATCCGGCCGCAAAAGGGACCGTGCAAGCATTACCCACAATCGAAGCATTTGTCACGGATGTCCAGAAACAATTGGATTACGTCATCACCATGGTGCCTGAAGGCAAGCACGTGGAGGGCATTATCACCGAGCTCATTGGCCATTACCAGCAGCAGCCCAACAGTAAGAAAACTGTGTTTTTGGACTCGTCCACCATCGATATCCAGACCTCCACAAAGGTCCACGAGTATGTGAAGAAGGAAATCCCCGACTTTGATTTCTTGGATACTCCAGTGTCTGGAGGTGTGGCCGGAGCCAGAAATGGCACGTTGTCCTTTATGCTTTCCCGGGAAACGCATGAGGATATCTCGCCTGATTTGACCAAATTGTTGACTTTCATGGGCAAGAATATCTTCCCCTGTGGCCCCAAACACGGGTCTGGCCTCGCCGCCAAGCTCGCCAACAATTACCTTTTGGCCGTGACCAACTTGGCCGTGGCCGACTCGTTCCAATTGGCCAAGGCTTTCAACTTGAACCTCCAGCACTACGCCAAGTTGGTGGCCGTGTCCACAGGTAAGTCGTGGGCCTCGGTGGACAACTGCCCCATTGAAGGTGCTTACCCCAAGGAGAAGAACTTGCCCGCGGATTCCGGATTTGCTGGAGGTTTCGTGTCCAAGTTGACGAAAAAGGACTTGGTGTTGGCCACGGGCTGTGCCGACTCCGCCAACCGGTTCTTGTATTTGGGAGACGTTTCCAAGAAGTGGTACCTCAAGGCATGTGAACGGGAAGACTTGGCCAACCGGGACTTGGGGGTCTTTTACGAGTGGCTTGGGGAGCTTGAGAAGAAAGACGGGCTGATTGTGGACACCAAGACCAACGAGAAGTTCAACATCTAGATGAGCCAACCAAGGTCGACCAAACAGTACATCAACCCAAAAACCCAAGACAGACAAGCTGACAACCCAAAACAAAAAAGCTAACATGCTAAAAGGGAAAGCTTAAGAGTCTTTTCCGCTTGGCAGTGGTTTGTTTCAGATTGGACTATAGACTGGTGGCTGGAATGAATGTAGATTGACTGATGATGGAGTGTATAGACTGGTCGATAAATAGACTCATTGATTGAATGTAGTCTGACGGCATAAACCCTCAAGACAGATTGTCTCAAGACAGATTTTCTCTAGACAGATTATCTCTAGACAGATTGTCTCTAGACAGATTGACTAGACAGATTGTCTCAAGACAGATTGTCTGAGGTTGATTGCAATAGCAACGGCTACCTGGAGAGAACCTGCTGGATGGAGTTTGGCACAAACCCCACGTCCTTGGGGCACTCGTCGATGGTGGATCCACTATCGTCCGAATCGGGCCCCAGCACCGGTTCCAGTGGAATGTCCGGCACCACGCCAAAGCTCTTTTGCCTTGTTTTTCTAGAAAGCTCATCCTGCTCGTCCTCATGTCGACTGTCCTGGTAATGCTTGGAGAGCCGAGGATTCTCGATGTTTCGAAGAGAGTTCCGGAAACTCAAGCCTCCCAACGCCGTGGGCACCAAGTCCGTCATGGAATCCGTGATGGCACTTTGCCCAACACCAAGACCCACTTCGTCGATGCTGGCATTGGAAAACGTCAAGAGAGGGATGGTCTGCTCTAACGGCATGTTTTCGTCCAGCGACGACTGCAACACCGACAGTGTCACCGACGACGTCCTGGAGAAGTGGTTGTTGTTGTTGGTTCCATTCAACCCGCCGAAATCCGCCAAATCCGTCGAGTACTTCTCCTCGAAACTCGGTTGAGAGCTTGACAGTCGACTGGACGACTCACTGGGTGAACGACGCCTAAACCCTTCTCCAAGGGAATTTCCAAGGGAATTTCCGAGGGAATTAGGTTTAGGTAAACTAGCCCCAGAACCAGAATGGTTGGTAGAATGGTCCAAATTGGGTCCGCTAGACCTAGACCTAGACCCGTCCATGTCCGTGGATCTTCTTACATTGAAAGAAAGACCAGACATCTCATCCTTTGACTCTTCATCCTCTCTTTCCTCAAACACTGTATCTTTTGAGTTCGCTGACTCTTTTCCTGTTTCTTCAGACGCTGTATCCTTGTCCTTGTCTGTTTCCAATGACCCTCTGGATTGTCTGTCTCCTGAACTGCTCTCCTTCCCCTGTGTACTGTCGGATTCCACAAAATCATTCATTTTCTTGTCGAAGATCTTCGAATTCCTCGAGCTTTTCGAGTTGCCGGAACCCTTGCTACCTCCGGACCTCGTAGACCGGTTATCGGAGGAGTTCAGCTCAAAGTTATCGAGCTGCCGGAAAAGCATGTCTTTGATTCCACGGCCCTCAACAACAGGCTGAGAAGAGGACTGGTCGAGCCGGAGCGGCGAGAGACTCAACGAGGAATGGTCTCGCTCATACGCAGGAGGCAACGTGTCCAGCGTGTCCTGTACGCACAAAGAATCAAAAGCTGGGGGATCTCTTGAAGGTAGAGGGGCCCCTCTTCGAGGTGACGCCACAGGTGAAACCACTGGAGTATAAGCTGTGGCTTGTGGAGACCCTATTGCGTCCAACACAGAGAGATCCTCGGGTTTGTAGAGGTTAGACTCCAAGTGGATCGTCTCGTCCCTCTCAATAGGGTTATCGTTATTGGAGGGACTATTCATGTGCTGGAACTCGATTGGCGTCGAAGGCCGGGAAGGACCTGTATTGGTGCCAGGCTCAAATACCGATAGAAGGTTGTTTTCTTCATTGGATGCATTCACGGCCGTGACTTCGGGAGAAGCAAGGGGAGTCTGCGAGTACTGCGGAAGAAACTCGGGCTCGGTGTTGTACTTGGGCAAAAGCGTCAAGTTGTGGGCCGCAAGCGGCGAGTAGAGGTGGATGGGTGAGTCGATCAGGATCTCAAAGTGCTTTCTCTTGTCCGGGTTGTCCAAATCCTGTCTGGATATGCGGAGAGAGATTTTGATCCAATGCGTGCACTGGACGTTCTCCACAGCGGTATCGGCGTGAATTGAATAGGTGTTTTTCTTGTTGACCACCGAGGGCACGTACATCTGGAACTCGAGTTCTCGGGGCAACACCTCGGCGTCCGGATCTGGTTCGCCCCGTCCGCCGTCTTTCGAAAGCAACGACATGTTTTTGTTGGCCTTGTGCTCGAGCAAAAGGTACTTTCGGGAAGGCTCTGACCGGTGCACGCTCTTGTTGTTGCAATAGTAGTTGCAGTCCTCGGTGATGTAGACACGGATCCGGTGGAGAGCCACTTTTCCGTAGAGAGGAATGAACTTTAAGGAGAGCGGGAGAAAAGTGTCCAAAACCACGGACTTGGACCCAATGACAATCTCGTAACGGAGCTGGTCTTCCCAATCCCTTTCGATAACTATGGGCTCGTTTTCCTCCACACTGTTCTCACAGGGGATCCGGACTACCGTGATGGGAAGCCGGCCGCTGAGATTGGACTTGAAGGTTGTTTGTCTGGAAACAGTCACTTCAAGGTAGTAATGAACAACCCCGAAATTGACATGCAAACTTTCGGGCGACAGAGCCGGAATGGGGTGTTCGAAATTGTACACATAATCTCCCGGCATGGCCGACAGGGCCTTAGAAAGGTCTGTTTGTGACAGACCCAGGAGCACAGCCGTCAAGTCCTGGAAAGAAGACACTGGGGACAACGCCAGGGACGTGGAAGGAACAGCCAATGAGGACGCGGCTTTCCGGACCAAAGACGATACAAACAGCAGCGGAGCCCCTGGGTCCGGATGAAGCAGTAGGATTGGCGAGACTTGCAGCTCCAGAGCTAAGCTTTCATCTTGTCGGCTTTTGCACGGGGAGATATACATATCTGCGCCAATATTGGGCACTGGGTTCTCCAGGTTGTAGAAGGGCCAAGAGTGATTGACCAAATCGTTAATTTCCGCATAGGTGCTCCGTTTAGGAGGAATGCCCTCGGGCCAGTCTGTTTTCTGGATTCCCCTAAAACTCAAATTAATGGATTTAAGCTTACTGGGCTTCAACACCCGCACAACCAAACACCCCCTCAAGAGCGTTGGCGGGCGCTGTTCATACTCGGACGGTTTGAAGCCCTGCACAAACAACTGTTTCTCCGTGGGCACTATAAACACCTGGAGCGAAGATGTCTGGATGGCGGGAGTCTCCGGTAAATGGGGGATGAAAGAAGGTTCAGCATTGGGCCCCAGATTTAACGTCAACGAAGCGTCAGGAAAAAGCGGCGAATTCGGGGCCGGGTTCATATGGCGGTTAAAAGCGGGTCAAAGGAATTCGGAAGAATCCGGCTATCGAAAATAGGTTCTGTGTGGCGACGAAGGGAATGGGAGCGGAGATGATAAGTGAGGTGATAAGGATTGGAGATGGTGGATGGGAGCTGCGAGTATGGTGTGCGCGACTGCATGCGGCCACATTCATTAGGTCCGGCTCCACCAAGGTTCAGATAGGCCCGGAATACGGCATGCAGGATTACTATTTAGGGATTTGGACTTCTTCATAGTGGAATTTGTTCTGTAGTTTTCGGTGTTGGCGTTTTTTTGGCGTTTTTCCGGTTTGGTTTGGTGGAATTGGGACATGTTGAAGACACCGGCGTATGTGCAGGACCTCGGGGAATAAAGGTAAGTTTCCCGAGAATAAACCCTCAATCTTCATATATTTACAATTTTCTATTGGCTATATTCTGGAGTTGCGAAATGGCAATAACTTCGTTTCGGTAATTTTTTTTTTCTTGGTTGTTTTCGTCAAATTTCATTGGTAGATAGTGCACACCCGTACACCGACCCCAGATTACTAAAAATATAAACACTCAAAATACTCCTAATAAAAATACTCATACAATATAATAATAATTTTCGAAACACCTGGTGAATGGAGTTCGGAAAATTCCGGGTTCATATGCAGGTCGCCTTGGTGACACAGCCCAAAAAAAAAAAAAAAAAAAAAATATTAAAAAAAAAATCTGGTTCAATTTAAGCCTATGATTTTCTCCGGGGCCGTTTCCACAGTTCCGCACTGATAATACGCTCATGACGCACGCGCACTCAGTACCACATTCTGTATCTAAAGTGGAAATTCGTCCGGAAAAAAAAAAAGAAAATGGAAAATGGAAAATGGAAAATAGAAATAAAAAAAAAGAGAAGTAAAGAAATAGAAAATAGAAAATAGAAAATAGAAAATACCGAAATGGAGAAATTGAAGAATAGAAGAAAAGAGAAATAGAGAAATAGAGGGAGAAAATACAGAAATAGAAAGAAGAGAATAGAAAAAGAAAAGAGGAAAATAGGAAAAAAATCAAAATAGAGAGATGGAAAAATAGGAAATAGAAAAGAGGGAAATAAAGAAGTAAAAAAATAGGAAAGAGGGAGATCGGAAAATAGAAAAAGACAGAAATAGAAAATAGGAAATAGGAAATAGGAGGTAGGAAATAGGAAATAGAAAATAGGAAATAGAAAATAGGAAATAGAAAATAGGAAATAGAAAATAGGAAATAGAAAATAGAAAACTTAAATTCTTGGAGTTGGAAAATTCCACCTAAACTTAGGGCCAAAACGTCTAAGTCCAATCCAATAATTCCCCGGTCCATTTTAAAGCTTCACCTGCCAGTTTTAAATCTTAGCCTAATTAGGCAATTAATTAAGTAGAAACTTAAGTCGATTATGCATTTCGACAATTTTAGGGAATGAGGTAATTATTCGCTTGAGTTTGGTCAGCAGAGTAAGCACCGAAATTGGTTTCGTAGAACTCGGTTCGGCTCCGAGCCAATCAGAAGAACTTAATACGTTAAATCCGTGGATCTGTTAAATCCGGAAACCGGTAAGACGATATTTCCGCTTTGGGAACGGAAACGTGCTTTTACATGCCCAAAAAAAAAAAAAGGAGAAAACGAGATTTGGACCTCTCAAATATGTTTTCGTTTTATTCAGATTGACAAATTTATTTTTATCTCGATCACCTGGATCGATGTATATCTTGCGCCTGCATATAACCACTCGACCCTGTACAAATTCCGGTCTTCACAATACAGTCGTCCTTGAGTAACTTTTCATGATTATCTAGGTATTTTGCCATATTCTAAGCTCAAAAATCGACTCCCTTTTCCGGTTTTCCTGCTTTCAAAATATATGGGCATGTCCACTTTTTGGCGAGAACCAAAAACATGTCAAATAAGACCCCAATTTTCACCAAAAACAACCGAAAAAACCCAAATTTTCACCAGAAACATAGAATTTGCCGCTATAGAGAGGAGAAATGTCTGAGGCCCCCTGTTTCTTTTTTTCTCTCCCGTTTGCATTCACCGGGCCAGGCTCAGTAAAGTCACCTCTACGAGAGTTCATGCACGCAGAAAAAGACCCTATTTTTTGAACCCAAGGACACGTGACTTCCCACGATTAACAACATCTAATTTTTCCCAAAGTGATGAATTCTTATCAGAACACAAAAAAAAGAAGAAAAAAATACATTATTTGGTGTACATGTATAACAATAACCATTTGACCCTCGGAATTGGGACGATGCACGCGGCCTACACCTGTACACCACGCTACCTCAGCAAAAAAAGGCCCAACGCAAACCCCATTTATTTCTTTCAATTTGCATTAAAAATTTGTTCGTTAAGATGCTGGAATTCCGGACATTAGAATGGACGTTTTGTGAGCCGAAATAATGGCAAAGTGTGGTTTTGAAGAAGTGTAGCTGGTGAGTTCCGGCCGCACCACGGCCAGGGTTCGTAACCGTACCCCGGAAATGAGCCAAACAAGAAACGTTTACTATTTTACTAGTTTAACAGTTTTTAATTCACTAGTACTTGGTCCATACAAAAGGGAGTACGACTACACATTGCCATTAGTCAGATTTCTTTGTTGATACTATTTTTTCCTTATTTGATACTGTTTTTTCCTCTTTTGATGCAATTTTTAGTCCATTTTTTTATACTTTTTTATACAGTTTTCTTTCTAAGGCTTTTAGTATGTACGTCTACAAAATTACATATATAGTCTTTTGGCGTGGATGGGTGTCCACTGGTATTTCCATGAAGTGTGGAGATGGACATGTGCGCAGAGTCATGTGCAAAAGGCCCGGACCAAAAAGGAGGGTGCAACGTTTGGCAGTGTTTACATTTTGAGGTTTTGAAGCATTTTGTATGTTTCAAAAACGTTTCAAAAGTCTCATGAATCGAGCAATCACTGAATTCAACCTTGTTTCAGATTTCCTTGGTGAAGTTCCATTGAAACCATGTGTCACGTGACTCGGTGCTCATTGCTCGCATCGCCAATGTTTCAACTATATGTTTCTCCACCGCTTTAGAGGAACCCTACAACCGGCTTTCCGGGTATATTCCGGGCTGGTGAGGCTGGTAAAAACCGCCTCTTTGCATGCAGAAGACTCGATAATAGCGCTGGCCAAAACCCCCGATGATTTCAAGGGCATTTTCACCAACTACGGCTGGGTATTGGTCAAAAACTCCCACGTGGCCCGGAGTTGGACCCAGGCAAGCCTCAACAGCTTTCTCGAAGAGAACATATCTTCTACGAAACTAGAACCCTTTGAAAAGGTCCAGCAAAACGTGGACAAGTGGATGGCAAGTGTGGATTTGAAGACCAAGCCAAAGCAGCGGAAACAAACCGCCGAAGACCTACGCAAACACGAGGAGTACAAGTTATTCTTGAAGCAGCTGAAAGAAGAGGGCCAGCTTCGGGGTGGGCGGGCGTCGAAGGAGTCTGCCCGGTTCAAAAAAGAAGTGACCCGTGCCGAGGTGACGTTTACTTATGCATGGAACTATTTCATGGCCATGACGTACACGAAACACAAGGATGTGTCGCCCAAAGAAGCACGGAAACTCGTGGCCGCCGAGTGGCGCCTGATGAGTATGGATGCCAAGGATGTGTACCGGGAACGGTACGCGCAGCTTCTCCTGGAGGGAAAGGACATTTTGCATGGAAAGATTGTGGACCGGGAAGTCAAGTTGAAGCTGAGCGAGCGCCTTAAGCTTTCCAAGGAGAGGAGTATTCGTCGGAAGGCTGAAGCTTTGGAGGCCATGGAGAAGCTGTTCACGGACAAACTCGCCGGTGGAAAGTCTGGGCTGGAGTAATCATGTTCCATGCAGGTATGGATGAACAAAGATCAAGAAAGGTTTAAAATTTCCTTTTAGTGATGGTGATGGATAGAGTACGGATTATGTAATAGGGAATAATAGATCCTACAAAGTAATTAGTGTATTCTGGAGTACATAAAGTACTAAGGGCAGGTGTAGGTTGACTATTTCACCAAAAAAAAGACAGAAGACACAAATTAGACGAAAAGACAAAAAGACAAATTAGACAAAAAGACAAATAGACAAAAAGACAAATTAGACAAAATGTCCAGCTATACAACTATGGTATTTTTTGTACTATCATCTCTTACTGTACTCCTAATCCTACATAATGCTACAGATTTCGCGCAAGAGCGGGTTCTTTTTCGAGTGCATTTTGGTGCGTAGGAAAAAGGCCCTCGCCTTGTGTGCAGGCCTCCCATTTCATATCATATTTATCGTACTGTAACTGTATTCACTGAAAAGAGTGACTGAAAAAAATGTCTATATTTAAAATTAAAGCGTATCTGTTGCTTTGAGTAGTATAGACTTTTCCGTATTTTATGGTGAAACTTGTCGAGCTTTTTCAGTAGTTTTACATGAATAAACAAGCTCTCATGACCAAAATCTTCACCAAGATGCATTCCGGAACGGGACAATTGGGAATTTAGGGAATCATGTGCACTTGTGTGCAGGCAATCACCACCAAAAGTTAACCTGGCCAAGAGTGGGCCAGATGCAGCCGAAATCGGCGTTTTTAATACGTAAATACGTACACTTACGGCCTAGAAACTCTTGGAAACTGCAGAAAGCTCCAGGAAACTCCAGGAAATCAGAAAAAACCCATCCATACTAATATTTAGTAATTAATTTTGAAATAATGGCCTTGATTTTTTTTTTCTTCTTTATTTCTTTATTAACCATAGAAATATAATCTGAAGCGCTTCCTACTTTCTGATTGATCAGAAATAAGTGTATTTTATCCTACAGATCTTATACAGAGATAATTAAAAAATGAATTTAAAGACTTATTTAAAGAAAAAAATTTCACGGATTTGTTCCAATTAGAGACTATTGATAAGGGAATAGAAGCTGTTAATGGTCTGTCTTCGACGCAAAAATCAGCAGAGTGGGTCGAAATGCATAAAAGCTCTTTCTGTGGCTGATTCTAGGCATGCGTTTCCAAGTACTGCCTTTTTTTTCTTTTTTGTCCGGTTTCTGGGGCTGGTTATATGCCTGAGATAGACCCAATGCGTCTCATCCAACACAATATTTGCCCATAGTAAACCAAAAAAAGGGGGAAAAAAGCAATCTTCAAATCCTTGACCATATATTCAGTTCCCCATTGTCATGGTGTTACAATTGCACTTACATCGTGGCTGACTTGGATTTTAAAAGAAGAAACACTCTCTTTTATGTGGTCCTGCATATAAGCCGTTCCAAACTTCACACGTCTGTTGCACAAAACACTCTTGTGTTACACCCATCTTTGTGTTTCATCCGAGCGCATATCAGAAAATAATAGATTGAAGAAAAAAAAAATTCACCCCGAATTTGGTAGGCTAGACACAAAGTTGAGCATACCTGATTTTTGCAGCCATGTGCGAAGTATATAAACCCCAGGGATTCCCCCCAAATTTGTTCCATTTCCACCACTTTTTTCTTGAAATCTCCCGCCAAACCTCCGGCCAAAACCGAAATTCCTAAAAATCAATGAAAGATTAGAGAAAGATTAAAAACACAAATGGTACGTTCACATTATTGCAACCACTAAACCTGTCCTCGAATCATGACAGTTCTTTATGACTGATCAGAATCCCATACTCATGATAACACAAAAGT
>NLAM01000982.1:0-55958 GCA_002370325.1 Metschnikowia hawaiiensis
TTACTCTAGGTAATGTAGCTCTTACTCAAATATAAGTAAATGCAAATACATTAGCTTTTAAACCTAATATTTTACCTGTACCACCACCAAAAAATAATATTCCAGTTAATGTAGATAAAAATAAGATAGAAGCATATTCTGATAAAAAAAATAAAACAAAGATTGAAGATGAATCTTCTGTCATATGACCTGAAACTAATTCTGATTCTGCTTCTACATTATCAAATGGAGGTCTAGCACATTCAGCTACACATCCTATAAATCATATAATAGATAATGGAAATAAAGGTATAAATAATCAAATAGAAGATTGTAATCCAACATATCTAGAAAGATTCATACTACCAGCAAATAAAATACATAATAACTTATTAATTGTGCTGTTGAACGAATAGAACCTAATAAAGAATATTTACTATTGGCTGATCATCCAGCTAATAAAGTTCCAAATACTCCAAGACTACTTATAGCTAATGTTAATATTAAACCATAATTATGATCTATTATAGTTATACCTGGTCCAAAAGGAATAACAGATCAACATAATAAAGCTGATATTAATGATATAATTGGACTTATAAATAAAATGAATTTACCTGCATGTGTAGGTATAATTACTTCTTTTAATAATAATTTAGCTGCATCAGCGATAGCCATTAAAACACCATAATACAAATCTATTCCTTTAATCATACATATATTTTAAATATGGTTAGATAAAGTAGGAATACTTCTCCTTAAATAGTTAAACTTCTGGTAAATGGACTTCTGGTTAAATGGACAGAAAGCCTTATAACTGTACTGTCTACTAGGATAACAGTATACCGAGCTGCTGCCAAGCTTAAAGTGGACTCTGTTGACTGATTCTTTGCTATCACTATAAGACAGTCTATGCTATTCTATATACGTTGCAGACGACGTTCCGATGCTGTGCAGCCCGAAAACCCATCTCCACGGTCCCCATTACCATCTCCATGGTCAACCATGAACCATCTCCATTGGTCCACCATGAATGCCATTCTTAGTCTCCATCTGGACAATCTTATATATCTTGGTCTTGGTTTTGGTCTTGAGCTTGGGAATTTGACCTTGGCTTTTGAGCTTGGCTTTGGTCTTGGTCTTGGGAATTTGGTGGTTCTTGATCTGGTTCTTGGGGTTTCGATCTTAGTGACCAGATCTGACGATCTGGCCACTGACGATCTGGTCACTGGCCACCCAAACGACTGGCAGCAGCAATGGCCGTCCCCACCACGGAACTCTCCTCAACGCCCTGGAGCCGCACACTCACGCCCATGGCCTGGATATCGTCACATCCATTGACAAACCCAGCCACCATGCTCCGCAACTGCACAAAGTACTCCATGACCGACCCCACGTAGCCAATGGAGATGTTTTTATCGACAATGCCATCGTGACGTACCAAGAGCTTAATGTATGCCACAATGGCAATGGCCACGATGAACGCCAGTCGCCGGATGATGCTATTGACCAAGAGCTGGAGGTTGACCACGTCCGAGGGATCCACCAGCCCCGACGTCCATGCAAAGCACGCCTCCAACTTGCGGGCAATGTCGCCGTTATTCTTGCCCTCGGCAATGTAGCACATCAACTCGCCGGAAAAACCCTCGTAGGGCGTGGAGAGAAGCCCAAAGTTCTTTTGGTTGAGGAATATCTCCTTGTGCTCCACCATCTCCACCAAAACCAACCGGGCCAATTCGGGCAAGTACCTTCCAGAGGTCAAGAGCTCAAAGGGCTGGAAAAGCGTCTTGGAGATGGGGTCGGTGGCCATGTGTGGGGAGAAATGCAAGAGGGGGGCGTTTTCGGGCGAGAGGCCAAAGCGCAGGTCGATTTCCTGGTCGTATTTGGTGGAAAAAGGCATGCACAAGTTCAGACCAAAGAGAGACGTTTCGGTATTGAACAACACCGAGGACTCGGAGCCAATGAGCTTGTGCAGGGCGATTTTCGCCGACGCCGGCAACTGGCAGCTGACATTAAAACCCGTGCCTAAAACCAACGCCATGACCGTATTGGAGTCGAGAAAACGGGCCGCTGAATAAACTGCTAGCGAGTCATTGATGATGGACTGCACATTGGCCCGGACGCCGTATTGCTCCAACAACGTCGACTCTAGCAATAGTTTAAGATCATGGCCATGCACTTCGTCCGTCACCTCGTAGCCCTTGGCCATATGGAGGATATTGGCGGAATTATATGCCGTCGAGGCCAACGGGAACGACCACGTGATGCCCGTGGTGATCACCGAGTCCATGCTAATCACCGTCTGCAGGCACAACGTTTCGTAGATCCGTTGTCCGATCCACACAAAGAAGTTTTTATCCACCGTTTTGAACGAGTTTTCCACCGTCCATTTCTTCAGCACTGCAATGGAGATTCTCCGCAGGATTTCTGGATCCGATTTTGGGCCAATATCCGATTTTGAGCCACTTAAATCGGATTTTTCAGAATTCAAAGGTTCATTCCCCGAACCCGAATCTAGTGCTGGAGCAATGGAAATCACCGCGACTCGTAAAGTGGACCCACCCAAATCCACCACAAGAAAATCGCCATGTTCATGGCCCGAAGGATTGATACTATAATTGGGAAGCATGGTGATTTCGGACCCCACGCCAAGCGCCTCTTCAAACGACTCCGTCACCTGATCTGCAAAAACAGGCAACTGGAGCCCATGGACGTTTCGGGAAAAATCCACTAGAGCCTGGGAGAGAATATCGAGGTTTTCTGGGTCCGACATCGGCGACGATGTGCTCAGAGCAAGCGACACGTCGCTAAGCACCTTATCGTCCATTCCAAGCTGAGAATATTAAAGGATTGACTTGACCAAGGCAATTGTCCAGGGTTGAATGGCAGACAAAAAGACACGACAAAAGACGAGACAAAAAGACAAACGTCAAAAACGACACGACAGAAAAGAGACAAAAACGACAAACAACCGGAAAGAGACAAAAATTGATTGTGACCCTATCAAAGACAAGACAAAAGAAAGACGAGACAAATCAAATGAATTGACTAGACAAATCAAATGAATTGACTAGACAAATCAGGATGAGTCAGAAGGACAAACTGGCTAGTCTAGATTATTGACCCAGGACGAAATGACAGCCACAGAGGTCGACAGCCACAAACGAAACCTTCTAATCACTGGACAAACTTAGTGGAAGACAAATTGTCTAATCACTGACAGACCGAGCGGACAATTGTCTATCACTGGACAAACTTATAGTAAGATTGTCTAATCTGGACAAACGTGGAATGTCTAATCACTGGACAAACGTGGAATTTTTGGACAAACGTGAATTGTCTAATCTTTGGACGAAAATGAGACGGTGCGTGCCTTGGATGGCTATGGAGGCAGAGGAAAGTGGCTAGCAAAAAGTGGCAAACAATGGCAAATGGCACGGGGTGGATGGGTATGCGTTTGTGGAAGAAGGTAGTAGTCGGAAAAAGAAAATCTACAACAAACGAAGCTGGCACCGGCGTGATTGTGCAAGGGAGTGTATGGAGGACAGGGTGAATATGTAGAAAGTGCTTGGTTTGTGGATGGCTGTGATTGGCTGGGCCGGACTCGTCGTTTGTGGAGGACTGTTTTTGTGGATGGTATGGTTTTTTGTGATTGGTTGGTTTTTTTTTTTGGGTTTATGGGGGGTTTGTGGGAGTTTATGTGGGAGGAAAGGACATGAGAGCAAAGGGGAGACTTATATACCCCGGACGCAAAGCGTGTGGAGAGGTTACATTTGGGATGCGGAAAAAATAAAAGCGAGCCGGGGCCGCGAAAAATGGTACCTCGCCAAAAAAAACAAAAACCCTCAATGAAACCTCGCGCTTGCAACCTCGGTGTGTGCAGGCAGCCCCACCTCCACCTCAAGCTCCACCCTGGTTTGGCCATGGAATTTGGACAGGACACTTTCCTTAGTCTTGGATTTTAGTCGTGGCTTTGACAAATTCTTCGTATCAATTATGCTCTTGACTTTGACTTTTCCTTTCCTTCGGCGAATTTTTGACCAATCCTTGAATCTGTCCATTGAATTTGTCCATTGAATCCGTCCGTCTTCTGCAAATTCCGTTCTAGTAGTGTCTGTCCTTTGTCTTAGACCTTATTAATGTAACATCAACGAACCGAATTAATCTTCCATCGATAAATCATCGATCAATTTTATTCATCAATAAACAGTTGACCAATCCTCCAATGAATTTCCTGTTCCGTCGATATTTCACAGGATCAATAACACGTATCAATAAAATCAGTCTTGTCTTTGGTTCTGATATCCAAGCCTTGATACTTCTGGTCCAGTTCAAAGACCAGGAAAGACCAGAAAAGACCAGAAAAGGACCAAAAAACTACCAGAAAAAGACTTTCATTGACTTTGACTTTTGGGGCCTTGAATTGACTTTTGGGGCCTTGATTGACTTTGACTTTCATTCCATTTGACTTTCATTTCCATTGACTAGATTGACTTTTGGTCTCCCGGGGTCTTCTTTGTTTCCCTGAACCTTAATTATGGGCTCTCAAAGCCGCGCGCTGCTGCTGGGGGCGCATATTGCATGCAGTGCCCTGCCTCACTTGGGCTTAGCGATGTCAACCTCCGCGTCCCTTGACTCCAATACAAGGTTGCATGCGCGAGCACGTTGCATTTTGTGCCTGATACCCGCGGTCACGTGATGCACCCTTCATGCGCATTGATAACTCAAACCCACGTGATTGACGCACGCATCCTCACTCACTCTCACACTGCACACAGGTTCACTGACCCTCTCACACTGCACACTGACTCACTCAGCTTCGGTCAAATCCTCCATTTCAATTTCCTCGCCTGCATCTGCACTTGTCTCTCTCAGTCTATTGGCTTGGCTGTGGTTATTAACGGGAGGCTCCAAAAACTCAAGGAGTTTCTGCTTGCCCACCACCAACGACTCGTCAAAAGCCCGCTGCGCAACACTGATTGCTGGGCCCAAAAGCTTCATCTGATACATCACCCACGTTCCTGCACCCAACACCACCAACAACGTGAAGAAGAATGGGTTACGTAAAATCGCCATGAACTCGTTCCATCCAAGCACCACAATCAATAAGTAAATGTAGTACGGAATCTGCGTCACGTGCTGGATGATCGACCGCTTGGTCTCCACGTACTTGGCATCGGTTTCCTTCTTGAACTTGGCCACCACTTCGGTTTTTTCTGCCGGACTCAAAATCTCCGCAAACGGCCGGGGGCTCTCGTCATCCTCGCTATCGGAATCGTCATCATGGTCGTCGTTGTCGTTGACTTCTTCGTGTTTCACGGTGGCATACCGCTTTTTCAAACGTCTGTTGGTCAAGTCACGCTCCGGCTTGATTTCTTCCCCGTTGGCGAGTCGGGCCGTGCTGAGAATTGGGAATGCACTCATCGAGTATTCCTTGGCCTCGGCAAAACTCACATCCAAGTCCTTGGCGTTTTGGTGGAGACGCGGCATGCCGTTCTCGTCGTAGCGGAACTTATCGTCAAATCTCTCCTTCAAAATGTTGAGGATGCTTCCTTTGGAGAGGTACTTCTGAGTCACTGAGTAGAGCACCTCCCATGCCTTCACGTCTAAGACATTGACAGTGTTTTTATAGGTCTGGGGCTCGGCGTCCACTCCAAAATCGGGCACTCCTTCGACTTCGGGGTAATTGCTCAAGAACTGCTTGCGGTGCTCCTTGAACGTGTCCAAAATATGGTCCCACATCTCCTTGGTAGGGTTTGCCGTCTCGTCGTTGAACTTGGTCACGAGCGTAGTGTCGAGCTTCTTGGCGAACTTGGTCACCATGGCATTGAGCTCCACCAATTGTTGTTTCTGGAGAATCTTGGCCACCTCCGCTTCCAATGTTTGTGCATACTCGTTGGTATTGATCTGTCCGCTCAACGATAAATACCCTAAGGCCTGGGCAAACTTGACTGTGACGTCATCCACCACGGTCTTGGAGTGCTGGCTGAAGGTGCCATTTTTGACCTTCTTGCCGAGACCAGTAGAGAGCAGCGACACGGCAATTTGGAGCATTTGCTTGGCATACAATGCCACCACCTCCTGGAGTTTCAGGTTCACCTTTTCGCCAAGAATCAGTCGTCTTTGCTCGTAAACAGACTGGTTGTAACGAGAAGCCAAATGGTCAAACGACAGCAATACATTCTCGCGGGCCTCCACCAAGACAGCGCCGATTTCCTTGTAGCCAGCCACGTCCTGATGCACGGCCAATTGGGCCTCTTGGGAGATTTCCTGCACCGAAGCCTCCATGATGGATCCAAAACCCACGAGGAAATCGTCATAGCAAGCAGCAGCAATCTCGTCACACTTGAACTTAGCCACCAAGATCTGCTGCGTAGGCAAATCCAAGTCCTTATTGTTATCGATCTGATCCCAGCAGTTTTCCGCATACATGGTCCAGCCCTCGATGGGAATGTCGTGGTGGTAGTTGGGCTTGAAGAGGTAGTCGTTGCTGTTCAGGTTCACAAGACGGTCGCCCAAGACACGGATATCCGACAAGAACTTGTCGTTTTGCAAGACCTTATGGGCCAACGTATGAAAGTCCAAGTCGAAGAAGTCGGAGAAGGCCAAATGCTCGCATTCGGCCGGCTTGCTCAAGGAGTCCCATATCTTCAAGAGGTCCTGGGTAATGGTGGTGGCCAAGGAGTCCTTAGAGGTGACGCCCAAATGGTCACGGATCACAAACAATAAGAGGACTTTATGATCCGAAGGTTTCTGGCCGTCAACGGTTGCTTTGTACTTTCCAAAAAGCGACAAGTTGACCTCAAACACCGTTTTGAGCAAGCCCATATTGGCTCCCTGGTAAAGGCCCACCTGGGTTTCCCAGATATTGACAATCAAGATCTCGGAAGTAGCAAGGGCAAAAAGAGCGGCCTTGCGCTCAAAGTCCTGGTCTTCGCCACGTTCCCGGCCATCGGTGCCCTCCACATCCATGACCAAGATATCGGAGCCCGAGGAGCCCGAGGAGTCGGCCTTGGTCAGGCCTTGTTTCAGGTTGCAATTTACGCCCGGACTCTGCGCAAGCCAGATCCCCTTTGTGGTTTGCTGGCGGTTCTGCTCGTTCATGACCCCGAAATTCGTATTGAACAAGTTATTAAGAAGCGTGGACTTGCCCGTAGACTGCGAGCCAAAGACAGATATGATGCGGTGGAAGTCGGAGTCGTTATTGGAGCGGATATAGCTAAGGATGTTCTTGTTGAAATTCTTGTCTTCATTAATAAGCTGGATGGCGTCCTTTTGGAAATCCACGGGCACAAACGAGGACGAGGACGAAGACGAGGGCGAAGACGAGGGCGCAGACGAAGAAGGTGAAGGGAGGGAGATCTCGGGGCTGGGGAGCTCTGCGGCCTCCGGGGCAGGCGCCGGCGACAGCGCACGTGACCCGCCAGCATGGTCTAAGTGTTTAGCGTCTTCAACCAAAGGCGTAGCGGATTGGGATAACGATTGGGACATGGTGGGGATAAGAGGTTGACGAGACGCTTATATAGTGCGGTGGCGCGCGCACGACCGCAACCCCAGATTCCAAACTCCACCAGAACAAACAGACGTGAACAGATAAAACAGATGACGCAGATCTGAAGAAAATGTGAAACAGATATGAAACACGGCTGAAACATGTTTGAAATAATTAAGGGTGAACGAATTAGGTACTTTGGTTTTTTGGGTTATGAGCACTGCCCTAAATTATGGTTGCGAGCACTGCCCTACTATAATGGTTATGAGCACCGCCCAAAGTCAAGCACCACTCTAACCAACGTATTTTTACCACACTATTAATTTAACTTTATAACTAGGTTCTAATAATAGATTTAGTACTGGAATTTATAGAACTTTTATTATAATTTAATTAATTATCCATAGCAGAAGGTATCCTGGAAAAATGGGTTTACACCTTGAGATCACTCAATCAGGCAACAAATCAACCGTTCCACTATACTGTACCACCCAGCTACAGTAAAATATCAAATAAAAAATATCAAATAAAAAATTATCAAATCATCAAAATATCAAATTATCAAATAAAAAAATATCAAATGGTTAACTGTTGAATTTGGCGTTGCCGATAAGTACTGGTTGTATGCAGGATGTACTGATATCTTCACCACCACCACCACCACCAAAGCCAAAACTTGAACATTTTCCAGACCAAAACAAAGTCACTAGACCTTTTTAATATCTGATTCGCGTTGCCTTTTTAGATTCTTCGTCTTCGTTTTTTTAGCCTTCAGATCTTCGTTCGTCTTATACACCCACTCAGAATCACGTGACCATTCCACTTTGCATCACGTGAGCCTGAACTTAACAGTTATTAGATTCATTTTCATTTCGGGATGATCCGCCGTCCCCCTCCCAAAATTTAAAGGATGAATTCGGATTCTGGTGGATTGTATCATAATGCACAGTAGTACGTTGAGAATCCTTTTTCTTTTTACTTTTTTCTCGTCTTTTTTTCTTTCCTCTTTTCTTTTATCTTCTCTTTTTTCTATTCTCTTTTCTCTTTTTCTCCCATACAAATTAGCTATATACATCGCAAGTTATCTACTTCGTCCAAGTCCTCTGTCCGCTCCAAGTCCTGGAAATTCCATAAATTCCTAGAAATTCTATCAATTCTATTAATTCTATAAATCCATAAATTCTCTAAATTCCATAAATTCCAAATTCTATAAATTCTATAAATTCCATAATCTCTTTAAATTCTATAATTCTATAATTCTATAATTCTATAATTCTATAATTCTATAATTCTATAATTCTATAATTCTATAATCCTATAAATACTATAAATACTATAAATTATATAAATTCCATGAATTCCCTAAATTCCAAATTCCCTAAATTCTATGAATTCCATAAATTCCATAAATTTCATAAAATCTATAAATTGTATAAACTCTTTAAATAATATAAAGTATATAAATTCCATAAATTCTATATAAAAATCTCTAAAATCTATCAATTCTATTAATTTTTATAAAACCATAAATTCCATAAATTCCCTAAATTCTATAGATTCTATAGATTCCATAAATTGCATAAATTCTCTAAATTCTCTAAATTCTATTACTTCCATATATTCTATAAATTCCATAAATCCATAATTCCCTAAATTCCCTAAATTCCCTAAGTTCTATAAACTCTTTAAATTATATAAATTATATTAATTATATAAATTATATAAATCCATAAATTTTATAAATGCTATAAGTTCCACTAATCCATAAATCCTATGAATTCCATAAATTCCATAACTTCCATAATTTCCATCAATTCCATGAATCTATAAATCCATAAACTCTATAAATCCATAAATTATCTAAATTCCCCAAATTCCCTAATTTCCATAAATTCTCTAACTTCTATAAATTTTCGAGATCCCACAAATCCATAAATCCATAAATCCATAAATCCTATAAAGTATATAAATTATATAAATTCTCTAAATTTTATAGATTCCAGAAATTATATAATTCCAAAAATTCCTTAAATCCATAAATCCCCTTAATTCCCTAAATTCCCTAATTTCAAATGGTTATTCACAATAAAGGATAAGACACTATACAAGGCACGATCAGTTGTATTGGGTAACTTCCCGAAAAAGGGTATTGATTTATCAAGAAACCTTGTCACGAGTTCAGCTTCAAAGACTGGGAATCACCAATTCCTAGGATTTGTTTTGGAGATAAACCACTACGCCAAAAGACTGACATCGTCACCAAATTCGGAATATTTGTTAGAGTTATTTGAAAAAAAAAAGAGGTAGGTGTTCCATCTTCCACGAAATTATTCAATACCAACCACGCACCAGATTCACATACTGTTCCATGTCCATGCCAAACGACGATCTTTATTGAACTTGTACAAGATTCGATTAAAACCTCCCCAACTCGGCCACAACAGCTTCCTTGATTGTATTTTCAAGATATTCCCTTTGAACAAATTCTGGTTTGTTCACATAAATTGGTTCTGTTTGTTCACATAAAAATCCATTTCTAGAACCTGATTTCCTATTCCGACCTTCTTTAAACATTCACCTCTGATAACAGGTTCATCATTATCTTCCTCATTAATCCGATAAACTGGGCCATCCGATGCACAGCCTTCTCTCTGACATTCATCTTCCTGTAGGATTCGGGATCCAAGTCCCTGATACTGTTGCTTCGTTAATCCCTTCGAAGCACACCAGCTAAATCGTCCTTTGTTCCAAACTAGTCCACTTGGAATCATCTCCACATACCACTGTCTATACATATATCTTGTCTCAACATGCTTTGTACCTCTTGAACATTCCATTAGCACCCTGGTCAACTATTGAACCCTGGTCAACTATTGGAACGGTGAGGTCTTAGTTGGCACTGTCACACCACCCTGGGCCATTCCTCTGTCCAATTCCTTCTTTCCTTCAAGATATTCCTCAACCATACTGTCTCTCTGCTGCCCTCAAATTTCTCCTTGCTAGGAACCTCCTTGGACTGGTACCATGGAGCTCTAAGCAGCTTCAACGGCCATGACCCTGTATCCATCTTCTCCGTAATATTTTCTGGTTTTTGGCTAATTCAGGGATCGGACCTTTCAACATTTTGCCAATGCGGTGGGGAGGTCTGGCATCTAAGACATAAAAACGGTCAGAATAAAAGCAAAAAGCACGAAACTCCTCTCTGAGTCCATAACATGATATCTTATTTTATTCAAGAAGATTTTACCTTCATCATTTCAGTCCCCAACGGTTGGGACCTTCCACTCTCTCACTTTCTCATCCCCTCTTTCACTCTTTCACTCTTTCACTCTTTCACTTCGTCTCTTCCACTCCCACCCTTTACTCTTCCACTTCCACTTCCACTTCTTCTCTCCCACTCTTTCACATTTCCCAGCCATATTTCCACAAAGCCCAGTCAAGGTGTTCACAGTTAAAACCACCGGTTGGCTTAATTCCAAACCAAGCACCCGTTCATATTGTTAGTATAAATACTAGTACGTCACTGTTCTTCATGCTTCAAGCTAAATCCTCCAGGCGCCCAGCCGTCTTTTTCCCTCAAGCTCCACTCGATATCCTTAGAGTTACTTGGAGATAAGAAGTGTTTCCTGGGCAAAAAAACGGCCGGGTTTAAATGATCAAAGGAGAGACAATTGTCTCTTCTCTAGGTCTTGTGCCTCTCCCAATCCACCCAGGTCTCGGGCAGGTTTCGCAAGAGTACAACCACGGCACTCGACCATCATCCCCAGGGATTGGATACTCCATTTGTCTCCGTTAACCAATAAACCTCTTTTTCAAGAGATTTTTTTTTGTTTGGTTTGGTTTAGTCCTCGAGCGTACTCTCGTGAGCAAAGGGGCATTTTATTGTTGGTTGCGATGATGATAACGTACCGTTAATAGTTTTGGCCCACTAGTTTTGGCGGTACTAGTTTTGGGTCCTTGTGCCAAATTTGGGGATTTGGGTGCAGAATCGAGGAAAAAAGTGGTAGTAAAAAAAAGATTTTGGTGGGGGGAATCGTCCCCTTTATATATTTCGCGCTGGCTGCGAATCCTGGTATGCTGCGAATACTGGTATGCTGCAATTTGTGGTCTGGTGCACAAGAACAGTGTGCATTATTTTTTTTTTTTTTTTCTTGTAACCTTCATATAATAAAAGTTGCATTGTTTTTGAACCACAAACGAGTTCACGTGAAACGAGCTCATGTGAAGTGGAAAAACCCGGTTGATTTTGGTCGGCCCGCTATATGCAGGACTACATTGAAATTGTTCATTTTTGCCGTAAAACAATCAATAAAAAAGGAATTTCTCTATAAATACCATCTATGGAGCTGAAGAGAACCAAAATGGGCACCAAAATTACTACATGAAAGCTCAAACGATTTTTTTAGATTGAAAATACCCCAACTCAACATTCTTGCGGTGTTGACCCCAAAAAAAATTTACTTTCGGTTGCGGCCATACCAAGTGGAAAATACTGTTTCCCGTCCGATCACCGTTAGTCAAGCCACTTAGGGCCACGGTGAGTAATGCAGTGGGAGACCATGTGTGAAATTGTGGTGCTGCAATCTTTTTTTCAATGCGCAGAACCGCAATTTGACAAGTTTAAATGCACGGAACCCCACTTCTAAGAGTTCAACTGCACTAAATCCACAATTAGGTGTACGGGCCCATCTCTGCTTCAGCAAGAGACACAGTTAGAGACCCAACTGGATAGAAAGGCAAGATTTAGGTGGAAACGGCGAAATTTCGGTGGAAATGGTGAAATTTGGGGTGGAATCATGCGGGAGTGCATATAGGCCAAAAGTCCAGTTCAGCGTAGACAATCAGTTTAATCGATTATGGAGTCAAGTAAAAAGTATTTTGATTTAAAGAAAAAGGAAATGTCGTCACTAAGACATTTTCTCGTGCTCTGGTTTCGGTAGATTCTATGTACACGTTTTTATCTCCCAAAACAGACGTTCCTAACACCGAACAATCTCCTAAATTCTCCGAGAACCCCGTAAAATTCCCCGGACTCTCCTAAATTCTCGGAACAGTCCCGGAAAAATTCCCGGGATCTCCTAAATTCTCGGAACAGTCCCGGAAAAATTCCCGGGATCTCCTAAATTCTCCGGAAATCCCGGAAAATTCCCGGAATCTCCTTCCTAAATAGGAATTAAAACTGGATCTCCGACTTGATCGCATTCATTCGGCTCTGGGTGGCTCTTCTCATGCCCTTATAAGACATATCAAAAAGCCCTTGGCCCTGGGTCATGGACCGAAGACGGGACAAGTAGCCCACCATTTCCCGGAGCGGAGTTTCGGCGAAAATGGACTTCTTATTGCGGAATTCAAACTCCGTATTCTTCATGGTATAGTCGGGCGGAACATAGACCTTTTCTGCTTCCGCATGGGCCCAGCTCTGGGTCTCCATCTTGTCCACACCATCATCTTCTATAGAATTGATGGTGGCCAGACACCGGGAGTTGAGGTCGTGCACAACCTCTCCAAGAAAGTCGGACTGCACACAGACCCGGGTCTCCATGATGGGCTCCAAAATCGCAAAACTGCCGTTATTTCGCCCGTGCAACTCCGTCACCGCCTTGTTGACCACCTTGCGGCCGGCATCCAACAAAAGCTGCACTCCAACGTCTTTTTCGCCCGCTGGAAACGCCCACCGGTGAACTCGGACCACACACGAATGGAGAGGGAGCCCAAAAAGAGGCCCACCCATTTGAAGCCCCGTCACGAGCCCGGATAAAACCGTCTCCTGAAGCTCGTCCATGGAAACTTCACATTTCCACCGCCGGTTTTCCACCAACTCGTGCATTTCGCTAATGGCCGCTCCTGCAGGCAACACCACCACGTTATTATCCGATTCCGTCAAGAAAGCTCCGTCTTCTTCGGCAAATGTGGTTTCTTGAGCTTCTCCTTCAAACGAATCGAGCGAAATCTCCACGAAAATCTCCCCGGTTTCGGACTCAACCCGGACTATAGACAGGTCGGGCCTGCACACACTCTCCTTATACGAAACGGCCACATCCCGAAGCCGGACATTGGCCTTCATATCGTTGACGAGCCGGTCACGTGCGATTTCAAGGTGCAACTCGCCCATTCCGCTTAAAACGGTCTGGCCCATCTCCTCGTCTATATGCACTCCCAACGACGGGTCTTCCTTAAGAAGCACCTCTATACACTCGTTCATGTACCTGGCGTCACCTGCAGTAGCCGGTTCAATAGACGAATTAAAAAGTGGCGGCGGGATTTCAATGGGTAAAAGTTTCAAGCCGGTTTCGAGCCCGGAAAACGTCTTCAGACTCGTCACTCCATGCAGGACCAACGTATCTCCCGTCGTGATTTCATCGTACGTCCCCGCCACGACTCCGATATTTCCGGCCAGAATCGAACGCACTTCCTCGGGTTCATCGCCGTGCATGAGCATGAGTTTCTTCAAGTGGATTTTGTTGCCTGTTCGGGTATTCAAAACCGTGGAATTCGACGCCAACCGGCCGCTGTAGACCCGGAAAAACGTAAGCACTCCCCGGGCGGGGTGGCTCATCACCTTGAAGGCTAGGGCCAACGTTAAATTGGGGTTTTTGTTGACCACCAAGCCCTTAGGGCCGAGCTCCGCTGGAACGGCGCCCTGGACTTTATTTTGCTTGGATTTTCCCCGGGTTTTTTTGGGCGTCGACAAGGCCGTGATCTCCGGAATGGGGATCTGGAGTGGAGACGGCAAATAGGCCACCACGGCGTCCATAAGTGGCTGGACACCGATGTTCCGAAAGCTGGACCCACACAACACCGGAGTCACCAAGCCTGCCACCGTGGCCTTTTGGATGGCTTTATGAAGCGTGGCGGAGGTCACCGAGCAGTAATCCTCGTTTTTTTCAAAGAATTCCTCGATCACCAGGTCGTCCAACTCGCCTAGAGTTTCCACCATGGACTCTCTGCTCTTTGTAAGCATTTCAAAGACCCCAGGAAACTCCAGGAGATCGGCATTGATGTCCTTAGCCACCATGGATTGGCCTGTTTCATCCTGAGAGTCCCACACCAAGAGTTTCTGGTGCACCACGTCCACTAGACCGCGAAACTCCATTTCTCCATCGGATTTCGGCAGAAAAAACGGGAGATTTATACAAACCACGCGTGTCTGGAGCTGGGAAACAACCTCCTTAACCGTCCGACTGAATCCGGCGCCCGGCCGGTCCATTTTGTTGACGTAAGCGATGCGGGGGATCTTCAAATCGGCCGCTTGTCTCCATACCTTCAGTGTTTGGGCCTCGACGCCCGCCACCGCGTCCAAAATCGTCACTGCTCCGTCCAAAACCCTAAGCGACCTCGTGACCTCAAAAGTGAAGTCGGCGTGGCCCGGAGTATCGATAATATTGATTTTGTGGTTGTTCCAGGGGATAGAAATGGCTGCCAGCTGGATAGTAATGCCCCTTTGCCGCTCGGAGGGAAGGTAATCGGTGACCGTGTCACCCTGGTCCACATTGCCGATTCTGGCGGTTTTTCCGCTGTAAAAGAGCATTCTTTCGGAGGTGGTGGTTTTTCCGGCATCGATGTGGGCGATTATTCCGATATTGCGGGTTTTTTCCGGCGGCAAAAGGTTGAGTTGGGGTTCTGCACGCCGCGCAGTTCCATGGAACGCTCTAATGGCGCCAATAAGCCTTGTGGCCCGAAAGAACCGGTGGGACATGATGGTTGGTCTTTTAGAGCGTGAGAGCGATGTCAAATGCAACTGTATGCAGGAGGTGCACGGATGTTTTCGCGCCTTATATGCAGGCTTTTCACCAAGTTGGTGTTAGGGTTTTTCAACACTGGTGTACGGGTGTTTACGGTTTTTACCAAAAATACACACACATGAAGCCCAATCTATTATGTTTATTCAGTTTTTTGCTTTTTCGGTTGACAGCTCTGGGCGTAGAGAAGTGTCCCCACTATAAGGAGGCCCAGCCCCACGTAGCCCTGCATATTGAACGGGTTCTGGAACACAACGGCACTGATCACCAAACTGACGAATTTCCGAACCAATAAAACAACCGTCACCGTCAACGATGAAGCCACACTTGATAAGTGGTTAACCCCCCGAGCACAAAAAACTTGTGTGACGGAATTTAGCGCAAGGAGAAGCGCCAGTTTGGAAGCCGAGACCGAGCGTCCCAAAAGGGAAACCGAGATTTTCGGCAGCGAAGCCCAAATATGGGCGATTCCGGCTCGGAGCGTTGCGCCTTTGGTCAAGACGAGGAGCGCCACCGATAAGAAGTGGTTATAGAAAAGAACCTCGTTCCAGTGGCGGCCATGGGCGGCGAAGACGTTCTCGGTGTAGAGGCCGAGGAATGCGCCGAGCACCGAGGAAAGCGTCAAGAGCGCGAGGCCAAACGCCGAGCTTTTCCCCGAGCTTTTGGCGGAGCTTTTCCCCGAGCTTCCCACCGAGCCCCAGCCGAAGTCCGAGTGTTGGGAAATGATCAAAAACAGTCCCACCGTCATGAGTCCTGCAGACGCCACCTGTGCCCGCAGGTACCGTTTTTTCCCAAACAAGTAATTCACGGCCATGGAAAAAATCACGCTGCTGGACCGGAAAGTGATTTGGACCGGCACACTGACGCCGTGCAGATAGATGGAATTGCCTAATACGGACATGGCGAAGAAAAGAAGCGCCCCGCCTAAAAGCAACGGCATCGGGATGTTTGTTTTCTTCAAAAACATCCGTCGTGGTTGCCCGGAATCAACCATGGGATATATTGCTGTGGCCCACACCAGAAGCAATTGCGCTAGCGAAATGACGGGTCCTGCATTGAAGCCGCCGGTTTCGCCGAGAAACGATTCGAGCAGGTACACATTAAGACAACAGCCACCAAAGACCTGCGCTGGAGCCAAAAACGACATGTGAAATTTGAGTGGATGCGTAGAGATTTGTTTTGTTGGAGCAGTTTCGCAGTGAGGTTTATATGTGGGGCGCGTGCGGCGCGTGCGGCGCGGATCTTTCTGGGTAAGCGCATATGCACTTAGGAGGGTATGAATGTCAGGTGATTCCAAACAATGAGAAATTCCAAACAATGTATCGATTAAACAACGCAGTGGCGGACTAATCAATTAGTGGACTTGAGAATGGAGTGGGGTATGCATGGAAGGTGCAACTGGAAATTGGAGAGAGTGATTAGGGCTGATTGTAGTTGTTCGCTTATATGCAGGACACAGCCTAATTTTCCCAGAGCACCATCTTAAAACCCCACCAAAACATGATTTCATAATTTTTTTTCTAGATCTATATATTCAATGAACCAATAATTTTAACATACGAAAATAGTTTATAGAATTTTTATGATTAAATTAGGAGATAATTTATTCGGAGTGCGGCTGGTGTTGTCAGCTGAAAAGAGAACCACCATGGCCAACTCCCGCAGCACTTTAACTTATTTTTCAAAGTTTATTTAGCATAAATTGATGTACTGTACCTGCAGGAAGTACTTGAGGTGGAAAATAAATGTAATTGCCGAAGTCATGGTTTATTAGAATACAATACGATACCCTGTCCATACAAACGTAGAACGCTTTACAGCTGGCACCAACAATGTCACTCATTTCATCCCATCTTTCGCTTTCGCTTTACAGAATTACTATAAGCATCCTGCATAGAAAAGCATAGAAATGATATTTCCACCAGCTGCCTGACCAACCAATTCTCCACTCTTTTTTGATTCCTACTGACAGAAGATTTCTTGGTTTTCACACTTCATTTTGCCTTGGCATGCGATTCTCGCCAATGTGAATATCACACCTTTTATCCGAACTTCTCAAAAATTCCGCAATTCTCTCACAAGTATATCTCCCATGATAGTGAATAGAGCAGAACTTTTCAAAGGTACTCAAAGTATCACCAGGCTTCAGAGGGGAAAAAGCCGGAATGGCAGCACACTTGGAATCGCTATGGTACGGCAACAAGTATAAGTCCACGTTTAAGCATTCAGTGACTCTTTTGTCATTTGTATCGGTGAATATTCCACGGATTGGGCTATAAACTAAATGACACGAGTAAAAAGGCCCACCTCCAACCTTCCAATTTTCATCCAAATTCAAATAACCACTAGGAACGTTTTTACCAAAAACCAAATTACCAGAATGAAATCCCACGGATTGTTTCGTCAAGGTTTGCGTAGTATACGCTATGTGGTTTTTGAAACTGAACTCAGTGGGTAAAACCAGCTTATCTCCATAAGTAAAAAAGCTCAATTCAGAATCTTGGTCTCCTAATAAGGATCCGGAGAGTGGGAAAAGTTTATCATTGACTTTTGCGAAAAAGACCCATGGCAAAATTGGATCTGCCCAAGCAGTCGCAGTAACGAGGAAGAAGTAAAGCAATTGAACTGATTTCATGTCGAATTTTTTGGGCTTCTAAAAAATTAATGATAGCTTGTTTTTATAGACAACAAGGAATGCATTTATATGCTTCATTTTATATGCTTCATTTTTGGAGTGATAATGGCCCGTGGTCATGCTCCGGTATATACACAATGCCTGCACAATACCCCATTCTCATACAGGACGGCCATGCCTTTTCAGTCACCACAGTGGTTAGAATGACAATACTTTACAGATTTTCAACCCCATTTATGACAATAGTACACGTCCTCTTGAAGTCATTCAAATTGTTTTTCAGGTGCAGTCTGGTCATTTTAGTGAATGGTTGATGCCAACGAACCACCCCGGGGACTGCGTACGCAGGATTAGATCTAGAAAGCATGACGGATTTATTTACTCTTTTACAACGCAAAAAAAAAAAAAGAACAAAAAATAGCCTCAAATCAATATTTGGGATTTTGCCTTGTTTTCGGTACAGTTCTTGCCAATTGATTTCCCCATTAAGCAAATCATGAAAATCGGGCTCAAGCGGACCCTCCCATCTTTATCCAAATTCTGATTTTAGAAAAGTCACCGGAATCAAGTTCAATACCCAAAAATTTCTGCAAATTGTAGTGTTAATTTTTTAATTAAAGCATAATCGAAACATAAAAAATTAACTCCACTGGCTGGGTCCTCCAGTCTCCATAAGTGAACATGAGCACATTTCCGTACACCCTAAAAATGATGTAAGTTTTGATTGGCTATCCATTTTCACAATGTGAGTTTCTCAAAAATACAATGCTTCAGGTTATTTCGAAGTTACTTCTTTTGATAGATTTCTTCATAATGTAGGTCCAAGGATATGGTTAACTATGGAATAACTGTACGTGTCCATGTATCATGTGATTATATGCAGTATTGAGGCCATTATATACAGTATTAAACATCTATGTACAATACTGAGCCAATCATCTGCAGTACGGTATCCTTATACACAGTACCGCTCGTCTTATCTGCAGTCCCGGGCAGAATATTCCACAAAATGCAACTCCACAAAAAAAAAATCCAACACCTGTCTTGCCAGCAGAACACATTCAAAAAATCTCCCAGGGACGAGTCGAACGTCCGATCTCAAGATATCTCTCTCCATTACAGTCTTGCGCCTTAACCAGCTAGGCCACCGGGAGGTTATTGAAATATACGAAAATAACGGGAAGTTCCCAACCCAGGAAAGTCAAAAGGATGTAAATTTCTATTCAATAAAAATTGTAGAGTTTGGCTGTATTTTTTTTTTTTTTGCATAGAAATTCACTAGCTGGGCTAAGATAAAGAGTTTAGTAAATTCTCCATTCGACAAAATTATTAAAAGACCACACATTGTCTAGATTGTCTAGATTGTTTGATTTCTCTTATTTTTCTAATTTGTCTTAATTGTCTAATTGTCAAAATTGTAAAAATTGTCTAATTGTCTAGATTGTCTAGTTTGTCTCGTTTGTCTGAGTGTCTAGATTGCCTGGAGTATCTAGATTGTCTAGATTGCCTGGAGTATCTAGATTGTCTAGATTGTCTAGACCGTGTAGATCTTTTAGATGTCTAAATTGTCTATATCGTCTATATCGTCTAATTTGTCTATACTAGTTCTCCATAGCAACGATTTTTATTGTAATTTGACTATAATACTTCTGATCACGTGACCGCAGTCCCCACTTTGCAAGTTGTCAGGCCACACCAGAACCAAGGATCCCCTTTTAAACCAGGCCGCCGACTTTAAATTTGCTTTTCCAAATTTTGACCGGGCCCTTCTACAAAAAAGTATGTGCATACAAAAAATGTCCGATTATCCGACCAGAAATTTACAGACCAGATTTGCAGCCAGTCCAAGTGCGCACTATATAAACGAGGAATCCGCCCCTCATTTTGCCATCCACAATTTTCTCCAAAGAACTCAGGAGAAGATAAAGAAACTCAGGAAACGATAGTAAACTCGAGAATAGACGAAAGCGTAACTTAAGAAAAGCTACAGAAAGACAAAAAGACAAAAAGACAAAAAGACAAAAAGACAAAAAGACAAGACAGACAGAATGGACCGTTTATTTATATTGAAAGGAGCCGGAAAAGAGACCACAATTTGTTTTGAAGATTTACATGGATTTGGACCTCCCAGATCCACAAACCACAAAAAAAGAGTTTCAAGGCTTTCTAGAATTGGAATTAGCGTACAGAACCGCAAAGTTAAAGAAGAAATTGGATAACGAAGGAGAATGGAGAATCAAGGAAGAGAAATGAGGAGAAACGAAGGAGAAACGAAGGAAAAAGATGGAGAAACGAAGGAGAAATGGACATATGAAGGACTAATGAGGACAGATCGACGGAGGAATAACATTTCATGGATGTTAAGGTCCGGTTTCACGCCCGATTCAATCCCGTTCTATTCCCGTTCTATTCCCAGTACACCCTTAGATAGATAGATAGATAGATAGATAGACAGAGCCCTGACCACCATCACCAGTGCATTTTGTCCAGCATTTTGTCCATAGTTCTGAAGACATAAACCTGAAAGACAACTTGAATCAGTTACAGAAGCCTAAGACTATACTATTCCCATTATACGATAATATACCGGAATACTGGCCTAGAATCTGCACTTGACATTTGACACAGTTGATCGATTGGTAATAAATGTTATTCTCACTCAAACAATACATTTGGAAACAGCCATAAATAGCACGATTGGTTTTTTGGGAAGCTCTGAAGCTCTGCACTTTTGTTAAATCCAAAAATTCTGTCAAAGTCGAAAATTCCAATGTCAAAGCCGAAAAAGTCGGTCAAACCCGAAACCTCATCTTTCAAATCCAAAATCTTTTGTCAAATCCAGAATCTGTATTGTCAAAAGCTACTTACAGATTTTCAGAGGTGACAGTAGATTTGGGATCTATGCTTCGAAGGAACTTTCCCCAAAATCACTGGCAAATTATTCCACATTCTGATAAGTGGAGTTCTTGGTCTTGGATGCAGGAAAACCAGTGTATACTAGGAAACGAGACTTCCGCTTTCAACAGAGCAAAAAAACATATCGGAAAAATTTTCTATATAGCTGTAATCTAGTGAGCGCTTTATTCACATGATACCTATTTCTGGATCTGATCCTAGGACCATGGTCCGATACACAGCAACTTTTTGAATGTCATGGAACCTGCATATAGCGTGCTGTAGAAAAGTCCTGCATATAGGGACCTGTGTATAGCGAATTTCACGGAGTGGGTAACCTGCACATAGCACTGTGCGCGATTTCGCTTGCTCATGACCTGTTCCACTATAGGCTTTGAACAGTGATTTTGGATTATGGAGTGTGTAGATGCTCACCATGGTTTACAATTGAGTTTTATCCTGCATATTAATATAGTCATTCCTTATATGCAGGAACCAGCCCCAGTACACCCTAAAAAAAAAGAAAAACAACTCCCAAATTCTACGGGATTTGTAAGTCTACCTGATTTGGCCTTGACTCGTTCAGAAATCCTTGGCTCAACCAAAAGAATTCGTGCTTCTTTTTTCATTACTGTATTCAAGTAATTTCAAAAAAAAAAGTCCATGTCCTGAAAAAAATGCAACGTCATACCCCATCTTCTGGAATGTTTCTTTATGCAGGAATCGACCCATATGCAGGAAAATCAGCCACACGTTTTGTGTGGCATGAGCGAAATCTGGCAGGGCAAATTATGACATTAGCAAAGTGTGTTATAAGCTAATTGTGGCATGAGGTGAGGAACTGATAAGTAAGTATCAAGTGCCCTGGTAAGAAGATCAGGTGCCCTGGTAAAGAGATTAGGAGCCCTATCTTTACATGCAATACCCTGCATCCGCGCCATCGCACGGCTCTGTGTCCAGGGCATTTTTTACTTTGTCGGCAGTTGCTGCAATCACATATGCACCGAGCGTTATATGCACTCCCGCTCGCGGCCCGTCCACCGCTAACGGTATGATAAACTCCTATAATCTCTCCTAATGTGGCACCAAGTTGGCCATTTCGAATGAAAACTAAATAAACGGCTTTTAGTTCAAGTCGGGTATGCAGGCCAAGCCTCTTTTACGCCGTTTTATGTCGAATTGTGGCTTGTAGCGTGGCTCAAAAGTCTGCCCAACCCATAATCCGTACCACTAGACACCCAGAGTAGGATAAACACAGAAACGGGGGTAAAATCGTCACCGGTATCGTCATTAAACATCGAATTAACATGATAATGCATGAAAATGAAGTTTAAAACGCATGAAGATCTCTAAAATGCATGAACTGATTTCAGATTCCGGCAACTAAAGCTTATCATGCATTAAGCTGAGTTTTTGGGTCCAACAGCCGGGTCCCAAAAAGAAAGCTATCTTTGGTCGGCTTGCTTCGAGAAGGGTGCATGAATGACATAATCGGTGGCATTGTAAATTAGCCATTCATGCAGCACAACGTTAACAAGGTCACACAATCCACACCCCGCACACTATCCACACTTTATTTTACCCTGTTAGTTTCCTTCGGCCCGAAAGCGCCAAAGGCACTTTGATTAGTGAGATGTCGTGCTTGACAGGAAGATGCGTCAAAAGGGCCCGAACGCCGAGGGTGCGAGGCCCGAGTTGCGCGCACGGATCAATGTAAGCGCCGCCGGAGATGGCGAAAAGCCGGAATTCCTCGGCCAATCGTGCGGGCGTGCACATAGCGCGGTCATCGGCCTGCACACATTGTGCCCGAGTGCAACGTATGCATGCGCGAGCATGTTGCAATCTCGCCAACGCTGCAGCATGCAAGCGATCCTGGGGTGCCGCTTCACACAATCGCCGTACAATGTTCCGCAAGCCACCATGGCATCCCTGCCGCGGAGTTCCCGCTCAAGGGCATTTCGGCCTTTCTTATCGCACGCCAATACATGCATGCATTGCATGTCGGCCCAACCATCGTTCGATGGATATATATTTGCGTGCATGTGCCTTCACCCCCGAAAACGTCATCTCTTCCCCTTTACTTAATCGTCCTTATTTGTAGACGCTTTTATCGCCTGATCTTCCCCAGCGATAAGTTAATCCCATAGACGGACTTAAAGATATTTCAAGGAGTCACATTAACGGCCCACAAAAGTCTTTAGCCAGTCTATCACATCCATACAATGTCCAAGGAAACAAAACAACCTGCGGAGCAGACCGAAACGCTCAACTCCGATGTGGAGGCTCTTTCCTTCGAGGACGACGGAAGAGTCCCCACCGAGGACGAAATGAAGCACTTGAGACACGTTTCGGAGAAAATCCCGTTGAGTTGTTGGCTCGTGGCCGTGGTGGAATTGGCCGAACGGTTTTCCTATTACGGCTTGTCCACGCCGTTCCAGAATTACATGCAAAACTCGCCCCTGGACCTGCCAAAAGGTGTGCTTAACCTTAAGAACCAGGGAGCCACGGCGTTGTCGTATTTCTGGCAGTTTTGGTGTTATGTGACGCCCGTTTTCGGGGCCTGGGTCGCCGATACTTACCTTGGCAAATATAACACCATCTGTGTTTTCTGTGTGATTTATATTTTGGGGATTTTCATCCTTTTCATCACGTCGTTGCCCTCTGTGGCTTCCCACTCCACCAGTTTGGGTGGTTTTATTGCCGGAATCATCATCATTGGACTCGGAACCGGAGGAGTCAAATCTAACGTTGCACCTTTGATCGCCGACCAAATCCCCAAGACTAAACCCGTGATCCGGGTGTTGAAATCCGGCGAAAAGGTCATCCAGGACCCCAACATCACCATCCAAAACGTCTTCATGTTCTTCTACCTCATGATCAACATTGGCTCGATGTCGGTGATTGCCACCACGGAATTGGAGGCGCAGGTCGGGTTCTGGGCCGCATACTTATTGCCCCTCTGTTTCTTTGTGCTTGCCTTGGGAGCTCTTTTCTTGGGTAAAAACGTTTATGTCAAGGTTCCCGTTTCCGATAAGGTGATTGCCAAATCGTTCCGCGTCACGTGGCTCGCCATCAAGAACAAGTTCAACTTCAACGTGGCTCGCCCCTCCCAGAACCCGGAAGCAGCCTACCCTTGGTCCGACAAGTTTGTGGACGAGGTGGTGCGGTCCATCTACGCCTGTAAGGTGTTTCTTTTCTACCCGGTGTACTGGGTTGTGTACGGGCAGATGTTGAACAACTTCATCTCGCAGGCGGGCCAAATGGAGTTGCACGGCTTGCCCAATGATATTTTACAGGCCATTGACTCGTTGGCCATTATTCTTTTCATCCCCATTTTCGAGCGGTTCCTTTACCCGTTCATCAGACGTTTTACTCCGTTCAAGGCCATCACCAAGATTTTCTGGGGCTTTATGTTTGGCAGTTTGGCCATGATCTACGCTTCCGTCTTGCAGTACTACATCTACCAAGCAGGCCCATGTTACGATTTCCCCAAGGCTTGTGCGGCCAAGTATGCCACGGTGCCTAATCACGTGCACGTGGCCATCCAAACGCCGGCTTATGTTTTCATTGCCATTTCCGAGATCTTGGCTTCCATCACCGGCTTGGAATATGCTTACACCAAGGCTCCTGCATCCATGAAGTCCTTCATCATGTCCTTGTTTTTGTTGACCAATGCCTTTGGTTCGGCGCTTGGAATTGCCCTTTCGCCTACTTCCGAAGACCCCAAGTTCGTGTGGGCCTTTGCCGGCTTGGCCATTGCCTGCTTTATTGCCGGCTGTCTTTTCTGGCTCTGTTTCAGACACTACAATGCCAAGGAAGACGCTTTGAACGACTTGGACTACGTGGAGGAAAACCAGTACCAAGCCGACTTGGCTCCCATCAGCTCGGTTTCCCATTCCATCAAGGAGTTGCGTTAGGCCCCGCTATTGTATTAATATTACGAATTTAGAACCCGTAAAGAATAAATCTATTAGAATACCGTACCCAATTTCATTTATTCATTTATTCATTTATTCATTTATTCCAGGGCCAAATATTGTAGTCCCTGGGCTGGCTCCATTCAGTATGAATAGTCAGTCCATTGTGATGATCAGTAAGAAATCTAGGGTCACTTTTTATTGTGTCTAAATTTGTCTAAATTTGTCTGAGTCTGTCTAACTTGTCTGAGTTTGTCTAAACTTGTCTAAACTTGTCTGTGTTTTGTCTTAGTTTTTCTGTGTTCCATTTAGAAACCGATTTCCACCACATCTTTCCCTCCTCCAGTTGCCCCTTTGGCTCCTTATTCAGACCAACTCTTCTCTATCTTTAAATCTCTACCTCTATCTCTCTTGATCTCTATCTCTCTCTATCTCTATATGTTTATACCTTTGAAATACTAGAACCTCTCTGATTTCATATCTCTATCTTCTCTATATTCTCTATCTCTCTCTATCTCTCTATCTCTCTCTATCTCTCTCTATCTTTGAAGATTCATCATTATATCATCATATCATTCTTTTATGTTTCTAAATACATCTATCTACCTCTATTTCTATCACTGTCCCTTTTTGTCTCTCTCTAGAACACCGTATTTCTGTATGGCTATGGTCTAGAAATCCTTAATTATATATCTATCTATCTCTACACACGTCTGCCTTAGTATCTCTATATCTTTTAAGATTTGTCTCTCTCTCTCTCTATCTCTCTCTCTATCTCTATCCCTATCTCTATCCCTATCTCCATCTCTATATCTTTTTACCACTATAAATTTATGTCTATAACCATTTCTTTTCCACATATTTCTGTCTAACTCTATCTCTCTCTCCAAATATATCGGTTTCTATATCTCTGTATCTTTAAATATGTCTATCTTTTCCTCTCTCAATCCCTTTTTTAAGTATTTCTTTCTCCATTTATTTCTCCAAACCCACTGTATTTCTTTAATACTTTCTATATATCTCGATCCCTATATTTAAATATCTCTATAACCTTATATACCTCTATATATGGAAGCATCTCTATCTCCTTTAAATAATCCCCCTCTTCCTCTTCTCACCCTTTTCTTTTATGAAAGCACAGATACTTATAATGAGTACTTATCCTAATATACAACTATAGACTGCACAGAATTACAATGAGCCTGGTGGTTCTGTAGATTCGCATAGCTATGGAAAAAAGGCTCGTCCAGTGGCATTCATCTGGCCAGCCCCACGATCGGGAGAGACTTTGGTGACAATCTGGATGATCCTTCTTCCTCTTCTTCTTATACTTCCTCTTCCTCTTCCTCTTCTTTGCTGCTCGATATACTAGTCATATGGACAGAGTGCAATCTATAACTCTAACATTAAATTTTAGCTATCATATGGAGATATATTAACCAGATATATAAATAATTACCAAAACATATATCAAAAAAGGAAATATATTTTATAGTGATATGACAACATGACACTTATTTATTATAATAAAGGAATATCATAAATGAGTCTTTTTTAAAACCTAATAAAGGGTAATTAATACAATGATTAATAATATGATTGATAACTACCTTATTATATACTTCTCATACATAAAAGATATTCAATACTTTATATAGCCCACAGCTAGCTGCGAGGGTGTCATTTAAATTAATTGAAATACTATTTATAGGTTGTTTATCAGATTTAACTAAAAAAGAAGTTTTTTTTTACCGATAGTACGTACATTATTTTTACCTTCAAAAAAACATTTAATAAAGTCCATTAAAAAGTCTTCAATATTTTGACCCCAATGCCGACTTTCAAAAAAAAAAAAAAAAGAAAAAATATCGACCTCAACTTCTTCTACGACAAAACTCCTTCACTCACCCACCAAAAACCTACCGGACGGAGGGTAGTATCGACGACGGTTCTAACACCTAAACCGTTTTTTTGCACCCGCGCGTTCCTAACCACTAACTATTGAACCTTCAAGTGTCGTGCCTCGGCACACTTACGGAGTTTTTTTTCTTCAGTTTTTTCTCTCCAGTTTTTTCGGCCAAAATTCGTACTTAGGTCATAGCTACAAATAAAATATTTTTTTTTTGCCGGTGTCAAAGACTAAAAACTGTTGCGCGTTTTAAATACGCCTTCTTAATCCGGGATATAGACCTCCTCGAACAACAATCAGTTCCTTTTATAAGTTTCTTGAATAAGGTAATTTAGTAAGGCACTTTATTATGGTACTCTAGTAAGGTACTTGAATATGTACTTTATTATGGTACTTTAAAGACCGGTTTGGACATGGGTCTAGTTTATCTTCTAGGCTAACACAGAAAAACCGTATTTCTTGTTCTCTTTTTCTTCTACATTCCCTCAGTTAAAGAACACGTCACCCGGGTGTTAACGAATTTTTTCTTAGCATAGGAACGTCCCACTTGTTTTATCTGCCCATGCGTTATGTGCAGTCACGCAGGCATGTACTTTAACAAAACCCGCACTTTAATGATTTTCGTGGTGTACGGGTGCCAGCGCGGGTCTACACGCGTATCACCACAACACCTACTACACGTTAACTTCAATACCGGCCCGACGCCAATTTCCGGCGGCAAAACCCACTACAATCACCAACCGAAAATCCGTACCTCCCCACTACCCCGCCTTTCCTTTTTCCCCGCTTTTTTACAGCCATGTCGGCAACGCAGCCCACCCAAACGCAGCCGACCCAAACTCAACCCACGCAACAATCTCCCCACACGCAACCCCAGGAACCAAACGCGTCGCTCATCGGCAGGCTTATATGTACGACGGGCCAGTTCCTGCAGTTTGAGCTCAATAAGGACACGTGCCGAAGAAACGAAGGAGGCAAGCTCACGTGGACTTTCGGCCGCAATACCGATTGTGATATTGTATGGAGCAAGTGCTCCCGATTCTCCAATAAGCATTTCCGGGTCTGGTTCAGCGACTCGGACTCCACGCTCTGGATCCAGGACACCTCCACCAACGGCACGTATCTTAACGGGAACCGCCTAGTCAAGGGCTCCAACTACATCTTGAACCAGGGGGACGAGATCTCCGTGGGGGTGGGAGTTGCCAAGGACGTGATTCGGTTTGTGGTGCTTTTTTCCGATTTTTATAACCCCTCCAACGCCCAAAACGGCTCGGTCATCAAGGATGAAGGGATATACAAGGACTACATTGTTAAGAACGAAACCATTGGGCAGGGAGCGTTTGCCACGGTCAAAAAGGCCATTGAACGGAAAACCGGGCACTCGTATGCAGTCAAAATCATCAACCGGAGGAGGGCCATCCATGCAGGAGGCAAGGGAGCCATGATGGGAGTCAACCGAGAGTTGGAGATTCTTCAGCAGCTCGACCACCCCAATATCGTCAAGTCCAAGTCATTTTACGAGGATATCGAGAATTACTACTTGGTCATGGAATTGGTTCCGGGAGGCGACTTGATGGATTTCGTGGCTGCAAATGGAGCCATTGGAGAAGATGCTACTCAAGTAATCACCAAGCAAATCTTGGACGGCATTGCTTATGTACATCGGTTGGGGATTCTGCACCGGGATTTGAAACCAGATAACATTCTCATCATGCAGGACGACCCCATTATGGTCAAGATCACCGACTTTGGCTTGGCCAAAATCTCCGATAATGCCACTTTCATGAAAACCTTTTGTGGGACGTTGGCCTACGTTGCTCCTGAAGTCGTCACAGGCAAGTACGACCTGCAGGCTGCCCATTACTCCAGTCTTGTGGATATTTGGTCGCTTGGGTGCTTGGTGTACGTGCTCCTAACCTCGCATCTTCCCTTCAACGGCAAGACGCAAACGCAGATGTTTCAAAAGATCAAACTGGGCGAATACCATGAGTCGCCGTTGAACTCTTACCAGATTTCCGCCAATGGCCGAGACTTTCTCCGCTGCTGTCTTATGGTCGATCCTGCAGAGAGACTCACGGCCGAGGCTGCACTTCAACATCCTTGGCTTGCGGACGTGGACAGCTACGAGGCCGGAGATGTTTCGAAAGATTCTCAGGGCGCTTCTCAAGATTCGCTGTCAAAATCACTCTCTCAGAAATTGAGTTTATCTCAAAGCACATCACAAAAAGCCCGCAAAATCGAAAACGGAGTGCACATAAACGCCTCCAGCAAATTGGACGATGATATCATGATGAGGCCGTTGGACGGCTCTAAGCCAGGCAACAGAAACCATGAGTTTAAGGTCCCCAAGCGGGTCGTGCCGTTACCGCAATCCCAAGTCCCACCCATGGAGCTTGAAGACCAGGCAAACCCAAAGCACGTGCCCAACCCCAATTCGGAAGCACTCGAAAACCTTCGTCTTGAAGCCCACAAAAATAACCACCCCAAAGACACTTTTGCGACTCTAGAGCCCTCGGGCGAGAGTATCCTTAAAAAACCCATCTACATTCGTCAAGGCATGAACCCTTACTCCATAGGGCGATCCGAGGCATGTGACACATTCATCAACGACGACCGAATGTCCAAAATCCACTGTCTTTTCGCCAGAAAAAGACACACTGTTGGTGGCAGCTCGATCTACGAAAGCCCTGCACATTGTCTTGAAGATATGTGGCTTCTAGACTTTAGCACCAACTCGTGCTTCGTCAACGGAGTGAAGTTGGGCAAAAACAAGAAGGTGCAGCTCTTCAATAAGGACCGCGTGGATTTTTTGGTGGACCAGGAAAGCCACCAGCTGATGAGTTTCATCTTTTCTATTAATGATGCTACGGGCCTCTTCAATGGAGGCGAGCGCATGCAGGACTCACTAGTCTCTCCACTTGTTTTGGATGCAAACGATTCAAAGCTACGGCCTTCTCTCCCCGAAGAAACCCTGAACGAGGCCAAATCGGTTTCTGGAGACCCTTTCCAATCCCCAGGGCCAACGAAAAGACCTGACGAGACACGCAGCTCTCCTTTGCGCCCGAACAAGCGAGCAAAACTCCACAGTGGACAGGAACGGCCCACCAATTCGTGGGCATAGACATCCATACATAATGGAAATGGATTGATACACGATGAATACATTTATGGGAATATACAGTATGTGGAAATGGGCCTTGGTTTCACGGTATTATAGCACTAGCATTAGTACTATGAGCCTTACTTTGGGTTTTCCAGAGCTTGAATGTCTGATATAAATGACACATTACCCGTGGTGGCAGCTTGTGGACGGGAACCCGTCTTTGTGTGCAGGAATAGTCCATCAATTCTAGAAGTTTAGCACTAGATCAATTATTTTATTGGAGATCTACTGCATGGAACCCCAAATTCAAACCATGGGTGCTTTTGGTGGGCTCTAGACCTGTACACCCATTATGGTAGCATGGCCACACTACGTTCTAGTCAAGAATTCCTGTATTCATCACTTTTTTGCCGGGACGTTCATTGGTTCTTATGGTTAATTATGGAACAAAAGGAGACGTGCCAAGGCCACCGAAAGTATGCTAGGGCTATAGAAATGCCACTGGTTTGAGGAACATAGGGCCAAAGCTTTGGTTGACTTTCCAACTTTTGCATATTCTTACCAAAATCTACTCTCCACTGCCTTCACTACCTCCACTAAGTACAGTAGGGCGTTATGAAGCTTTTTTGGATTGAAAACCTGGGCTTTTTTGGAGGAATTTTGGGGTAGTTGTCTGTCAACAATGATAAGAATTGAGAAACTTATATAGTCGTCTCTATTTATTGTATTTATGTTTTTTTTTTAAAGTAATACTAATAATTTGCTATTTCATTTGTTCATGTGGAAATGAGATTTACATATATTCGCACTTTGGTCTTTTCTCGGGTAAAAATGGAGTTTCGCACCCGTTCGCACGGCTTTTTCGCACCCATATAAAATATCTCTGAATACTATTGAATTCACCAGAACTCTTCAAAATTAGAACCCTCCAAAATTAGAACTTTTCAAAATCGCCACTCTCCAAAAATAAAGCCGTCTAAAACTAATACCCTCGTATTTAGTATTTTTGGTGTGTTTGAAACTGCCAGTCTAGGAGCATCTGCCAGTCTACGCAGTATCGGTCTGAGAATGACCCACAGAGTGCACTATTGGCCCAATTGACAATGACTCGGAAAAGTCATTGACTCGAAAGAATTCATCTGTCCTGCATAGCGAAAAGGTCTAGTATGACTAAAAAAATTCAGTGTACAATTCAGACTTGTGCCTGCAGAAAAGACTCATCCACTACATATACTGACTTCTCCATTACTGATCACTAACACACCTCTTAACCAACTTTCTAAAGTACTGGTTTATTACTCACAATCAAAAGGACTAGCAGAAGTCCTTGATGATCCTTGTCCATCCATGACAGACACTCTTACTTACCCAGAGAGAATCCACTGTCATAACAAAAAGGGCCAGCAATGGAGCAATATGACTAAGACTAATGCCTTATCTACAAGTATCTTCAGAAAAAAATATTTTCATAATTGACGTCTTGGACTAGTACAACTTTATAGTAATTATGTATTCGTTGTACTGCATTCATGAACATATATCTATATAAATCCATAGTGTGTATCAGTAGACCAGTGTATTAGTATATTAATGTATTAGTGTATTAGTGTATTAGTATAGTAGAATAGTGTAGTAGTGTATTTTGAAGATAATTATTGTAGCACGATGAAGAGAAAAAAAAACATAGCAAAAGGCAGAAAGGAAGGATCCAATCAACTTTCTTAATTATCACCATTTGCTGAGCCCGGATCCACTCGTGAGCAATGACGTCATTGGGGTGGTGTATTCTTGGAGTTAATTTGTGCATTTGATCTCTAATTTCTGAGCCCCACTCTTTCCTATTCTCTGCATACTTGGCAATTCCGGGCTTACTCATTTCTCATCTTCATCGTCATCCCACCAAGTTCTATCCAACAACTTCTTGGCTGGATTTGACCCATAAAAATATAAAAGGAGCAAAAATATAAAATGAGGCTCTTGATGTATTAGAAAGTTCACTCTGTCAACTTGCAATTAAATAATTATATATAAAGCTAATAAATCATTGACTGATTACTTAATCAGGCACAGAGAAGGACGACTACGACTGAATATTTCCGTTCCACATTTATCACCTTTATATTATGGCACTTCTGGAGTGGATAGAGACTTGCCCAGGTCCTTTTTTATATTTCCAAAGGTCCTTTTTATTTCAAAAGGCTCATTTTATTTCCATACCTCCATTCCTATATTTCCATAAGTGACTCTATTTCCATAGGTGACTCAATTTCCATAGGTAACTTTATAAATTTATAGGTAACTTTGTCATTGGCTCAAACATCGTATTTTCCTGGACAGTCCCAAAAGACAAAACCAAGAGAGAGTTTTTTTCTTTTCCTTAAGTACTTTTTCTTTAGTACTGCGGGTTCTTAAAACGGCAAGCTCAAGTTCTGGGGTCAATTTTTGGGGCCAAGTTCTGGGGTAAGTTCCGGACCAAGTTCCGGGGTAAGTTCCGAGGTAAGCTCGGTAATGATAATCCAGGGTCTCTGTCGATATTTGGTTCTAAGTGTAAGTTTTTCTGCGGACTTCAAATCTGGAAATCCGCTGTAGCATGCATAGCATACTGGTGTGGTCATGCCAGGGATGAGTGCACTATGAACTGCATAATATTAAGTACTATATCCTATTGCCTGATTGGGTGGAGCCATACTAGTCAGTCTGTTGCAGACGACTATACATGTATGATATCCTGCATCTTGCACGGCCACCAAGTGGTATAAATGTAGCAAATACTAGCTTGTACCAAACCACATGTCTGGAAATGGTCTAGACTCGCCAGCTGCAGCTAGATGAGCCGTTAGGCGTTTCTAGCTTCGAAAATTATGGGCCGAGACATCTGCTTCACGGATCAAAAGGCCACTTAAGCAGTAGTGCATGCTATAACAGTTAAACAGCACCCAGTCATATGACTATAGCACTCCGAATTCCACGACCAAATATTAAAATGAACCAGTTTTTGAACCAATCGACGTCCAATACCATTGAAAGATATTATGATATTGTGTCCAATCATATAACCATTATATATTGATCCAGGAGAAAGTGATCCAACAATCCAATCGTAAGAACCCAATCGTAAGAACCCATCGTAAGAGCCCAATAAGTGCACTGAGTCACTGCAGAATTCGTAGCACTGACCCTGTAGGCAATTGCATGACTTGTTCATCTGCTGGTCGCTTCAAAAAAAAAAATTAAACCGGAGAAGTTTTGGTGGGGCTTGTTTTGGCACTCATAAAGTACCCGTTCTCATTGTCTTGATGCTTGAACGCCGAGTTGGAGTCCACCAACCGCCGTAGCTTGGACGTCTTGGTCAAACTGTGGATCACGTGGTCCTTGTCCTTGATAGTCTCTTTCAACAGCGAAATCTCGTCCTCCTGGTCTCTGAGCAACTCCTCTAGATGAGACGACGGTTTGTGTACAGGAACCTTTGTTTGCTGGGCTATTTTGAGCTGCTTTTCAAGACTGCCAATGTATGTCTGGTACTCCTGCATCTCGTAGTTGACTCGGCCGTAGAACTCCTCCAAATTGGCCATCATGCGCTTAGGCAGCCCGTCTATATCGAGGCCCAAGATATCGTTCAATGCGTCGTTCCGAAGCAAGACTGTTTCCGTCCTCTGCAAGTCGTTCAAACGACTGAGATGGGCGATTTTCTCCTTCTGAACGTGGATCTCCGCCCGGAGCTCCGCAACCACCTTATCGTCCCGGATAGAAACCGGAGACCCGTGCAGTTTGGAGACTTTTAGAGCTGCGATTTCCCGTTGCTGATTCTCGATCGTTTGCCGAAGCTCTGCTAGCACTTTCTGGGAGTCGTCATTCACAATGCGCTTATTGGTGTTGACGGAGATGACAATGTCTTTGGCTCGTGCAGCAAAACGAAGCGTATTAGCCGTTTCCGTGGCCACCTGCTGGTCCAACGCCGGCAGCTTGGCGCCCAAGTGGACTGTACACAAGATCAGAATCAACAGAGACCCGGAAAGAGCCGGCTGGAGAAGCCGCGTAAGCTTCAGGTCCCGGTACGGAATGTGCTCCATGCTTCCTGCATTCGACGTGGACAAAAGCGAAAGCTTGTTGATGACGGTGGAAAGGGCCAAAAGCGACTTATTGATGAAAGCACCTTCTTTGCGGCGTTCGGCACTGGACGTGGCCCGCTCCGACCCGGCCAAATCACAGAGCGAAAGCGTGCAATGAGATTCCGCCGACTTCACCCGGTCCACAGTGTGCAAGCGAATTTGCATGATGGCATGAGACCTGGAGGACCGGGAATTGAAGTCCGTGGCGCTTGTTTTACGCTTCAAATCCCCGGCTTTTATAAGCTGCAAAAGGTGGTCTTTGGACTGCACCTTGGCCGTGGTAACGCCCACGATTTTGGTGCCGTATTCAGCATCGTCCCGGATCTTGAGTTCGGGATGCGCCCCATTGACCAAGAGATCGATGATTTTCTCGTTGTAGATCTCCAAATACGAAACACTCAAGTCGTAAGACTTGGAGGCCTGGTTCAGCTCCATTTTCCGGTATATATCGTCGATGGCCAAGCGCACAAACCCCGGATCATGGTCTTCGCCCCGCATAGAGTAAGTCTTACCCGATCCGGTCATTCCATACGCAAAAAGCGTGCAATTATATGCCTCGTTTAGGAAATTCTCCACCAAATGGGCACACGCCTTCTCGTACACGTGTCCATTGGTCACGTTGGACGCAGCTGCAAACACATTATCAAACAGGTACGACGAGCTATCGGCCACATTCGCAATGCGATTGGAAAACTCGTCAATGAACCAATGCAGAGTGCCTTCGAACTGCGGATTGGGCCGAATACTCACACTGATGGTTCCTGTATATGGCTCGGGCCGGAAGGTCGGCGTAGACGGCGTTGACGGGCGACTTCCGAAGCTGGACCCGGGCCTAGACCGGGCGTATTTCGGCAGCTGCGGTCTGAAGCCACGAGAAGACCCGGGCCGCTTCATTTCGGCGAAGCTGCTTCGTGTGGAGGGAGTGGACCGGCCACTGGATGATTGAAGGGAAGAACTGGAGCGCATCATGCTCATCAAGGGATCACGTGAGGCAGGAATCTGGTAGTTTTATTTCTTTTTTAATTCAAGAAATCGGGTCTAATTCTTCGAATCGGTTTCGGAAAATTTCGTGTTGCTTCAAGTTATCGTCAATTATGTATAGTGTTTCAGATTGACCTCGGAGGTGGTTCAGATTGCCCTCGGGTGTGGATCAGATTGCCCTCGGATATGGTTCAAGTTCCCTCGGTTTGTTTCAGAAAGCCCTCGAAAATGGTTCGAATTCACTCAATTTGTTCTGTTTCGAAACGTTGCAGATTTCAAGACAGAACCTCAGATTCGTATCGATTGTCAGTATAGACGAAGAGTTTTTGAAGATGGTTTCACGATTGTGTCAGGATTGTTTCAGGATGGTTCCGCCGCGGTTAGGAGCGGTCGGCGGTTCAGAAATGGGCAGGTGCAGGAATGACTCCAAAACACACAATATTAAACACTCGAATGGATTCACTACAACCTGGTGGAAAGCCTGGTAGTGTCTGGACAGGTCGTTACGTGAAGATTACGGGCACGCATTCAAGAATGCGGCGCGTCACGTGATGTAAACAAACTCACGTGATGGCTTTTAAACTTTTGGTATATGCAGGTCACATACAACACTCTCCACCACTTGCCATAAATGCATTCCTTCATAATTTCTTTTTATTTAGCCTGATTCTAACGAGCCCATGAAGGTTTGTACTTAAAGGCTTATATTTCATCAACACGTGACTTCACATTGTCTACAACCCTGTTCTAAATCCACAATTCCAGACTTGTACATTTCCATCCCAAATCTGCAGATGTATAAAATATAGCCCAGTTTCATGATATATAATTTAAATACCGGATTTTACGGTGGCCTCAGTGAGTAAATCACGGGAAAACAAAGTACTTATGCCCGCGGACTGCATACAGGCCTTTCACCATAAAATATGCCTCTATAGCTCCTACAAACATTTTCTTCACCAGATTTCATGGTCGATCAAATAGGGAATTGGGCACAAAAAAGAACAGAACTTTTGAGATAAATTCATCTGTTTTTGGTGGATTTTGTCCAAAAAAAAGCACGCGGTGAGATCGACGCTCACCATTTCAATGTGGCCGGAGATGTAGATCACCGTTTCCACGCCCAATTTCGGTGTTTTGGTAATTTCTGAAGTGTGGTGGCCTGTAGAACTAAAAATGGAAAGCAAAAAGCAGCTCTACGGGTAAAATCCCCAGGAATGTCTGACTTGCGGTAGGCCAAATACATTCAGTATTGAGTGGGGAGTTCCACCATCTCTCCAGACACTTTATTTGATGTAAGGAAATAAAAGTTAAGGAGTCTAATAGCCATAAGAAATTTCTATGGTATAAAATAAGGTCTATACATAATTGGGGACAATATTACGTAATGTAATAAACATAGTATAACCTGTCAATCTAATTTCCTAGGATACTGACCATAATGTTAATAAATTGTATATGTTATCAATATGTAAATAATGCCAAAGATTCTCTAGCTAATCGAACAGGAATATCAGCATTAGCTTTAGGTGGATCATCAATAGCTATAGTTTTAGTTTGCGTAGCTTTAATAAGTGGTACTTCTCGTAATCCATCATTTCGTTAAAAATTATTTGCTCAAGCAATTTTAGGATTTGCATTAGCAGAGGCTTGTGGATTATTTCCTTTAATGATAGCTTTCTTGTTATTATATGCAGTTTAAGATTCATATATAAAAGAATTATTAGATGAGCTATACATTTAGCTGCTGGAACTAATTGCATATTATTACATAATCATACCTTTGATTAATATTCTTCAACCATAAAATATATAATATTGGTTTTTTAATCGTTTTATTTTAATAAAAAAGGGTATATATCAATAAATAATAATTATAAGAGATATATGATATAATACATAAATATATAAATACTGTTGTCCTTATATCGATATAAGTTATGTATAATAATAGGTATAAGATATATTAAAAATACATTTATGTATATAAGGTACTAAAATTTACCACAATTTGTACTAGAATTTGTACTAAACTAGTACAGTAGAGGATTAAAGAGTACTAAAATAAAGGTATTCGACTAACTACTGACAGTTCGGTCTTTATGCAGTAGTACGGGAGAATAGATATAAGAGTGGAATAAAGATTGGTGGTGGCTTAGAGCCACAGGGAAATACTAGTAAAGTGTAGTCTACTAACTCGTCAGGAAGTAGAGTATACTAGAGTTCAGCAATAGATTTGGGGGCCAAAATGAAAGGTTTAAAGATGATACATGATATAGGAAGGATAATTACTGATTTTAGAAAGAGTCAAATAATGATTATCGAAGGATAAATACTGACCATATACATGACTGATTATATAAATGACTGATTATATAAAGACGTATATAAGAGTATAGGTACATACTAAAGCATAAGACCAGGAACTGGAGTCTTGAATAAGACACTAGAACTAATATTTCAAATTATCAACAAAGAGTACCCTTATATACCCCTATTAATACAGCGATAGATCATACATGTATAGAAGGCATAAATCATATATATAGAAATAAGGATATATAGATAGTTATATGTTATAAAAAAGGGATTTAAAATAAGGAATTTAAATATGACAATAGGTAGATAGGTAGAAAGAGTAAATTCTTATGGTGAATTAGTGTACTGAATTACACCAGTATATTAGTTAAGTAGTGTATAGTATATTTTAGTAGTATAGTAGTATAGCAGTATATTAGTTAATTAGTACAGTAGTATAGAATAGCAAAGTAGTAATGTGTAGCGAAGTAGTGTATAAGCTTCACCGAGGAATCTGCCGGTGTTACTGACTTGATCACCACCTGTTATGGAGGTAGAGACGTCAAGGTGGCTCGTGACATAGTGGAGCACAAGGTTGAGGGAAGATAGACCAGTACACCCTAAGGTATCATCACCACCAAGGAGGTGCACGAGTTGTTGGAGAACTATAAGTTGCAAACAGAGTTCACATTGTTCGAGGCTGTGTACAACTTCATCTACGAGAAGGCCGACGTCAACGACTGGCCTTAACTTTTGGCTGGAGCCGAGGAAGCCTCGCGATCTTAAACCTGAGCGTGCCAGAGCTGGAAAAGGCCAAGACTTCTCTACGCCTGGATGGGCATATTATAGACTAATAGGATCACCAATTGATACAAGACCTACGTAGGCAAATGTATAAGAAGATTCAAATTAAAAGTGATAAAGTATTAGATGAAATCAAAATACTATGATTGGACGGTGTGGGTATTAGAAAAACCCGATGTATTACTATACACCGTAGGGTACAGCAGAAGGCCTAAAATTCCACAAAAAAAATCTTTCGGTTGCGGCCATACCAAGTGGAAAATACTGTTTCCCGTCCGATCAACGTTAGTCAAGCCACTTAGGGCCACAGTGAGTAATGCAGTGGGAGACCATGTGTGAAATTGTGGTGCTGCAATCTTTTTTTTTTTCATACCCCTAGTAATTCCACTTTTAATCTTATTACCCTTGTCACTGCTATATACCATTTTTGTGCAGGATTCAACAAAAACGTCTGGCTCTTATGGCCGATAAAGGGAGGGATTTAAGCCAGTTGGACTCGTTCCAGAACCGTCTTTATCTCAGAGCTCGGTCCATAAGAAGGAATTGGCCTCCATGAATTCTGATACTTAATTCTGACACTTCAATTTTCTTCAAGATGGAGCGATTGCTTGAAAAAGTGCTCCAGGGGAAATTGAATCAACGTGGATTGCGAAACGCTGGTTTTGGCCCAACACTTGGAGGAGGTCATCATGTTTAACTTACTGATCTTATTTCTACTATTATAGATATTAAATTAGCGATTGAAAAAAAGTTGAATAATGTAAATATTCCTGCAAAATATATACCTTCATGTGAACATACTTGACTTTTAACCATTTTAATATCGTATGGTATATTGATGATATAGGGTTTTCTTTGTCTAGAGGCTTATTATGGATTAACCACACCGTTTTCCCTAGTTTCCAGCCTATAGTTTCAACAGACATTCTGGCCCTGATGTTCTGGTTTTGACGTTCTGGTTCTGACTTTTGAGACTTTGATGTGGGAGTAATGAAAGGTCCTTAGTCATGGAGAAATGGTTTATGTGTTTCTCTATGAGTCGAGAATCATCATAATGTTTACATAGATTTATACACTTGGCAAGATCAAAGTACTGGTCCTGAAATGAGGAGTACCGAATTGGTGGGGTTTATGAGTCTATGACTGCATTGGCTTAATCAGTAAACTATGTTCCTGCATATAGAGCCAAGTTTCTCTTTGCTTATCATCTACTCCCCAAAGTCCATTATAAATACTGGAATTGAACAGTACAAGCCACAGCAGCTATGGCCATTAGTATAGCCAGTGGAGTGTATAAAGTAGAGCTTATAAGCTATTCCTCTACACAGATTCCAAAAATATCTTATGTGCCTCACGTCCATAATATTCATGGAACCCCATAGCCACAGTTACATTCAAACATTTCAATTTTATTGAGTTATTGACCTTAGAGAAAAATTCAGGCCAAAAGCTGAATCACTCACGAATTAGCAATATACAAACATAAAATGGAAATTAATATAACGATGAATCCATTTATCAGGTCGTTAAAAATAAAACAAAAATATGCATAGGTTTCCGAACCAAGTTCCCAGCTATTTTAAGCCAAAGCATCGGTACTTAGACTACGAAATCGTATCACAAAGTTTATTATAGTCAACCTCTTCCAAGGTTCTTCAAGCATATGGTCAATAATGTGTTTCCTCATTTCCACCAAGTCCACCAACACCCAGTTTCCACCAGTCCTAGTTAATAGAGGTTATTTGGGCAATAAAATGGATCAATGTAAAGAAAAAATTGGAGTGGAAATTAGAAATCAAAATAGAAAACGGCCGGAAATCGTGGCTCTTCGTGGTGTGGATCTACCGCAGCTTCACTCCGCCATGCATGGCCGGTTGGTCACGTCGCGGTCGTACTTATGGTTCCAGTTCTTGTACTTAAAGTAAAGAAGCAGCGTCAGCAGGCGAAGCGTATTGACGGCCAAAATGGCACTGCGGATATCGGTGAACTGGATACTCACGCTTAACTTGGTGGAGATCACAGGACACACCTCCACAATACCGCCAAACTGCACAAAGTCCCATTTCATGGCCTCCAAATTGAGGTCTTGCGAGAAGTTGTCTGCTGCATTCGGGTAGCGGCGTTTGGAGGCGCGGTCCCGTCTTTTGTGGGGTATAGGCTTGCTTAAAACCACCACGCGAGACGCCCCACATTGTTCAATCTCCTCCTTGATGTATGGGGCAAGAGGGGCGGTTTTCCGGATGAGGCTGGGCCACGTGACCCTTAAAACCCTTCCGTGAACACTCAAATCCGTACTCTGACTGCTCTGGAAAAACTTGTCTGCACTATCAGCATGGATAAAATGCGCTTCTAAAACAGGCGTTTTTGTCCGGTGAAACACGACTTTTTCCAACGGGCCTCCTGCAATTGCAGCCACTAGAGCAGCAGGGCTCGTGTGTCTTGACATGCCTTCAATAGCCACCACTCGGGGGCTGTCCAGGTGACGGAACCGAGGGGGGTCCTCGAGCATAACTGACGGCACCAGATTCAACGACCGCAACAGCTTAACCGAAAACGATTTCGAGAGCCGTTGAACAGATCCGGGGCCATCGAGCGTCATACACTTATCGGGAGCAAGCGTGGTGTCCAGGGTTCGTTCCCGGACCCGGAGCATCTGGTCACAAAGGAACTTCCGGACGATGGTGCGCTTACGGGTATTTCCTGAAGCATCGGGGGCTTGCATGGTGTAGCCATTAAGCTGGAGGCCTGTTGGCTTGAAGGTATCGGGCCACTGGGACTCTTGGGGAAGTGCACGGGAAAACATAGCAAATGGTAGCCAATGGTTTTTTTGCACCCACTTCGCAGCAGCATTTATCATAAGCCGGATGCACGGGTGTGCGGGCCCCATACAACATTTCTCACCACACAATGCACTGCAGCACACCGACAACAAAAGCTGGGGTAGTGGAAATTAGCACGAGGGGGATTTTGTGCTCTGGCGTGACTCAATTTGGGTTTTTTGGTACCCGCATAAGTCATTAATTTTGGTGGGAGAAGCGGCCTAATATTCCACCGCGAGTAGTACTCTTGTGTTCATACATAATCATTAGGGTAACTTAGATAAAAATAATTAGTCGATTGGGCGGTTGTTTGGGTGCTTAAGACGGAAAGAAGTACCGGTCTACCTTGGGTGTATGGAAAACCATAAACTCAGAGACAAAAAACCGTACCTGCATATAAGCAGGCTAGTGCCAAGTAGGTTCGGATCCAGGTATTTCTTTTCCACTATATTTTATGTTATAACGTAATATTCTTTTGATATATCAACACAATCACCAACGATTATACCATTTTGATTATTATTGGGATTGAGCGTGCGTTGCGTGCAGGACCCGCAAACTGTAGTACCTTTTTCAGTCTCAATTAAACCCTTCTCCTCAAGTTTTGAAGCTTTATCCCTAAAAAAAACTATTGTTTAAGATCATTAATCTCAATTTAAAACCATAGTGTCTGTATTTTTTTTTTTTGATAAAGGTAAAGCTTGTGATGCTCTGTGAAGCCATATTAACTTAGGCCTATTCGACGCAAATAACCCATGATCCTTACATAAACATAATTTAATATTATTTGTAAGTATATTAGTTCCTAGTCAATATATCAGAAATAAATATCGATTAATATACATCCATTAATTAAAATTACCTAATTTGACATTAGCAATATGTAGGACTTAAGCATTTTTTCATGAATAGGTATACCTCCATTTCCTAGATTTCTTGCTAAATTATATATATTCATAAATGCATTAGAAGATAACTATACATTTGAAAGTTTAATAATTGTAGTGTAATAGCTACATATCAATTAAAGTATTAATAACCAGTAGACCAATGAAAGAGGTACAATTTAAGAATAATATTTTTACCCAATGAAGTAATTATTTCCCTTCCTGCCAAATAATAATCTTAGTTCCTTAGGAAAAGAGAAACATCTAGAGTCCTATAACAAATAATTCCCTCCATAGACCTTTTGGTCGCATCAATCTCATAGTTCTCTAGAAATTGTAAATGCAAGATTAAAATCAGATTAGCGATTTTATTAATCTGAGAGGTATCTGGAAATTTATTATACATTGAATTCATTCATGAAGATGAAGGGTGTAAAGAAAAAAACTCTCTGGTGATAATTTTATGGCTCTTAAATGTGTAGATAATTGCTGGGCAAAAGAAGAAAAAGAAAATTATGTGCCCAAAAATAGAAGAAAATAATAAAATAAAGAGAAAAAGTCGAAACATCAAGTGTTTGCATATAAAAAATACATATGAATCCGAACTTTAGTAGATTGTATAATGGGACAACACAGCTGGAAGGTGGTCTGTAATTTTTTGTGGGCGCTTTTACTGATATTTTTGAAAATGGGTGCTTTTGAGAATTCTTTTGTGGGCGCTTTTAATGTATTATGACTAAATTTTATAAAGTTTGTTCGGTTTATACAACTGAAAAGGAAAGTATTTGTTTTAGTGGGGGTGAAATGTCTACGAAAATAGTTATGTTGACGTTATAATGCCTAAAACTAGTCTATAACATATCAATTTTGAATGGGTTTCAATATAATCCTGCAGTATAGTTCGATTATGTAGCTGTTGTAACTATGTTCTATAGTACTTATATTTAAGGTAGATGTACGATTTTAAATTCGAAGGCTAGAAATAAATATATATGTATATTGGTTTTATAGATGGAGAGAGGTATATCGAGTAACTAGAAAACCACGAACAAATAAAGCTAATATAGTAGTTTATTATATGTATTTCATGAGCTATAAATCCATCATATTATTCGGGTTCTGATATTATTTCGGTGCATACTCTATTTCTATTGGCATTAAAAATGGTTAATTCCACTAATTCACTATCTCGACCATAATACACCACATTTCTTTGTATTGAAGCACCAACTTAGTTTAACGACCAGAAGCATCGTTTTTAAACCTAGTAAAGGTGCAGCAAAAAAGCGTAAAATATCATTGGCAGTAAATATAAATCTAGCATGTGTGCGAACTGGTAAAGCTATAGAAGCATTTGTTCTCAATAATCTTAATTGACCTTCCTCTAACAAGTTTCCATTTATGGTAATATGTCATTGAAATCATATCACTTTCATATATTCTTGTTAGATAAAATATCATTTAGATTGTTTCTTCCGTACATTTCCTAGGTTTATAATTCCTTGGATTCAGATGAGGAGTTAAATTGGGTTACGATTTCTTTTTGTTCTTGACTACTGGATGTTAAATTGACTTGGGGTTGGTTTAATGGTTGACTAATGCTAAACTGGAGAATTATCTATTTTAACTTCAATTTGACCGGATTCACATGACCACATGTCCATGGTTGTTTTGGATATTCCTTCAATACCGTGTATATTTACTTAGCACTTTTGGGGCTCTCTCCCACGAGTCTAGTGGAGATGACATTGGATAAATTGGCATCCAAAACCAGGAACACCATGAACTCCTTTCCGAAGTTCTCCAACGAATGTGTCAAATAGTACAATCTCAATACCTTGGCCAACGCGTATAAAAGTTCTGGCTTGGTGGTCTTGGAGATGGTCTCAATGAGCGTCTCCAACAAGTAGTGATGATCCATTATTCATGGCTTAGTATTATATAGCCAGATTTAATAATCAATCTTAACAATAGATAATGTATAATGTATTAGCTGAGAAGGGTAATTTGAATGCTATAGCGTTTGAAGTGTACGATTAAAACTAAAACTAGTACTGAAGCTCGGTTTAAGATTTATATCTATGTAAATATTCATATACGTATATTATTTTTGGGTGCCTTGAACTTAGAAAGACGTTTTATTAATACGTTGAAAGCATTAAAAAGTGGGTGGAAGTTAGGATATACATTCATTTATATGCAGTACAAATTGTACCAATACACTATATTAATGTTTCTTTAAGGTTATGTATTGATTAGTACTATTAGTATATCAATCCCTCTAATAATTTCGTATCTAGTATGTATGCTAGGTTAGCGTATACATTTAGGCTTTATGATTGATTAGATATAGTCAAATTTTAGATAGAAAACCCCCACCCACAATTGTAAATGGTGGAAACACAATCTCATAAATAAAGTTAATTTACGACTAATTATAAGTAGAAGAATTCTTATTCCCACAAGGCATTATAGTAATGATTCAAACTTTACCAATTCGCATTTATTGAGATTAATGTCATTGGTCCATGGGTCTGCTCTGTACATGAATAGTTGGGGAATCAGCTTTAGACAGATTTGATCAGCTCCAAAACACAACTTTTTAAGATACAACCAATAACTCTACGACAGCCACTAAATAGGAAAATAATTGACTCATAGTTGATACAGCTATAAATTTTTTAATATTATTAGTAGCTACAGCAATTAGACCACTGAGTAGAGTAAGAACATCACCAATTCATAATATTAGTAATGATTTAGATGGTGTGTATTATAAAGTACAAGATAATTTAAAGAGCTAAAAACCATAGTAGATACATGTAATGATAAATTAACTGGTGTACGACCTTCCATAGATGTTAATAACCATGAAATACTAATTTTAGCCTATTCATTTTAGTGGACTTTAATTTTTTCGAGGTGTTTTCTTTTAAAGTTTGAGAATAAATTTGAGCGATACTTGTAAGAAACAATTAACGTTTTTTGGTAATGATGATGTTTTATTTATTTTATATATGTATTCATATTTGTATATTTATGATGAAGATACTGATAAACCTAGTACCATTGGTCAATGTATAAAAATTGTAGGTATAGTAAAAACAGTTTTTATAAATCTATTCGTGTGAGGTGATCCCATATTTAAATGGAATATAACATCATCTCAAGGTGTTGGGACATCTAATCAAATCATTTAATTAATTCCAAGTGTTAATAATTCAAATGAGAAAATATGGAATCAATCGGAATCGAGCGGAAAATGTTCACACACAAAGCGAAAGATTTACAAATTATTCTATCATCCCATTAATTACGAGTTAGGGTATTTAAACCTCCGTGCGAACCGTTCATTTATACGTTTTCGGGGCGTTTTTCGCGGCTGCAACACATGAAACATGGCGCTCGACGCTATGCGCGAGCATAAAGGGATGACGCCCCTTCTCCCCAACCCCAAAAATATAAAAGAGGGCGCCCCCCCTGGCTATTTTTTTACCCTCCTTTTTTTCCGAATGCCCTTGTTACTACCCTTTTTATGACCCTGCCTTACCGCCATTTTCTTACTCTCACTTCCATTCAGGAGTCTACTTTCCTCCCTTCGCTGGTGGTATTTCTTAAGATTCACTGGTGACCAGCTTTCTGGCACGGGATCCAAAGTTCTAGTCATTGATATTGCGAGCCTGGGAAATGCATTGATACGACGTTTTGTCGCTCATAGTGAACTATGAAATTCCTAGGATCAAGTGACAGGTGGTTTAGTTCACATGGGCTCCAGATACTGGGCTTGACAATCAGCTACAGAGGATGAAGAGCATTGGGATCGGCCCTTCTATTCCCGTTGCTTTGGTGAGTCTACAAGTGGTTTTTTTTTTTCTTTTATTTAAGCAAATTACGAGCAAGTTTAGAGCTAATTAGGCCATGGAGCTGAAGAACGTTTCTTTACGTTTATCAACCCTGTGGTGGTCTTTGAAGTGTCTCAAATAATTAGAGAGAGGCTTCTTCTCCAGAGTCGATGTCCAGCACCGAATCTCCACCACGTCATAGCAGGCCGGGCAAACTACCCCATCGCGGGCTCTTATCCGTGGCTGGGTCTTTCTTTTTGCCGAGGGCTTCTTGGACACCTTGTACTTTCCGCCGTAGAGCGGGTTAGGTGCCAAGTAGTTGTCAGTGAAAATGCCATGTGTGTGACTCATGTGTTGTGAGTAGCATGAATTCTTCAACTCAAAGAAGTTGATTTCCTCACAATAGGCGCACAAGGCGCTCCGAGTCTCCATCATGGCCCGCTTGGTCTTGGGGTCCAATTCAGTTCGCGTGAACTCTTGTTGGTAAGGCCGGGCCACCCCAAAGTCAGCATTCTTTTCGTACACCACATCTTCGTGAAGGTTGGCAAGCGCAGCCAAAGTGTTGCGCTGATATCTGGTTCTGTCGATTGAGCAGTGTCCAGAGTTTTTGAGGCAGATGAGTTGGTCCTTGTACGTTTGGTTGGCTTTGTTTTTGGAACAAGCCACGTTTTGGAGCTTGGGCATTTCGATCACTTGATGGGGGACTTTGACTCCATCATAGTTGAAAGCGGCCTTTCCTCTTCTTTCCCTTTTGCCCGAGGGAGTCTCAGGTATTTTTTCCTGGACTGGAGTGGTCTCGGGCGTTTTTTCCTGGACTGCGAAGGTCTCAGGCATTTGTTTCTGGACTGGAGTGGTCTCAGGTGTTTGTTCCTGGATTGCTCGGTCCTTCTTAGCTTTGATTAGCTTGCTCAAGTGAGGGCTGGGGCTTTTCCTAGGCAGCATAGGAGCGCCAGCGGCCTCTACTGTCTTTGGTACTATTGATTTGCCTTGAAGTCTTTGTTTAGCCTTGAATGCTCTTTTTGTCCTGTCTGATCTCATGAAGATCAGGTTGTGTTTGGTGCTCACAGAAGTTTTTGGAGCAGCTACTGGAGTCACCGGCGTCTGTTGTTGTGGTGGCTGTTGGGGCTCTTGCAGAGTTTCCTGGCTCATTTCGAGCTCGAGCTCATTAGCCAATTCGTCCATGTCAATGTCCATGTCCATGTCTGTGTCCATGTATGACTGTGGGATCAAGTCAAGCCGGCTTGAGTCATTGTTTTCCAAGCTGCTAAAAGTGTCAGACCCATCGCCCGGGAATGTGAAAGATGAGTATTGGTCCATGGTTTTCTTTGCAGGACCACTGAAGAGCTCATCAGGGAGTTTCTCCATCACCTCCAGGTTTGGGAGAATAGGGGCAGGCTCTGGAGTGGCCTCGTCTGTTGGAAGAAGAAGACCTGGACTGCTGTTTGCAGGGCTAGCAGCCGACTCATTGAAAAGAGAGCCGAGAGAGTCAGACCCCGAGGAGCTTCCTCTGTCTGCGGCGCCCAGTTGCGAGAGAGGGTTCTCAGCTGCGCAGGGAGGCTGCAGGCCCATTGGGTGCAATTGTTGCGTGGGTTCGCAGGCTGCGGCAAAGCATTCGTCTGTTGCAGGATCGGAGAGATCGACCATGATTGGCTCGCTGGCAAAGAGGTGATCTGGGAATTCCGAGCAGATAGCATCGAAGCTTGTTTCCCAGTCCATGCCAAAGCCGAGGTTGCTGTCAGTATTGTTGAAGTTCTGTGCGAAGCTATTGGAAAGATTCCTTGGAGTGTCGCTTGCCACTAACAAGTCTTTCGAAGGTTTCTTTGGTGAGCTTTGCACAAGAGTTCCATTGGATTGAGCAGCATTGATCTCGTTAGCGAAATTCTCATAGCGTGAGTTGAGGCCCGTGTCTGCAGCATTGTTGTTGTCCTTGTCGCAGTTGAGTTCGCCAGATGCCAGCATCTGTTCAAATTGCTGAACTCTTCTGTGAACTGAACCAGTTTTCACAATAGCGGTGTCGGGCTTGGGGCGGGGGTTAAGGAAGTCCAGGGGCTGTGCCGAAGCAAAGATGTCTTTGTACTGCTGACTTTCGGCATCGATTTGAGCAGAGAATCCGGCTTGGGGAAAGCAGCTAAGTTGGGAGGGCTGAATTCCCATCACCTGGTCCATACTGACCGTTTGGGGAAAGTCAGTCACCGTCGAGTCGAGAGTCGAGTAGTTGGCCAGGTTCATGAAACTGTTCAAAGTGTTCATCTCGTACGAGGTGTTGGCCAACTGAGAGTACATTGACTCAAAGTTACCAGGGTCAAGTTCGGGAGGGAAAGTTGCCTCAGCGAAGGGAGATGAGAAAGCTGGGGCTTCGGGGAAGTCGATGTCCATTGCGTTGTCGAAATCAAAGATCTCGCCATCAGCGGCCCAAGGGTTGGGAGCTTGCATTGCAATTGGAATCGGGGAAAGTCTGGGGAGGAGTTTCTGGAGTGGAGTGTCTGGAGGAGGAGTTTCTGGAGGAGTTTTTGGAGGAGGATTTTCTGGAGGAGGTGTTTGTGGAGTGGGTGTTTCTGGAGGAGGAGTGTCTGGATCAGGAGTGTTTTGGGGAGGAGTTCTGGAGGAGGAGTTTCTGGAGTATCTGGGGAATGTTTGAGGAGCTGGGGAGTGTCTGAAGATCTGGAGAGTGTCTGAAGATCTGGGGAGGAATCTTTGAATTGTACTTGGTCAATTCTTTGATTCGGGGAAGGAAGAGTTGGTGGAGGGGGGGTGGAATAAAAGTATGGGGAACAAAAGGGTTTATATGGAAAATCTGCAGCCCGCCGATTTTTTTTTTTAAGTCTGCCTCAAACACAAACAGAATTGAATCTGCTGAATTTATTTATCTCAGCAGGAGATCAAAAAAAGCGGTCAAAAAAGCAGATCAAGCAGATCAGCTAAGAGATCGGGCTCAACCAGATTTTTCCATACACCCGATCCACGCCCCGAAGCTTCTTCCATGCCTGAACAGCTGCCTTGGTGATAGCATGACTTGGCACATGCGTTGGTGGGTTTGACAGGATTACGGTCAGCTGGAAACGGGTATCACTGCACTGCTGGTCGCGATCTGCAACGTTGAGGAATACGCACTGGAAATTGTGTTTTGGTACGCTGTTGCTTGTGTCAATTGCGCATCTGCACCGCTACAAACAAAGGCATAGCACAAATTCGATAAGTGGCTCGGCCTTACGAGGTGCTGCTGTTTTGTGATCTGACTGATTTGGTCTTGTGTGAGTCTATGAAAACCAGACTAAGCTCACAGAAGGGGGTGCTTTAAATGGGTGCAAATTCCTGCACGCAAGCACTTGCAGACTTGGTGTTTGAGTGGTCATGTGCACGAGTGCACTCTATACAGAAAGACGGAAACCCAGAGTCTGTTTTTTTAATTGGATGCAGTGATGGTGACTAGACCTGTGACTAACTGAAAAAGCGTACGTCTGTTCAAATACCCTATGTTCCAGAAAATGGGGGAAATTGTGCATTCGCACAACCTGAGGTTTTCAAAAAGGTGTTTTTCCCAAATGGCATGACACCGCTAAACCTCCAGTTCTGGGCCCTCTTTTAGGCCCAATGGCTTCGGTGGTAAGCAAAATATTAGAAAGTGGAAAGTACAGAAAAAACGATGGAGGTGTTTACAACTGGTCAAGGTAAAATCTTGACTTTTTTGGAATGGAGTTCATGGAATGAAAAGTGCAGGAAGTTTCAATTTGATATAACAAAGTGGGAGCGGAAATTGGAGATTTGGCGTTATATTAATACGTTCGACACCAGAGGCTAAGTAAATAGATAAATAGAAATAGACAAATAGACAATTAGACAATTAGACAATTAGACAATTAGACAATTAGACAATTAGACAATTAGACAATTAGACAAATAGACAATTAGACAATTAGACAATTAGACAATTGGACAATTAGACAATTAGATATATATACAACTTGAAGATGCGGTTATTCTCCCATACTTCTCTCTCACTACTCCTAATTTCCCTATATTTTCCATTCATTTCAGTCTAGTTGATGTACTCTGGATCAATCAAATAATTGTCCTGCACATAATCCTAGCAACACGTGACTCTGTTATATGTAAAATTACAGCATGGAGACCAAAAGCGTGGCTAGGCCAAAAATGAAGGAGATTTTTATGGGTTTTTTCTGGTAAAGTACGTCAATTGATGGACCAGTCCATTATGTATACACGCCCGTGCTCATACCCCACGATTTATGCAGTGCCATTTTCCATACACCCATACATTTCCATCAAATTCATTAGAAACAAACCTTGCTTCCCACTTAAAATGAAGAATATTGCCTTTCTCAGAAAATTGTTCGTTGCAATTTGGGTGTATTTTGGTGAAGTCATTGGAAGAAATTCTGGTATGGGAAACACCCGTACACCACCGCACGTGCCTTTTTCTGCTCCGCTGCGCATCTCTCCAAAGCCAATGTCTTCTTGACTAGCCAGATACATCACCGCCAGCAAACGACTCGTACAGATTCCAAAATCAATGGCCAGTGTTTTAAAAAGAGCAGGCGAGGCCGAGCCCGAAATCGCCGCTAAAAAAGCAGCCGTGGGCGCCGCTCCCAAGGTCGTGCAGGAACCAGATGTGGGGATCACCCAATACGTCAACAAATCGGCTGCCGGCTTTTTCGGCACCATCAAGCTGCGGTACTCGGACTTCCAGGTGTTTGAACTTGATCAGGCGGGTCACGTGGTGCACTTGGCGGACCGGGGACCCGTTTTGGGTTCTTCTCTGAAGGAAAAGAGGCAGGAAAGGCGGAAACAGGCTTTAGAAAACCGAGAGACTTTTGATAAATCGGAGGGTGCTAAAGAGGAAATTACCGAAACAGGAAGTGAAGCTAATGGAGCTAATGAAGCTGGTAACGAACCAAAAAATGGTGCAGACACGACCAGTGGTACTGAAAATGGAGAAGCTCAAGATGGAGAATCTAAAACTGGAGAATCAAAGAATGGAGAAGCTAAGAATGGAGATGCTGAAGAAAGTGCAGGTACAGCTGTGCAGGAATTCCAAGTGTCACCCGAAAACCGAACCAGACTCGGGGAACATTTGACCGAAGAAGAAATCGGGCAAATCGAAAAGGTGGTGGCCGAGGGAGGCAGCATGGAAACTTCCACGCAGTTTCCCGATAAGGCAACCCGAACCCTCTTGCATCAGCTCTTCAGACAAGCGTTTGACGGGAAGGTGGACACCAGTACGTCCGGGGACAACACGTTTAAAATCAGCACGAGCAACCCCAAAAACGGGCGCAAAAACAATCACGTGAACCACGTGGACGAAAACGGAATCGTCAACTACGGGTTGGGGCCTTACAAAAATTACTTGCATTTCACCGTGTACAAGGAGAATCGGGAGACCATGGAGGTGGCCAACACCATCACCAAGTTCATGCGGATTCCCAATAAAACCGTCAAATATTCCGGCACAAAGGACCGGCGGGGCGTCACGTGCCAGCGGTTCTGCATCCATAAGGCCAAAGTGGCTCGCGTCACGTCATTGAATAAGGCGTTGAAAGGTACTGTATTGGGTGGGTTTGCATATAGCGACCGGGGCTTGGATTTGGGTGATCTTTCTGGAAACGAGTTTGTTATTGCTATTCGGGATGTACGGGTTGTTGGCGGTGGAGACAATGAAGATCTTGCTTCGGTGGTGCAGGGAAGTTTCGCCGGGCTCCTGAGTACAGGATTTATCAACTACTACGGGCTCCAGCGGTTTGGTACGTTTTCCGTCTCCACACACGTGCTTGGAATCTACCTCTTGCGTGAAGACTGGAAAGGTGCCGTGGAGCTCATTTTGGCGGAGCAGGACCGGGTTGTTCCCGATTCGGTCAATGCCCGTCGGGTCTGGGCCGAAACAGGCAATGCTGCCGAAGCCCTTAAGCTCATGCCCCGGAGATGCTCTGCAGAACACGCCGTGTTGACGGTCTTGGCCAAGAATAAGCCCGGCAACCCGTACACCACCGATATGTATTTCCGGGCCATTCTTAACATTCCCCGCAACTTGCGGCTCATCTATGTGCATGCCTACCAATCCTACATCTGGAACTTGGTTGCATCCAAACGGGTGGAGGAGTTCGGGCTCTCTGTGCAGGAAGGCGATTTAGTCTACGCCCAAAGTGAAGCGGACGAAAATGGCGAGGTTTTCGAAGAGGATGTGGCTGGTGGAAGTGGAGCAGCCAAAGTTCATGTTGTTACAGCGGAGGACGTTCAAACAGGCAAGTACTCCATCTACGACGTGGTGCTCCCGTCGCCCGGGTGTGATGTGCAGTACCCGGGAAACCAGCAGTTGATGCAGGTTTACGAAACGGCCATGAAGAAGGATTCGCTTGATCCCCACAAAATGGGCCGCAAGATCAAAGAGTTCAGCTTGGCCGGTTCGTACCGTACAGTGTTGGCCCGCGCACGTGACGTGTCCTATGAGATCACCCACTACAAGGAAGACGACGATAGTGTGCTTTATACGGACCTTGAGATGCTTGAAAAGAGAGAAGCCGGGGAGCTGGAGCCGGATGTGACTGATTTCCTGCAGAGGGTCATTCCTGCGCCCGAAGGAGCTTCCAAAACCGCAGTCATCTTGAGGATGAAGTTGGGGGTGAGCAGTTATGCCACTATGGCCTTGCGGGAGTTTATGAAGGCCGACACTTTGGACAAGACGGTCACATAGATAGACACTGATTTTAGAAAAACAGAAACGCTCTTTTTTTTTGATTTGTACGTCCTCGTTTCGTTTATTTCATGTCCTGTGTATAGTATATATCATCTCCACACGTTACCTCCACTTTACCTTGTCTAGATTCGGCAGCCACAGAAGTAGTACTATTACTACTGCTAATGCTAAAACTACCATGTATGCTCTAAATATAAATCATATAAGACATAAAAATAAATTTATATGTAAATAGCACAGATACTGCCCTACAGACGGCCGTTTTTTTTTTTTTTTTTTTTTTTTTTTTTTTTTTTTTTGTTTAATTTCTTTTGATTAGCTGCTTAGATTCAAATCCTTAACAGACTATGTTTTTTTAAAAGGCAAGGACGTTGGCTTTTGGATGTCATTATCTAAGTAATGACAATAGAAGACAGTGACCACGCGCACTGCATCTTATCAACAAGTTCAGTGAATTTATTTAGCCCTTTTTCATATAATGATAAAATTCAGTCATGGCAAACGATCTCATAGTAGAATAGGGTGAGCAGTAAAATTTTTGCTGCTAACTTTTTGGCTCAAAACGCCGACGATTACTCACCTTTCTACACCTGACTTTAGTTGTTCAATATACATTCGAATCTAGCAATGCCGAATTTCAGATTCTTCCCTACCAGCTTTTAGTAAACTATTGCAGCCATTTTAAGGTGTTACACATTGTTTAAGAAAGCATTTTTTTTTATTTCGACTTTTTTGCATCACTTACATTTCTAGATTATTATGATTATCTAAATGTGCAATTTTTTTGATTTCTAGTTTAATTAAAACATAAAATAAAGATAGTGTTATAATATAGAAAGGGAATAAAAGTAGGAGGAATCTAAAAATCATAAGAAAGTTATGTTAATTTCTTAATTCTCATTTTTTTCGATCTGGACCAAATTTTACTAAATATATTTTTATATACCTTTCTTGTTACCTTTTGCACTTATACATAAATCTTTTTCACTTTAACATAGTTTGGATATAAGCTCATCAACAGCAAGAAATTCATTTTTAATCATTGACTTTATAAATAAAGGACTTGCTATAAGTTGAAATACGGTTCGCAACTGACTGCTATTACTGCTGACCATCATTATATTACCACTATTACCGACTACCACTAATACTACCTACCACTACTAGCTGCTACTAGTACTACTACTGATACTACGTAGTGGCTCTACTACTGACTACTGGCTGGACTGACTACTGGCACTACACAAACGAAATAATACCTTAGCTGGACCTGAAGTGCTAACTACACTACCCTACCATTACATACCAACACATCCAAGTTATTTATTCTGAGATCGCTTGTGGTACTCAGAGTAGCTTACCCATGTTATCGATGCACAGACTATCACTCAGACGGACTGATATGGCTACGTTTCCGCCATCACTAATGCCATTACACTCAAAAAATACATTAAGGTACCATATTACTACACATGGCGGTACTAGATACTGACGGTACCATATTAGTATGAACTAGTCTGAACATGGTAAGGTGTAATCACTGGAACAGGTCACAACACTAATACTATTCCCTTATGGCTGGTAATCAATGGTGGTCATCAATGGTGGCATTACGACGTGTAACTGGCTGGTGGTACTGATGTTTATGTGAGATACGCCCAGACTAAGCTACAAAAGTCCTGGATTCATGAAAGGACCTTTATAGTCGAATCTACGTTCTGGCCCAAGGACCTAAACTAGCAATTCATTTTTTAACAGCTTAAAAAAACCTTTTCTTTTTTTAACCTTTAAAGCCTGTCGTCTGTACATTTTCAACGTTATGTCAATCGGTGAAATATTAGAAGGACTGTTTTCCAATAATTTGGGATTGTAGCTTTCTTCTTCCAGAAGCTTAAATTGCATTGATTTCGGCACAGATTTCGACCACCACCAATTATAGCTGACTCCCTATTTTACTCTCAGCTAGCTAGCCGGAAACACGTAGTTTGTAGCCATCTTTCTACTTTTCTACCAGTTCTTTTTTTCTTTTTTTATTCTTATTTATTTAAATCTTGCTCTTTGGCCATTATCTCGGCCAAACTCTCACATAGTCAATGTCATATAGTCATTGTAAATGTCATAGTCGTAGTCTTGCAAGTTTGAAATATAAGATGCAAACCGCAGACTCACCTCGCCAAAAGTCAGTATCAACTGCTCACGAGCACTTCTCACTGCCTTGTATAGAGCCTTGATCCGGTCCAATTTTTGCAGCAATACCTCGTAAGCTTTCAAGTGGAGACATTCGTCGGAAAAGTCTATTTGGTTCTTAAGACTAGCACAGCCAATCAAAGTCTCCAATTGCTTAGGCGTAAGAGTCATCTTGCCGATTTCTTTCTCCCAGAGCTGGTGGAACTGCTCCATGTATTGTTCCTTGAGGTCACAAGCATTCGAATGGCCGCTTATTACATTCAAGAGGCTCTCAGTAAATCCTGCATTAATTTTTTCAATGCTATCCTTGGCACTGCTGTCCATTTTCTGCATTGATTCCAAGTGTTCCTTCATTGCACAGAGTCTCTGCTCGTAGTCATTAATTTCAGTCGCATTGTTGTCTGAATTGCCCATATCAAGGCATATCTTCACGAAAACTTCACCAGTAACCTGGAGTTTTTCAAGGAGTGACTTAAGATAAGTCTCAATTCGGTCATGGATCTCAAACTGTGCCAAAAACTTTTTTTTGCATTGGTTCATCTTGGCATCTTGTGCTTGCACCAATGCTCGCAAGTGCGAAAGCTGAGCAGTGCATGGACCCAGCAGCATAGGCAGAGGCACATTTTGAGCCACATCCAGCCTTGAAACACCAATAAAAGTTGGGGCCATAGTCATACCATTTTCCTGCACTTTCTCAAATCTCATGGACTCCTGCTTTTCCACACTGACCACAAGTCGCAAGTAAGCCAAGTACTCATTGATTTTGTTTTCGCACTCAGTAATGCAGAGAATCTTCAAGTCCACACTAAGACATTGTAATTGAAAAGTGTCTTTGTTGAGGCTAGGCACTAAGATTGCTTCCAAATCAAGCTGGAGCCATAATTGGCTTTTGGGTTTGTGGAGCCAGCTGTCCACTTGTGACTCACTAGTGATCGCACTAACAATCTTCTTGATAATGCTCAGAGGGGCAGACTTTTCAGGCAGAATTATTAAAGACTTCGTAGGAGCAATAGTCTTTGTAGTAGTAGGCTCTGGGTTTTTAAGATCCTGTTTGATGGCTTTGGGCTCTGTCTCAAGCTGGAAAATAGTATTGAGCGAGTGCGGAATCGGTCTAGGGCCAAGTGTTTTTGCCTTTTTGGTTTGCTCAATCAATTTTGCTTTGCGTCCTGGGATTCCGGGGTCACTTTTGAAGCGGGCCATAGTGAGAGACTTGTAGGTGTCTTGTCTCACTTCCAGAGGGGAGAGATGGGGAATGGCATTCTCGATTTCGGTTATGACCTTGTCACCATGGTCCAGCAGGGTGAGGGTCAGCCCAGGTAATGAGAGAGACTGCGAGATATCGTTTAATGCCTTTGAAGCTTGTTTGACTGTTCCGAATTTCACTGTCTTATCAGGCTTGATTGTATTGGACTCTGGCTTTCTTGTACTGGTATCTCGGACTCTGACATCCGCGAACCGGACCCGTTTCGGGTGCAGTAAATTGGGAATCTGAGAGGCATCCAACTTTTTGCATGGTCCCAAAGCATTTTTAGGGTAAGAATGGGTGACTTGCTTAGAACGTCTATTCTCAAAAGCTTTCAGGTGGTCGAGTTCGTCGTCGAGCTTAACACGGAACTTCAAAATCTCCTTTGTTTCTTTGTAGTGAGCCCGTGA
>NLAM01000989.1:0-32809 GCA_002370325.1 Metschnikowia hawaiiensis
ATCTTATATGAATATATTTATTTAACTGGTGCTATTAACACTGGTAACTCATTAAATGTATGGAAATCAGCAGGTCTAGTTAAAATGAACTCTAAATCTGAATCTCTTGTATTTCTCATTAAATTGATTCTAAATCTAGAGTTCCTCCTTTTTAATTGTATTTCCTCCATTTTAAACCAACTATAACAGATATAATAGATGGACCAGTCCACCCTAAGATTTCAACCTACAGCATCTGGATATTGAGGTATACGACGTGGCATACCATTTAATCCTAAGAAATGCATAGGTAAGAAAATAATATTAACAGATATAAATAATAATCAGAAATGTATTTCAGCTCAAATTTGATTATATTGTAATCCAAACATAGATGGACCTCAATAATAATAACCTCCTACTAAACTAAATAAAGCTCCCATTGATAAAACATAATGGAAATGACCAACTACATAATAAGTCAATAAATCTTTAGTCACCTAAAGGATCGGACTATATCTTATCTTGTTTAAACTTAATTAAATCCTCGATTATCACGTATAGTCTCTACNAAAACAAACCGTAGTAAGTCAATAAATCTTTAGTCACCTAAAGGATCGGACTATATCTTATCTTGTTTAAACTTAATTAAATCCTTAATTATCACGTATAGTCTCTACGGATCCTATTTATAATAAATAGTTTCCACGGTATTATCTTTAATAAATAATAAACTTTTAACAAAAGAACTTATTTACCATATAAAACATAATTTTTTTCATTAAATATAAGCCCGCACCGTCGGTGCGGGACTATCAATTATATTCCCAAAGTGATTATAGACATGACGCCTCGCAAGAACAAAACTTCTTTTCAACTCTAGGAGTTGGGATCATGGCATACGCTTAGCGCGCCGAAGTTTATTATTCTCTTCACTGTTTCACGAGGCAGTTCATAGTCGTGGCATGATCTCAACTGGTCATTGATGATCCATCTCCTCAGAGGAGATATCATCATAAAACTTTCACAGCTGCACGGAATGCTTCTGACCAAACATTGATCGCTAGTTTTGCATCCTTGAATGAACACCTCGTTTTGCCATGAGGCCTCCGATGCATTCTGTAGGCTTATCCATGATACGAAGAATATGATAGGAAAGCGGCTGCTCTTTCTCTAGTTCCCCAGAGAAGTTCACACGCAGCTCACTTCTGACTTCTCCTCCCCCCCCTTGTCCGATCTCACTTCACTGTTGAATGATCGACAATTGTTAGGAAGTGACTCGTGTGGTTCTGCGTAAGCATTCTTATCAGTCCACACGAATCCCATGTGAAGCTTGCACTACCTTTATTGTAGCACGAAAACAAGCCGTTTTGCCATTCCGCATGAACTGTGTCTGTATATTTCTTTCCTCAAACCATCGAGTTTGTTGATCACTCTTGATTGGTTGTCACTCGGATGCACGTGCGACGAATAATACATCTTCACCGATGCTATCAGACGGTCTGACATTTGCTGCCAGCGTTTCTCGAACGTGACACTTTCAATGTCTTCTATCTCAAATTGGAGCTTTGCTTGTTCCCAAAGGACTCGTGTTTTCTCCTCAGAACTCCTGTTTTCTCCTCAGAACTCCTGTTTATCGGTCCAGACACAAACCCTGTTATGCACATGGTGCACAGTTCCTTCATTTTCTAAAGATGATATCCTCTATCACAAGGTTCGTTGGGAATTTCCGTATAGTGGCTTTGGTTCCTTCGATGGGTTTTCTCTTTGGTTCCTTCGATGGGTTTTCTCTTTGGTCTGGTGCACAGTCATAAAATAGCTTTCTCGCCACAGCTGTAACCCACCAAATTCGAAGGTTACCACCATTCTTGACGATATTATCATATCTCCAAATCAGACATGATACTTCTCTCTTGCAATGATCCTCGAGGTTGTGGCCCACTTGAAAGAAAGATCTCTCGCAAGTTGCATGTGAACATTGCTCATTAGGGAATGTGACCAAATATTTCTTCACACTCCTTTCAAACACATTAATGATTTGTTCAGCAATGTAGATTTCATAATGAAGATCATAAAGTGAACACTCTGCTCATCTCAGTATCTGAGCTATAACAATGGTATTCAAGGATTCAAGGGTTGCACAAGACGCCGGACTGTCTTTAACCAAATTTTCATCAGTTTCTTCAGTCTCGATGTTTCTGCTCTCTATCAGTCCTTGCGAGCACTGAAACTCTCAGATGTGGAAGTTTCCAGCAAAGCAACGTACACATAGCTTCGCCATTTCTAATCTGTTTGTCTTTGCTCTTCAAAGTACTTCCGGTTATCCTGGGTTTTTTTTGATTTCATATTACCCTTAAGGATACCTGGGACCATATGTCTTTCTGCAAGGACCACCCTATCACCTTCCACAGAGGTAGATTTCAGTGACAATGTCTGTGACCTGTGTGCCAAGGTATCGCACCTTTTATGTGAGCATTCATAGTATACTCAAGTGTATTCAGCCACTCACGCATTCTCCTATGTTTTTCACAGACTCAGCCAAGTCGGAGATTGGAGCCTTGACATTCTGATTAAGAGTATAATAGAATCCAATGTCGAGATAAGCGACTCAGGGCTCATAACCTGTTGACCTTTAACCCTTGGTTAGTTCATAAGCTGGAACTCTTACGATTTTGTTTCTAACATTCTCGTGAAAGTGAACCTTTTGCTAAAAACTACCAAATTGCGGGCCCGTCTTAAAGCTATTTAACAAGGTACTAATTAATGATAATATTAGGTTCCTGCATATAGTTTCCTGCATCTAGTTTCTTGCGATATAGATAGATAGATATATAAAAAGGGCCATCCTTGACGTAAAAATGCAAGTCTTCATTATTTATTTTTATACACCCAATAATAAATAAGATAAACCTTATAAAAAAGCAAATATAAATCTGAAACTCCGACTGTACATCAAACAAGTTAAGATTTAAATCACCTCATCCATTAGTGAAGCAGTCTATATTTGAGATACTTTACCTGCTATTATCTTCATTTCTTATTCCCGTTAATAGTTTATACTAATATCTCAATATATAATCTGATGTGTGGAAAAGGTCCTGGCGAAACTCTAAGACGTTTACCTTGATTCTTTGTGCCGATATTCAGACCGATATTCCAATCCACCCTGGGCCTATTTTTGACCCCCTGGATTTCATTTTGTCATCACAGCGTGCCTCTTGAGCCCTTCCTATTTATTTCATTTATTATTTTTTCCACGCCGCAACTGTTGTGTCCGCCACCTGAAAAGCAGAGCACCTTGCCAGGCTGACCGCACACCAAACTTTGTTTCTCCTGAACGCACGCCTAGCCATTTTTTTTCTTGGCCACTCATACGTCAATACAATAAGCTCTCGTATCTGAAGCAATTGTGACAAGTACCCCCGAGATCCCCGTCACGGGAACTTATCAAGTTTTCACGTCCTCCACGTTTTATGATCCCTAATAGGTTAGAGGTTTCGGTTGCTTGACCGTATTCTTTCGTTTCTTGATCCCATCCACTTGGGACCCCGGATTCCAAAGGCCAATTGCTACTAATTGAGGTGGTTTTCTAGGTGTAATCTTCTTTTATGACTAATCAACTCTCGAATCATTATCTCAACGTGGACTTTCTGCTACAATCAGACAGAATCAACAACGATTTCTCTCTGGACCCTGTGGATTTTCACGACCCCGCAAATCGCTCCAACAAGAAGCTTCCCAAACACCTCACTTCCCATGGAACTACTCCATCCGGGAAACCCCGGCTTTTCGTGTGCAACACTTGTACGCGAGCCTTTGCTAGATTGGAGCATTTAAGGCGTTTAGGAGCTGTTGGTATGAATGTAGAAGTCGCCGACTGGAACTTCTGGTATAAGCCCAAGAAGCATTACCCTAGGAAAGCTATGGGGTATTAATGGAGAGTATAAATTACCTTCCAGTCCACCCATTTTCCATGCTCCAAAAAGCCATTTGACCATTCGAAAACGTCTACCACCAAGATTCCAAGGTTTCCACTCATTAAATTTAATGAGAAATCTCATTTTCTTATTTGAGCACCACGTAATTTCCAGAAATCTCTAGCTTTTGATTCTCTTTTTTTTTTTCAGCTCATGGATTTGGATGTGTATTTTAATGGGCTCTATTTTAATGGGTCGGTTCCATCTGTTGACCTTTAACCCTTGGTTAGTTCATAAGCTGGAACTCTTACGATCTTGTTTCTAACACTCTCGTCAGCGTGGCACTTTGTTGCCACGTATATATATATATATGTTTATTCGTGGCGTCAGTCTGGGGTGTACTGGTTTGTCGGGAAACTAACACTAGGAAATGGCTATTTCCTCTCCTTAACTGAGCTGACTCGTTACCGAAGTGGAAGTGAACCTTTTGCTAAAAACCATCAAATTGCGGGACCGTCTAAAAGCTATTTCAACCAAGTAAATATAGTTCCCCTTGGCATATACGGAGGGGAGGTCATATATTTATGGCTCAGGTAATGACTGGTGGTGTAGTAATATCGAAATCGATGTACGAAAGGAAATAGACAATCTGCACCGAAGGACCTATAAATAATAGGCTTGCTTTTCGTTGACCAAATGGTAGTTGGTGTATTTGATCTATATAAAATATGCTAAAGATATAGTCAGACATTGTGGGGTCCTGCACATAACCACACATATAATTTTGGGGTACACTAACCATGGAAACCTGCACATACATCCACACTAACCAGGAAACCTGTACACTACTCAATGGACCCAGTCACGTAAGTACAAAATGTAGTACAAATCGTAGTACAAAATGTAGTATGGGCGTAGTATGGGTGTAGTATGGGCTTACAGTATGCAGGTTTAGACCTTTTATGCTGCATATACGGGAGACGGTGCGCTACCTGCAGTCTATCGCACTTAGCTTATCACGCACCGTTTCTCACGAACACCACACCATGAACATCCGAAGCAGATTATCCTCCTTACGGGAGTACCTCACGCCCATAAACAACGAGTCCAATTTCCTCGCCACCGGCGAAATCTCCCCCGAGGAGTTTGTCATTGCAGGCGACTACTTGGTTCAGAAGTTCCCCACGTGGAGCTGGGGCCCCAGTTCCAAGGGCCTCCAAAAGGCGTTTTTGCCCCCTGAAAAGCAGTACTTGGTCACGCGCCACGTGCCGTCGTACCGCCGCTACGCCTCGTTTGGCGGGGAACAAGCCAGTTCAGGCGGGGAAGGCGGGGAAGGCGGAGAAGGCGGTATAAGCGGTATTGTCGGTCCAGGCGGTTTGGGCAGCCTGGGCGGGGACGATGGCTGTGATTCCGATATGGAGGTGATTCCTTCGTTTAACCACGTGCCAATGCCTGAACCCGGTGCCGGACTCCTGGGTTCCGCCCCCGAAGTCGACCTTGACGCAGAGCTTCTGGACGACGATTTGAGCGACGAAATCGACGACTACGCCCAGATCCACACCGACCAGCTGGGCCTCCGCAAGTACGACTTGTACATCAGCTACTCCACGTCTTACCGCGTGCCCAAGATGTACTTGGTGGGGTTCAACGGCAACGGCATCCCGCTCTTGCCCTCGCAGATGTACGAGGACATTTCGGGCGACCACAAGGACAAAACCGCCACCATCGAGGCCTTGCCCATGACGAAAAACACCACGGGCGTGTCCATACATCCGTGCAAACACTCGTCGGTGATGAAGGTGTTTATGGAGCATGCCAAGAAGAGAAGCCACAGCGAAAGGGGGAGACAAGCGCATCCAATCAGTGAAAAGGATGGAACTGAGGGGAAGACGGGGGGTATGGAAGACAAACCAGAAAAGGACTCTTCCGGAAATGAACCCGATCTGGCTCATGAGCCTATACGCGTGGACCTTTACCTTGTGATTTTCCTAAAGTTCATTGCAAGTGTGACGCCCGGCATCGAGTACGATTTCACCATGGACGCTCTTTAAGTGAAAGTTTGGCCAAGTCAAGAATCACCTGAGTTGGTAGTGGTGCTATGGACTGGTGATTTGCCCCAATTATGGCTGATTATTTGCCATTATGGCTGGTGATTTGCCCCATCTATGGCTGGTTATTTGCCATATCTATGGCTGATTATTTGCCATTATGGCTAACTATTTGCTAAGCTCATTGGTAAATTGGTCATCTTATTTATTTGGCAATTCAATGGCTTTTCATTGCTCTGTGATGACTATTGAATGTTGTTTCATGGTTGTTTGGAGCTGGTTTATGGTTATTTGGAGCTGGTATGACTATTGCGAGCTGGTTTCTGACTATATGACGGATTTAAGGGGATTTAAGGTTCCTGGATGGCTATTCTTGGACTGGTGATTGATATTCCATGGATACTTGGTGATGTGCTTCTGCTTATCTGATTGGTGGAATCAATGGGACCCTAGTCGTTCGGCTAAAACTGAATCCTTGGATTTTTTACTGGATCAATGGTTCAACCAATCAATTACTCCTTCAATTCTTGGTCAATTGATTCAACTGTTCGGCCTTTTCAATTGATGACTGCTTCTAGTCAATTTAGATCCGATTGGCTAGATTCCTTGATGGTGTTGATCCAGACCATCACTTCTGCTTTTGAGTCGGCGTGGATCAGGACGAAGGAGAAACTGCCTGGACGAAGGAGAAACGGTCTGGACGAAGGAGAAACGGCCTGGACGAAGGAGAAACTGGTAATGGCAAGTTCATTTGAACCAGTGTTGGCCTCTGATCCCAAGAATTCCGGTGGATCCAAGAATTCCGGTGGATCCAAGAATTCCGGTGGATCCAAGAAAAGGACCGAATAGAGTTAGTGCTGGATTTATTAATTCAATTCAAATTTCCCGTCCTTTCTGTCGGTTCCTAGTGGCACTGTGTCATTCTGTTTGTTCCTAGTGGCACTGGTGTACTGGTGTCATTGTGTCTACTCTGTAGTTTGGAACGCACCTGCATATAACCCCCCATTTTAAACAATCAATGATGGAATAATCCCCTTGCAATTTCTCCAACTTGATCTGGACATCTGGACAATGGACAATGGGCCCGATTAAGCAAGCGAGACCCTTATGTGCAGTATATGCAGTATATGCCGTATATACAGGATCTTCTCGCGATTATTTTGGTTGTGCACACAGCGCGGGAGTCTTCTCGCTCTCACAACTCAAGCAGTTTCACATCTTCTCCAAAATCCCCATGGGCAACCAAGTTCGAAACCGCAAGAAAAAGCGGCAGGTGGCAAAGGATGCCATCAGGGAAATCGCCGGGCGCAGTGTGCAGGAAAAAGACGGGATCTCCACCCAAACTCAGAATCCCAAGGGAGAATCTCAAAGGGCCAAAACCAATGGAACCGCCAAGGACCCCAAAACCAACGGAACAGCCAATGGAGCCGCCAATGGAACAGCCAATCACGTCAATCGAGAAAATGATGACCACCAGGGGACTCAAGGTGCAGGAAACGACGACGGTGCAGGAGAGGACGGAGAGGAGGACGGGCCCAAGCCAAAGGCCCAGAAGCTCCGCAAAAATAAAGACAAGGAGCTCCAGAAAAAACTCTACCACTCCCGGCGCGTGACGTTCATCCTCGGCGCCGTGCTCGGGCTCGTGGCCACCATTGTCATCACGGCAATGTCGTCGGAAGACATCAAGGGAGAACTCGACAAGCTCATGCGGTTCGACACGCTCAACGAGTTTGTGGAGGATTGGCGGGATGCAATTCCGCAAGGATTACAGCTGATTTTGGACAGCAACGACCGGCCCAAGACCAACGAGTTGAAAGGCTCGGCGGAGTCGTTTTCCGTGGGCAAACGGATGCAACAGGAGTTGAACTTGACGTCCAAGTATAACGTGGTGATGGTTCCGGGGGTGATTTCCACGGGGTTGGAGTCGTGGGGCACTAACGACGAAGGCCCGTGCCCGTCGCTCCCCCATTTCCGCAAACGGCTCTGGGGGCTGTTCTACATGTTGCGGACGATGATCTTGGATAAGGCGTGCTGGTTGAAGCACGTGAAGTTGGACCCGGAAACGGGCTTGGACCCGCCCAACATCAAGGTGCGGGCGCTGTCTGGGTTTGACGCGGCGGATTTCTTTGTGGCGGGCTACTGGATCTGGAACAAGATCTTGCAGAACTTGGCGGTCATTGGCTACGGGCCCGACAACATGATCAGTGCCGGCTACGACTGGCGGTTGGCGTACTTGGACCTTGAGCGGCGCGACGGCTACTTCACCAAGTTGCGGTTGCAGATCGAAAGCACCAAGAAAATCACGGGCCAGAAGTCGTACTTGGTGGGCCACTCCATGGGCCTGCAGGTGATCTACTACTTTATGAAGTGGGTGGAGGCCGAGGGCCCGCTTTACGGCAATGGAGGCAAGAAGTGGTGCAACGACCATTTGGCCGGCTTCATCGATATCAGCGGCTCGCTCTTGGGCACCCCGAAGGCCATCCCGGCGCTTTTATCGGGCGAAATGAAGGACACCGTGCAGCTCAACTACTTTGCCGTTTACGGGTTGGAGAAGTTTTTCAGCAAGAAGGAGCGTGTGGAGATGTTGCGGACGTTCGGCGGCGTGCCGGCCATGATCCCCAAGGGCGGCGATTTGATCTGGGGCGACTTGTCCAGTTCCCCGGACGACCCCAGCAACACGCTCCTGACCAGCGATGCAGATGTGGAGATCTCGGGGCCGAAAAACGATACCGTGGGCAAGTTCATCCGGTACCGAGGCGAAAGCGAGGAGAACGAGGGCAAAAGTGTGGAGAACGAGGGTCAAAGCGAGGGCCAAAGTGTGGAGGGCGACGCCGTCTTGGAGTCGGGAACAGACTACACGGTGGTGCAGAGCATCGACAAGTTGCTCGACGTATCGCCCGAGTGGTTCTCCAAGCGGGTCCGGGAAAACTACTCGTTTGGGTTTGCCAAGACAGCCCGGGAGCTCCGGAAAAACGAGCTCGACCAGGCCAAGTGGTCCAACCCGTTGGAGGTGGCGCTCCCCGATGCCCCCGACATGAAGATCTTCTCGTTCTACGGAGTCGGGAACCCCACGGAAAGAGCTTACACCTACCGCAAGGGCGGGCCCGACGCAGGCATCCCTTACGTCATCGACACGGAATCGGACCACCCGGTGTATTTCGGCGATGGAGACGGCACCTTGGCGTTGATGACTCATAGCATTTGTCATGAGTGGCAGCGGCCGGGCCTGCGTTTTAATCCGGCCAACATCGAGGTCAAGGTGGTGGAGATCAAGCACGAGCCGGACCGGTTTGATATCCGGGGCGGCGCCAAGACGGCCGAGCACGTGGACATTCTCGGCTCGGCGGAGTTGAACGAATTGGTGCTTAAGGTGGTGGCCGGGCTCGGCGATACCATTGAAAACGTCTACGTCTCCGAGCTCCGGAACATTACGTTGCAGATGGGCGTGTGAGGGAGAAAAAGAGGGGAGAAGTGGGGTGTAGAATTGAATAGAGTATATCTTTTGTACGGTGGTGTAGTGCTGGGCCCGGACATCCTGCATCGGTGGATGAGCGCACCTGTACTCTTTGTAAGGGTATGGAGAACGACTCTGGAGAAAGAGCGGTTTACGGGCCTTTTCGCGGCGAAAAATTGGCAGCATTGGAAAGAGCGGATGACGGCGAGCCGATCGGTACCAAAAACACGGAAAACGGAGCCGTTTTGGGCGATGGGGCCCCGCCGGGGCTGGTCACGTGCCTCTTCTGCCACAAGTCTTTCTGCTCCAAGGGCATCCTAGGCCGGCACATGGACCGGAAAAAGGGCGACGCCGACCACCCGGCTCTGCAGGTGGACGAAATCCGGGGGCCCGTCCGGCGGCGGGCGGGTTCGGGCCCACCAAAAGTTTCGGCGCCGAAACCGCCGAGAAATTCGGCCCCGCCCCCGAGCCGAACGCCCGACGCCCGAAAAATCGCCGCAAAGAAGTACAATAGCCAGAAATCGGTCAAGGAGCGCAATAAACAACGCCGGCGCGCACGTGACTTGTCGATCCGAGCCCAGCTCGATGCCAATCGCTGGTTTGTTGATGAAATCTTGGGGGGACTGCATATAAGCACTCCGACCGAGGAACGGCCCGATTTCGCCAGTCTCGTGGCCAAACTCGTTCCCCCAAGAATATGGCCTGCTCCGGGCTCGGTTCCGGGCGAAAGCGAACTTAAATATACGGTGAAAATCATCTCGGGGACTGCATACAACGGGCCGGTCCCACTCCAGAGTCTCCTAGACGAGTATACGGCGTGGCAAGAGCTCGATGCAGGAGAGAAGCTTAGGGCATGGCAAGCGGCCCAAGAGAGGGCTCTTCGACAATTTGGAGCTAGTTTATGGCAGGTGCAGCATGCAGGAGACTTGATCAGCAGGAAACAAACGGAGATTTACGAAGGGTATACCGTCGACGAGTTCTATGCAGTTGATTCCGATCAAGAGAACGAGATTTAGTCAAAAATCCGGTTAATTTCGGCCAAAATGGGGTTAAATTTGGCTAAAACTAGTCAAAATCTAGGCAAAAACTGGGGAAAAACTGGGGAAAAACCAGTAAAAACTCCAGTTTTTTGAGTATTTCTTGGATCCTCACAAGATCATCTTGGTGATTAGCTCCATGCATCTTTTTGGATGATTTTATGGAACTGTCTGTCGTCTAATACTACAATTAGTCCAGTGTCTAGTGTCTATTGTCTATTGTCTATTGTCTATTGTCTATTGTCTAGTGTCCAGTGTCCAGTGTCCAGTGTCCAGTGTCTACTGTACTGTCTAATACCATCCACTATACTGGCTGTCTAGTGTCTAGTGTCTAGTGTCTACTTTCTACTGTCTACTGTCTACTGTCTAATACTGTCTACTGTCTAATACTGTCTACTGTCTACTGTCTCCTGTCTAGCTCTGTCTAGCTCTGTCTAGTTCTGTCCACTGTCTACCCTTTACTGTCCACTATACAGTCCAAAAAGTGCAGTACACAGTCCACGGTCCATTTGCCCAAACTCATATATTTTTATAGTCGTGCTTGGGTGTTCGAGATCTGACGCACATGTACATGCAGGCAGATTATGCACAACAATGTTTCATGTTTCCGCACCCGGAATATAAAAGGACCCTTTTCCTCCTGTCTAAATGTAAAATTGACTTCACCCCTTCTCCCCCTTTCTCCCCCTTTTTTTCCCCTTTTTTTCCCACCCCTTTTTCCCACCCCTTTTTCCAACCCCTTTTTTCCTTCCTTTCCTTATTTTCTCCTTGGGCCTGAACAGCACTACAAAGAATCCCTGGAGGTCGGAAAATATTCATTTAAACTTCAGAAATGATTGGTTTTTTGAGTACTTTCTCGGGGGGTTTTCATGGGATTTTTTGGGCTTTTCTAGGATTTTGAGGAACCTTATGGGATTTTTTGGCCTTTTCTAGGTTTTTGAAGGATTCTGAGGAACTTTACGTGATCTCTATGGAGATTTGGGTTCTTATGTGTTTTTTGAGATCTTGAGGAATTTCTCTGGGCTGGCTTGAGCCTATTAGGAAACATTAGACTTTTTGGATGCCTCCGTTTCTCATAAGGGTGTACCTATTTTGAGCAATCTCTCATGGGGTCTATTGACAAGGGTTCAAAATGGAGAATCATCGGTGATGATGGTTTCAGGAAAAAAAAAAGAAAAACGACGTTGGTTGGTTGCATTGGTCACGGCTGATCATCCCCAGTCAGTCGTGGAACTCAGTGGTCAAGCAAATTGAACGGTGTGCTTAGAAAACCATTACTTGAGGATGTTCCTCTTTTGATCATTATACAGGGCAGGACAGTCAAGCTTGGCGAAAGTCTTAAGGAACCAAAGTGTTTATTAACCCTAGGGACGTGATTTTCTGGAAGATTATTGAAGATTATTTTTCATACTTTTGAAGATTATTGAAGATTATTTTTGAAGATTATTTTTGAAGATTGTTTTTGAAGATTATTGAAGATTATTGAAGATTATTTTGATATTTTTGAAGATTATTTTTCATACTTTTAAAGATTATTTTTGATATTTTTGAATTATTATTCCATATTGAAGCTGCATTTTATTAACTGGCTTCAAGCGTTTGCTGGATGCAGTACTCCCAAGTTCCAAAAACAGGGCAGGGCTCGCAACCATGGTTCCTAACAACCTCCTTCCCCCTTCCCCCTTCCCCCTTCCGTCCTTCCCTCCGTCCCTTTTTCTGATCCAAAGACCTGTCCAGCCCCTTGAGTTGTTGGGCCACTTGAGTTGTTGGGTAAAACCTAAAATACCTAAAATAAGAAAGAAGGTTTAATTGGTCAATGGAGGAAAAACGCCATGGTTTTCGCTTGGCTTCGACGTCCGAACTCCACCACCAACGAAGCATCCTGAAATCCCTTGAATGAAGATCCTTTGAATGGAAATCCCGCCCTGAAATCCCGCCCTGAAAATCCTCCTAGCTTCTCCAGCAATTCGTTTTAAACCTATTTCTACGTCTGGCTTCTCGCCGTTTCTACTTTTCAAGTTTAAAAAGGCTGGGAAGTTTTAAAAAGTTGGGAAACGGACCTTAAACTTAGGTTGGGAAGCGGGCCTGCATCCAAGCTCCCATGGGAAGGCTGGATCTTCTTAACCTTGCCGAATGCCGCTCGCAAGGCTTCCTGCCCTCCGTTCCGCCAGTCCCTTTGTCAGTCCCTTTGATTATTCTGCGAGTCCCTTCGATTGTGTTGCCAGTCCCTTCGGTTGTTCTGCCGTGGAGTGCAGATAATACCTCTTGAGTTAGCCTTTTCTTTATAAAAAGGCTATTTAAGCTTTTTAGGTCCCTGGCTATTTCCCAAAACCATTGAAGACTATTGAAAAGCCATTGAAGTCTATTTATCAAAGCCATTGACTATTTATGGACGTCCATTGAAGACTATTGGAAGTCCATTGAAGACTATTGGAAGTCCATTGAAGACTATTGGAAGTCCATTGAAGACTATTGGAAGTCCATTGGAGACTATTTTATGGAAATCCATTGACTATTTATCAAAGCCATTGAAGACTATTGGAAGGCGATTGACTATTTATGAAAGCCATTGGAGACTATTTTTTGAATAGTTTACTTCAAGACTATTGGAAGGCCATTGACTATTTTTTGAATAGTTTACTTCAAGACCAATCTCAAGATGTTTTGGGTATTTTCTTCAAAGCTTAAAGTCGGAAAAAATTATATCGTCCATTCGAAAAACTCCATCATGGATCAGTTCCATCCTTAACTGATCTTACCATGGAGTCCTGGATTGCTTGAGTGTATGGGTACCACCTGGGAAGAATTGGAACGGATTCGGGAGCACAGAATCACCGGAAACACCAGAAACATTGGAAACATTGGAATCAGAATCACCAGAAATACCAGAAAAGCACTTTTCTGAAAAAGCACTTGTCTGTATGCACCCCCGGGCTTTGTTGAAGCTTCCAATATTATCTGCATACTCCCAGATGTCCCAAATGTCCCAAAGGCTATTGGTTCCGAATAGTTAATGACAATGCATGGAATTCCTTGGCAGTCGGATATATTAGGCCGTGGTGTTCCGGTTTGGGGAACACCACCAGTCCACATGCAATTCCGAGGTTTCTTTCTGGCGTCTCTCATGGCCGGAGCTATGTGGCCCTCCCAGGACGAAATGTACCCTGTGAATTTCATCGCCCGAGTCGGCCACGAAACGATTCCCCTCTCCATGGCCCCAAAAGGACCTAACCAAATGCAGGAAAACGAAAACCAGGAATTTAACGAAATGCAGGAAAACGAAAACCAGGAATTCAAAAAGAAGGTACGGATCTTGGCGTATAAGGAGCCGGCTTACAACCCCGCCAACTTCACGTTAAGGGGAAGGTACGTTTACTACAACGACACGAGTCCCCCGGGTTTTTTGGGGCTCCACAACGATAGTTTGGCCGTGGGGGCTTTTGTCATGGGGACGACCTGGGACCTTGATCACCAAGGAAAAGTTTTGAATGCTCCTTTTTACGCCTGCCCTTGTGATTGGCTACTCGATAAGAACATGTACATTGTTCACGGGGAGATTTACGGGGGAAAAAGCGAGTGTACCAAGGCCGAGCTTTACCTTTTACGCCCGGACAAATCTCCCCCGGTGGAAGACAATGTGCCGGATCCACTGACAGATCCAGTGTCTGATTCACTGTCGGATTCAGAAAAAGTGTTTGATCCAGAAAAAGGGTCAGATCCAGAAAAAGTGTTTGACCCAAAAACAGTGTCTGGGCTTGCCATCCGCTCGGAATCCCGGGGGATTTTCCCGTTGATTTTCTTTGCCAAACGCAAAGGCGGGACCTTGATCCCGCTCACGGCCACGGCCATTCATTTCCCGGAGAATGGACAAGCTGCACACTTATTGTCGTACGGAACCCGGCGGGAAAAATCCATCAGGTTCACGTTCAGGGACAAAACGGTTTCCACCGCGGAAACAGCCACGCCGGGGTTCTTGGGGCTCCACGGCGGCTACTTGGCGTTTGCCAATACGGTCGGGGCCACGAGCTGGGAGTTGGACGGCCGGAATCGGGTGGTGAATGCCCCGTTTTACGCCTGTGACGTTCTCGGCAACAAAAGGCGCTACATTCGGTACGGAGAAAAGTACAAGGACCGCCGGGAGTGTTTTGGGGTGGAACTCTACCTTTTACGCCCGGACAAAAGCATCGGGGTGAATGTCCGGGCGTTGGGGAAACACTACGTTCCCCGGCCGGCGAAACCGCCCGCCTGGAACTCCCCCGGCTCGAAATACCCCGCCCCGAAACCCAAACCGACCGATCCCAAGCCCCCAGACTTTAAGGAGTTCCACTCCAAAGGCGTATCCTCGTTGGTCTTTTTTGTCGATGTCCAGAGCGAGACGCTCTTGCCTTTATCGGGAGTTGGGCTTCAATTCTCAATCAACGGCCGTCCAGGACACGTTTTGGGGTACCAGTACCCATCCGACAGACACGCCAAGTTTGCCGTTCACAACAAGCAAGCGTCCATCGACGAATCTTATATGCTGGGGTACTTGGGGCTTTACAACGGCTTCTTGACCGTTGCTTATACCATTGAGGCAACGGTCTGGGACTTGGACGAGACCAGCCGCATCCAAAACGTTCTTTTTTACTCTTGTCCGCATTCCGACAAGCACAAGCGGTTTATTCGGTACGGCGAGGACCTGCGCACGCATAAGGATTGTTTTCCGGTGGAGGTTTATCTTTTAAAGCCTGACCAGACACATCCGGGGAACCTCCGGCCTTTGCTTGGAAAAAAGGGGGAAGGGAGGGAGACGGAGAGGGAGAAAACAGAAAATCGGGAGGATTGGGTGAATCGGGAGAGGGAAAGGGAGAGGGAGAGGGAGAGGGAGAGGGAGAAAGAGAGGGAGAAGAAGAACCGGGAGAATCGGGAGAAGAAGAAGAAGAATCGGGGGAATTCTCGGGACGTTGGCCCAAAGACTGGCTCCTCCAATACCCACTTGGACCCGCTTGTTTTCGTTGCAGCGTTCAATGGCACCGAGAAGGCGCTTTCCGGATTATATTCCGACGCAAGAAGCACCAAATTCTTATCCTACGGCAACCCCCACAAACCCCCCGTGGAGTTTATCTTAAAAAATGGGTTCGTCAGCACCAAAGCCGTTTTCCCCGAATACATCGGGTTCCACAATGGCTTATTTGTGTTTGGCCCCGGGGTCTCCCGGACAAAATTGGCGTTTGACCGGGCCAAAAAGCTCCGGGGCTTCTCCTTCCACGCGTGCTACATGTCCTATGCCAAGGAATATTTTATTGAGGAGGGCATTTCGAATTGTCCAGAAGTGGATCTTTATCTCCGTCCTTCTGGGTCAAAAGGAACCGGAATTGGTGAGGCCCACACGACGCCTAGAAGAGACAATCGAAGGGACACTGAGAGAAAGAAAACAAGTGGAGGGGAAATTGACGGAAAGAACCCAAACGAAAGGGAAATTGAGAAAAAGAACCGAAGTGGAAATGACACTGAGGGAAAGAAATTAAATGGAGGTGGACGGAAGTCTGGACCTGGATCCACCGAAAAGAAACTTACTGAAAAGAAATTTACTGGAGATGAGTCTAAGGCTGGAGAAAAAGCTACTGGAGCTGGAAATACTGGACCTGAAACTACTGGGTCTGGAACTACTGAGAATAAAGTCACGGAAGGTAAGCTCCAGTCGGGGAATGGACTTCTTGGAGAGAAACCTACTGAACCTGAAACTACTGGAGCTGAAGCTACTGGAGAAAATTCTACTGGAAAAGAAGCTACTGAACCTGAGTTAAAGACTGGAAAGGAATCTACTGAAGATGAGCATAAGCCCGAGAATGGCCTTCCTGGAGAAGAATTTGTTTCTGGAAAAAAAAATACTGGACCTGAAACTACTCAACCTGGAAATACTGGCACTGAAAACACTGGCACTGAAAATACTGGGTCTGAAAATACTGGAGTTAAATTTAAGCCTGGAAATGCTGGACCTGAAGATACTGAAAAGCTTAAACCGGAAAATGGACTTCCTGGAGTTAAATTTAAGCCTGGAAATGCTGGATCTGGAGGAGAGGTTGTGCCTGCACAGAAACCCACTGAAGCAGAGTCTCAGACTGGAGAAACACCCAGAGGACCTGGAACTACTGGAGTTGAGCATACCCCAGAAAAGGAAATTACTGGAAAAGATGTTCATTCTGAAAATGGAATTACTGAAAATGGAATTACTGAAAATGGAATTACTGAAAATGGACTTTCTGGAAAAGAGGTCAAGCCTGGAGAAGTTGAGGATCACACGACCTCGGTTGGGGTTCCTGCACCTAACAATACCGGGGAAGGAGATGAAGACGATGAAACCATTCTCCTGGTCCGCGTGGCCTTGAGTTTCCGTATCGACTGGAACGGATGTCGTTGGCCTTCAATCAGTTTGGTGAAGCTGGAACTTCAGTCTCTATGATTTCCGAATTAGGAAGTCCCTGATTTCCGAATTCGGAAATCGGAAACGGAAACAGAAATCGGAAACGGAAATCGGTCGAAAGGATCATTTGACGGGAAACTTGGAAATTATGATCTCGGTTCTATTACTCATTGAAGTGGGAATTGGGAATTGGGAAGAACTCTTTTGGGTGACCTTAGTGTCCTGCATATAAAGCAGGCTCTTTACTAGTTTCTTTTTTAGGACACACCAATACGAATACGTGTTAAGAGCTTCACTTTTAAATCTAACGACCTCTTTAATATTGAACAGTATGGAGATGTTATGATGACTTGTAGACCGAGGGGAACGTCCTGCATATAAAACGAGAGACTGGAACTTACCTTCCAGCAGCCACCAAAAGACATTAAGACTTGGGATTGATACAGAGTGATGGCGAAAATCAGGAGATTCCAATGGTACAAAGCATTTTGAAAAATAGTTTTTTTTGAGGAGGTTAAAATGACCTGAGTTAAAAGGTCGGAACTGTATATAATCCCCGGAATCTGTTCAGTGGAACCTGCAAGGCTGCCCGGTATGGGCGAGACCCGAGGGCACAACACCCGTACACCACGCTACCCCAGGCCAAAAAAGGCCAAACACAAAGCACTTTTTTTCACTTAAATTGGTGGTAAATTACGGTGGTTGTAATGCTGGAATTCCGGAGAGCGCAATAGAAGTTTTTGAGAGAAAAAATATGGTGTTTCCGTGGATTTACACGCACGCCCAGGCAATTCCGGTCCAATTCCGGTCCAATTCCGGGGTACCACTACAAAAAACTAAAACACCCCCTCAAAAAAGAAAAATTACCAGTTTATTATTAATCCGGGGGCCCTGCATATAACACGGACTACATTCATTGACCAACCATACTTTCGTCGTGTCAGTAGTAAAGGAGTAATGGGACCTGCGTATAAGGCCACAAGAGATTGTCACGTGAGAACAACCCCCCAAACCCCCAAACCCCCAAAAACCCCCAAGAACCCCCAAAAAAAACCCAAAAAAAAGTATAGCAATAATTCAACAAGAAAGGTAACAGCAAATAAATCCCAAAAAATGTCCAACCTTTCTGTTGGAGATTTTTCTGAAGTCTAAGCCTCCCCGGAAAAACAAAAACCCGTACACCAGCACACCACGAAACGCGCGCGGACCCGCACACGCGCACCTCTCCAACGTACACCAAACTTTACTTCCACAACAATGAGGTATGTAAACCACCACGGGCTCAAACGGCACCGAAAAAGAAGGGGAATTTAAGGAGAATTTTAGGGAGACGTGCAGGAGACGTCAATGTGCAGGATCACTCGATAAAATTGACGAATCACGGGGTTTCGCGATTTCAAGTCAACTTGGCATTTCCATGAATTAAGCTACCGATTGACTCGTCAGGGGTGCCACAGGTTAAGGGGTATCATAGATGGACGGGTTTCACAGGTGAAGGGATCTACAGACACGGGGAAAGTTGCTATTGGCTTTTTTCCGGCAGTTTTTTTGGCGGTTTTTGACGGTTTTGGCAGTTTTGGCAGTCATTTGGTTGCCTTTTTGCTGTTTTTGCTGTTTTTGCTGCCTTTTCCTGTTTTATCGGGTTGCCTTTTGACAGTCTTGGCAGTCTTTACAGCCTTGGCAGCCTTCTGCTTTTTGACAGCTTTTTGGTTGCCTTTTGCTGTCTTTTTGGCAGTCATTTGGTTGCTTTTGGCAGCATTGACAGCATTGACAGTCTTTTAGCAGCACTGACAGCCTTGGCAGTCATTTGGTCGTGATTTCGTTGTCCTTTGTCCTTTGTCTTCTACAGATTCTTGTCTTCTACAGATTCTTGTCTTCTACGGATTCTTGTCTTGTACTGTCTTGTCTTGTGCTGTCTTGTGTCTTTGATTTGTCTTTTCCTGTGTCATACCTGTTGTCATTCGCCAGTCCTTTGGCAGTCTTTTGGCAGTCCTTTGGCAGTCATTTTGTCATTTGGTTGTCATTTGTCATTTGTCTTCTGCAGTCTTTGATTTGTCTATTCTTGTGTGATTCTGCAGTCAATTGGCAGTTTCTTAGCTGTTTTTGGCAGTTTTGGCAGTTTTGGCAGTTTTTGGCAGTTTTTGGCAGTCTTAGCAGTCTAAGCATTTGACAGTCTTGACAGTCTTGTCTTGACAGTCTTGACAGCCTTGAAGCCTCGACAGCCTTGTCTTGACAGCTTTGACTTCCTTTTTTTATCCCCTTGTCTGATCTTATACTAACGGCAGCGGCAAATTCGTTAGAGCGTCGAAGTATCGGCACGTGTTCGGGCAGGCCAGCAAGAAGGAACTCTGCTACGAAAACTTGAAGGTGACCAAGAACGCTTGGGACGCCAATATCATTTATTCCAACGGCAAGTACCTCCTGGTGACGTGGGACTCGTCTGGAGGCGGGGCGTTTGCCATTATTCCCGTTTCCGAGGTGGGCAAGGCTCCGGACACCGTGCCGCTTTTCCGCGGGCACAAGGGCCCAGTTTTGGATACGGCCTTCAATCCGTTTAACCAACAGCAGGTGGCCAGTTGTTCGGACGACGGAAACATCCTCATTTGGCATATCCCCGAGGACTATTCGTTCCACGACTATAGAGACGATGCCGACGACGTCCGGGACGTGGTGACGCCCGAAAAAGTGCTTTCGGGCCATACTAGAAAAGTGGGCCACGTGGAGTACCACCCCTGTGCAGAGAATGTGTTGGCGTCTTCGTCCATGGACTACTCGGTGAAGATCTGGAACATCGAGACGGGAAAAGCCGAGATCTCCTTGCAGCACAAGGACTTGGTGACGTCGTTTGCCTTCAACTACAACGGGTCGCTCATGGCCACGATCTCCAGAGATAAGAAGTTGCGGATCTGGGACTTGCGGTCCGGCAAAGTGATTTCCGAGGGCCCGGGCCATACGGGGGCCAAGGCGTCCAGGGTCATTTGGTTGGGCAACACCGACCGTGTGTGCACCACCGGATTTTCCCGGTTATCGGATCGCCAGGTGGGGATCTGGGACGTGAATGACGTTTCCAAGGGCCCCATCGATGGGTTCATGGTGATTGACTCGTCGTCGGGAGTGTTGATCCCCATCTACGACGACGCCACCTGCACATTGTACTTGGCCGGCAAGGGCGACGGCAATATCCGGTACTACGAGTACGACAAGGACGTGCTCCACGAGTTATCGCAGTACTCGTCGGTGGATGCGCAGCGGGGCTTTGCTGCTGCGCCCAAGACGTCGGTCAACATCCGGGAAAACGAGATCTTGAAGTGCTACAAGACCGTCAACGACTCCAGCATCGAGCCGGTCTCGTTCATCGTGCCCCGCAAGTCCGAGATGTTCCAGGAAGACATTTACCCGGACGCTCCTTCCAGCAAGCCTGCACTTACTGCTCTGGAGTGGTTTGGCGGCAAGGACGTCAACGGGCCGCTTTTGGTCAAGATGGAGGCCATTTACGAGGGGAAGCCTGCAGATGTGAAGGAATCTTCCCCTGCAGTCAGCATCTCCGAAAAGAAGTCGGAGGCCAAGAATTCCGAGAAGAAGTCCGAGGCCAAGAAGTCCGAGGAGAAATCCAAAGAAGCCAAGGAAGTGGAGTTAAAAGAAGCTTCTCCAAAAGGAGCTTCTCCAATTTCTAGAGCAAACAGCTCTTTATCGGGCAGTCCTGCCCCCGCAGCCTCCGTGGACGAGGCCTTGAAGGCGTCCAGCACCGTGGGCAGTCTCATCAACAAGGTGGTGGACGAATCGGACGACGAAGATGCCAAGAGGATTGCTCACAATGCCGATGACGAGTGGCAGGACGTTGCCCCAGTGAAGCAGACTAAATCTCAAGAAAAGAAAGAGGCCAAGACCGAGTCCAAGACCGAAGCAAAGCCTCAGGAAAAGATTGAGTCCAAGGAACCAATCAAAACGGAGCCAAAGGCAGAGTCTAAAAAGGAGGTGAAGAAGGAGGAGGTGAAGAAAGAGGAGTCTAAAAAAGAGGTGAAGAAGGAGGAGTCTAAAAAGGAGGAGAAGAAGGAGGTGAAGAAGGAGGAGCCTAAAAAGGAGGAGGTGAAGGAGGAGACGAAAACTCCCACCTTAAGGGCTACGGTGGATAAACTTGCCGGGCTTGTGGAGTCGTTGGAGAGGCAAGTGTGCAAGTTGACGGAGGCCAATGCCGAGAGAAACGACCGCATCGAGGCCTTGGAGAAGAAGATCGACGTGTTATTGTCCAAGTGATCAATAGTGTGTACTTAAATATTGTAACTTAAATGTCAGTTAACAAGAGACAAGTCAATGTAGCCAGGTACTTATATAGTGGTTCCTGAAGATTTGGCTCTGTTCTAAAAGCACATCTTTAATTTTTCTATAAAATCCGATATGGTGTAATGGCTAGCACAGTTCGCTCTCACCGAGCAGATCGGGGTTCGATTCCCCGTATCGGAGGTTCTTCTTTTTTTCGCGCGTCATTAATTTAAGAACGGTGCGATGGAACGGTGCGATGGAAAGGTGCAGTCCTTAGTTTGCAGCAATTGGAATAACCTCATTGAGTATACTGGATCCCACAGTCTTTAAATTTAAATCTCGGAACAAGACCATCTCAAGTGATACTTTTCATGGTAATTGGACTAAGAGATTGTATATAGCAACAGCATTTATAAATAGTAGTGTAGATCCATACAAACAGTATAAACATACTAAACAGAATAGGTATCAACGGTATTGTTATCAACAGTATGGTAACAGTATAGTAGCAGTATAGTTATCAACAGTATAGTATATAATAACAGTATAGTAGATATCAACAGTATGGTACATATCAACAGTATAGTAGGTAGTAGTTATCAACAGTATAGTAACAGTATAGTAACAGTATAGTGGATAGTAGTTATCAACAGTATGGTAGATATCAGTCCAGTAGCTTGGCATTGTTGTAATCATTAACTGAGCGGCTTGACTGAACGTCTTTGCTAAAGGTTAGTATTATTTGAGTACTCTAGACTCTTTGGACAGACTCTTTGGACTCTAATCCTGTGGACTGTAAACCATCGTGTCTCACAATGACAAAGAATTGGATGAATTGATATAGTTCTTAGGAATATCCTATTGCATGAACAGACAACTTGTCCTGAAGAGATGATCCTCATCTTGTCCACCTTTTGAGGTCAGAAGTCTATGCATTCTAGACTCCTGGCCATGTCTCATCATCACGCATCCTGTATACTCCCTGACTAGGGTATTATCATTCAGTAGTCCAGGTATCAGTATTCCAGGACTGTAACAGTATTCCAGGTTAGTACCAGTAGTCCAGGAGTGTACCAGAGTTGAGGACTGCACCAGTGTTCCAGGACTGTATCAATAGTCCAGGTTATTATCATTCGATCTCTTGGGTTGGTATCAATAATCCAGGTTTGATCTGTAGTCCAGGACTGGACCAGTGTTCCAGGTTAGTACCAGTGTTCCAGGTTAGTACCAGTGTCCCGGTCATCATAATATCACTCCCTTAATTCCCAACACTCCAGTGTATCCGGATTGGCTGCTAGCATTTTTCATAATAGCAATGGTTGGGATGTCCTTGGGTTGGCCTTGGTGGTGTCGTTTCTGAGGCATTAGCCTAAGTCCCAGAATCAGTTTGCGGGAATAAAGGCATGAACTGTTTTATCAAACCTGTCTATTATATGGCATTTATCCATCATTCTTTTATAATGTTCATTAATAATTTCTTCAGTTGGGATATTTATTTGCATTTTGTTATGTTCTAATAAGGTAGAATCAAACTCGCCTATATCTTCCATACCTAACAACTTTTTAGTTTTAAACAATATTTTATACTTGCTATAGTTATCTACAATGGTTTTCATTTTTCTTTTAACATTTCTTCTTTTACTATCCATATACTTCATTAATTTGTTTCTAAATTCATTCAAAGCTTGCATATAATCCTTTGTTGTCAATTCATTTCCCAATTTACTATTTAACTCATTTCCATAATTAATATACTCTATGGTCTTCATTAATTCTTTTTTGCTATGTGTTACAGGTAGCATATTTCAAATAGCAATGCTTGGGATGACCTGTAGTTGTTCCTAAGGCATTAGCCTAAGTCCCAGAATCAGTTTGCGGGAATAAGAAAGTAGGGGAATGAATAGAACTGGGAGTCTAAAGGAGTCTCCTTTTAAAATCTAGTAAAGACCCCTCAAAATTAGAAAACGTTTTCACTATTTTGCAGAAAACTACTAAAAATTTGATAGAATTACCAATAAAACTGGAAGTAGATCAAATAGCTTTTTATGTTATACCTTTGATTGTTGGTTAGGCACTAGAGAAGAGCCCCCAAAAATATGGCGATTCTTAACTCCTGGAGAAGTATTAAGAAATTGTATTGATAACAATATAAACATCGTAAAAATGTTTGTAACAAATGAATGGTGGACTTACAACAAACATTTAACCGTGGTCTCTGAAGACATGAAACACTACAACTATTTTGGCGATATGGAATCAATAAGAAGAGTAGTTATAATGGGTAGTAGAGAAAGAGCTTCAAAAGAAATAAAGGGTTGTTGTGTCCGGTTCAAAGTCCAGACGGAAGTATAGGTGGTACCGTAAATTCCTTGGTTGTTGGAGCTAAAATAGAAACTGAAATAGTAATGCCTAAAATTGAAAAGGGGGAAAACCATATATTTATAGACAATAGATATGTAGGTGAGGGGTCATCAAAACCTAATCAAAAGTGGCGACTAATAGTTCACGACAAATTGATATTTGCATACACTATTAGAGGGTTTGTTTATGATAAAACTCAAAATCAATTAAGTTATACTGCTTCAAAAATACCACTTATTTATTATAATCCCCCAATAAGAGGTATGTTTTTGACTTCAATGATGAAGCAAGCTATAATGTATGATGAAGGATAGGAAAAGGAGTCAATGGGGTGAGAAGGAAAAAAAGGAGTGGAAATTAGGGGCGGGGGTCGCGGCCTTTTATAGTCTTGGGAGTGAGGGGTGCGCCATGTTTCAGGATTTGCAGCCACCCGCGAAATTGTTCGCACGGAAATGTTCGCGCACACATATAAATACACCTTCGCACCACGTAAAAACGACACCAAGTTTTTCCCATGCACTGCAAGTGATTCGCTGCAGTGGAAAGATTTTCTTCTTCAAGGAAAAAATCTCTTTATCCGGAAATGTGTTTGAAAAAGTGTTCCAAAGTGTTGTACACATCAGGATCATGGAAAATGCTTGTCACTAGTTAACATGGTGCTTTATAGTGGTTTCAAATTCCAATGAGGTATTTTGAGTACCCCGAGCTTGGTGGATGTCTTATAATCCAGCCTAGGCTTGCAACACTTTGCCGGATAAAAACATGATCCCATGCCCCGCCATTTTTTCAATTTGTTGTTCTGGCTTCAATTCTAACCAAATTTCTTGGCTTCCTCTCGTTTTCTGGGTCAACTCTTGAAGTGGACCATATGCAGGGTAGGGCCATATTCAGGATAGGAGCCAATGAATACCCTTTTTTCAATGCAGAATTGCAGAGTGATCATGGGGAGAAACACAACCAGAAGTTTATGGGCTAGAGGTCCCAGAATATCCCAGATAATGCCCGTTGTGCAGGAAGGATGGTCCCTGATCGTTGCTTAATTGCATGATATGGAAAATCCCTCAAAAATGAAACCATTTTGCACCCAAAAAGGGAAGAATAAAAGGAAAAACATATGGAAGAAAGTATGGAATCAACCCAATGATGACTCATTGTTTCCCTTTTTGGTGCTTCAAACTCGTTGGGCCCCACTAAGTTTGTCTTCAATGACGGAAAGGTGCACACCACTCAATTATCCTTTCGACAGTCTGCTTTGATGGGAATTTGGTGGATGGCAATTTTTCTCCGCTGGTACGTTTGATTGGACTCAACGTCCATAGCACTGCACGTGCCATCTATGCCCGGAGTATAAATGCCCAAGAGTTCTTCTTTCAAGGTCGACATATCTCTTGCAATACGACCAGCTAACAAAGTCGCCCGTGGCTCCTGCATTCCCCATGTTAAACACTTTCGGGTGAAGATCCCACCCGATGAATAAACCTCCGGGTCTATATTCAGGTTCTGGTTAGTATTGTCCATAATAGTCCTTGATTTTGAAAGCCTTAAAAGAATGAAAACCTCGAGTTTCAAAGTGTCATGGTTTATACTTTAACCAGATCCTGTGACTTTGGTATGAGCTCCGTCCGGTGAATATTGTTGGCCCTGGCTGAGGTGCCTGGTTGAATTTGAAACATTAGGCGACATGCAACTTGGAGATGATCCAAAGCCCGGGGAACTCCAATATATGTATACCTTGAAGCATACCAGTTGGTTTAACTTCTAAAGCATAATTGTCCAATTCTCATATATGCTTGTCCTGACTTCCCCCGATGAGTCAAATGACTTAATGGCATCTGGTTCTTTATTCCCATTTCAGAAGTGCCATTCCTTCTTTTGAAAAACTTGTCTTTTTGAATTGTCCCCTTTGAACTGGTGTTTCTCTAAATAGATATCATTAGAAATTGAAATGGCTCTTGGCAGGAAAATAGGTCAGCATGTCTTGATTAAGAATAACGAATAGTTCAAGGCGTACACTTTATTCAAGTTGATGTGCTATGGCCTCAAAATATTCAAGCTTTCAAAATTGCATGTTCAAAATTGCATGTTCAAAGTGCAAGGCTTTTTTCTGGATGGTTTAAAAAAAGGGGGGGAATGCGGTGCCTTTTATATTTCGCCACTGCTCGCCACTCCTGCATGGAAGGTGGCTGCAAATAAAGCGGGCGCGGTGCGAATCGCATATATAAACCCCCCTCCCCCCTCACAAATTTCCCTAAAAATTTCCCTAAAAAATTCCTAAAAAATCCCCAATAACAAAGAAAAGGGTGCTAATTTTTGGTACCGTCTTTTCCTTCCTTTTCTTTTCTTCTTTCAAAGCTACATCTGATCCTTTCTAAAAGCTCAATGAGTCGGAGTTCAATTTGGTGCTGTTGATGAAGGTTCGTATGATATATTGAATACTGTTTTACAGCCTTGTTTTGCCCCTGAAGTCCCAATCAAAAGATATACAGGATACTTAAACAGCTGATCAAAATGATACTTATACTTTGATTAATACTAACATCAACAGACGAATCTGATAATTCGGGCTTATGACAGGGCAGAAGAAGTATGTTCCTGGCCCGCTCCATCAACAGATATTCCTCCATTGATGGGTTTTGAAATTGATAGATTTTGAAAACATACTTTAGCAGGAGCCAATGAACATCTATGTCTTGATGAAGTATGGCCGGGCCTTGATCCATAAAAACGTTTCAGGATGGCCAAGGAACGTGCCATGGAGAATGTGACAGACCGTCCTTGGATTTACCTTTGAAATTACCGGAACACTTTTCAAGCCGGAAACATTAAATGGATTGGAACAACCGTGGGAGTTCAACAACCGTGGGAGTTTAAGGAGGTCTATCAACTGGTATCCCGTCAAGATCTCTGAGCTTGTTTTGTCAACGGAACGGGCGGCTAGTCTCGTTAATGGATCGGTTGGACAGTCCGAGGGAGTCCGAGGTCATCGGAACAACTATGCACGAGGCTTCCCGAAGTAAAGGTAATGGGAGGATTGATACCTCCTACGGGAAACGAAACGATGCGTTGTTTGCAAATACACCACCAGACCGGGATCATGAGCAGAATATCCCTTCTCCACCCGAAACCCCTGCGAAAAAGACCAAAAGGATTGGAAAGATCCAAAGATAATTGGCAATCCCTCCTACCCAGGAAATCAACGTCACATTCATGCTGTTTACCTAGACGGGACACCATTCAAGGAGAAGATCCATGGCATCGATTGGCACAAACCACTCACAACTTCAGGGCCACTTCAGGGCCACTTCAGGGGCACTGCCGGGGGAGTGTACCTCACATTCAGATGAATCTTCGATGGATTTTGTACAGGAACGATCAATGGGCAGGAATGATCAATAGGCAGGAACGATCAATGGGCCGGGAGTGATGACATTTCCATAACCATTGTTGAAGAATGCGTGACTGGGTTGGCGGCATAAGGTGGCAAAAGATCGCTGGCCAGGTTTCTTTCTCCCAAAGTATCACCTACCATGAAGACCAGTCAATTGTTTTTCGCCTCAATTCTTGCAACTACTGCTTGTGCAAGATCCGTCAAGACATGGGCCTTCTTTGCCAAAACGGGTGACAAATATGTTCCTCTTGCCCGCAATTCTTCTTCCGAAATGAGTCCCGGAGTCAGCACATTTTCTCATGGAGGTGATTTGGAAGCTGCTGAGTTTACTTTCAAAAATGGCTACGCTATCAGCAAAAATCCATCCCTTGGTCAATCCCTTGATCAATCCATTGAAGAATCCCTTGATGAAAATGTGGGAATTTACGATCACCGGTTTAGCGTGGGATCTGCCATCCAGCGGACCAAATTGGATCTTGATGATAGAAACAGGGTCCTCAATGCGATCTACTATTCGTGCCCGAACGTCAACAATGTGAATATCATCACCGACAAGAAAGTCTCTGATGGGTGTACCAAGGTGGAGATTTATTTCTTACGGTACGACGGAAACTCAAGGTCTTTGCTGAAACTGGTGTCTTTGCTGAAACTGGAGTCTTTGATGAAACTGCTGTCTTTGCTGAAGCTGGAGTCTCTGAAAGAAACTAATTCCAGCTCTGTGGCCCGGAATTTGCCGTACGTCTTTTATGCCAAATTCAACGAGTCGTTGGTGCCGCTTGGGTCCCGGACCTACTCAAACCATGATGCCAATTACAGTATCATGTGTTATGGAGAAGCCATTGGCCACTCAGTGGAGTTCGAAAGGATCGGTAATTCAGCCATCAGCAGAGACACAGACAACGATGGGTACATTGGAGTATACGGCCGAACGCTTGCTTATGGACCCACGATTCCTGCCACGGACTTGATGTTGGATGTGGACGGCATGCTACTCAACGAAGACTATTTTTCGTGCATGGTGTTGGATGGGATGCGAGCCATTCTCATAGACGAGGTGTTTCCGGATTGTTTTGAGGTGGAGGTTTATCTTTTGCAGGAAGAGGTGGAAGATGCAAAAGCACTATCCAATGGGCTTTCCTCTGGGAAGAAAACGGCATCTGAGAAGACCATGAACGGGTTGGGAAATGGTGGTTTTGGGAAGGGTGAAGAGGAGGCTTTTTGGCAAGCGTTCTTGGGGAAAAACGCATTCCTGAAAAAACCCGATCTGAATCCCGGTTCCCCTGGGCATTCCGTTGAGAAAGAGCGTCAGGTTGAGAAAGAGCGGCTGGTTGAGAAAGAGCGTCTGTTTCCGAAAGAGCGTCTGTTTCCGAAAGAGCGTCTGTTGGAGGCTGAAAAGGGTCTAGACCCCGAAATGTCCTTTGAACATTTCGAGAGGCAGACAAACCCTTTGTCCGGTTTCAAAACCCCCACTTATGGATTCTTCGCCAACGACAAGGGGAAAATGGTCCCGCTCTCTGCAACAGTTTCCCCACACCATGGACGTGAGGTTCGTGTGATGAGCTATGACGTTTCGCCTGCACATCCGGTCCACGTTGTTTTGCAAGACGGAAAGTACCCCATCCGTATAGGTCCACATGCCAACGGGTACTTTGGAATTGAAGAAAAGATGTTTCTGTTCGGACCTCATACGTCTCGGACTGAATTGAATCTCGATTCTTCTGGGATGGTCACCAATCACGATTTCTATTCGTGCTGGTGTGACGAGCTCAATGGCCAAGTGATTTCCATCGAAAGCATCAATGGCTTGTGTTACCATGTGGAAATCTACTTGATGCCAATCCTGGAACCTCGTGAAACAGTGAACTCGTGAAACAGTGCGTTCACCTGAAAATGTCCACGAAAGAATTCTGAAAAAGACCGTGTTGCTGGTCCTTACGATAGTGAAATCGGAGACATAAACCTGGATTTTTTTGTCTAAGGTAATCATGATGTACTTCCGGGTGAGTGAGTGTATTTCAGACATGGATTGTGAGATGGAGACTTGGGTTTTAATGGTCCGAACCGGTGGTCTTTCACTTTGTTCTGGTCTTGGCACTCTATCTCTTTTGGGTCGTGGTTCAAATAATATGTGGACGTACTGAGCTCGTAGTGCCATCATCCTCTCTTTTTCTTTACCATAAGCCCCATTATCCTTGCCTCCAACCTTCAATCCTATTGCCTATGACAAAGAGATGGGAGCTCATGACGAGTACGGAACCTTCGAGTTCGTTGAATTACCAAAGGGAAGAAACCAATAGAAAACAATAGAAACCAAAAGAAAATAATAGAAGAAAATAGAAGAAAAAAAAGGAAGAAAATAAAGGAAGAAAATAGAAGAAAATAGAAGAAAATAGAAGAAAATAAAAGAAGAAAATAAAAGAAGAAAATAAAAGAAGAAAATAAAAGAAGATACTAAAAGAAGAAACCAATAGAAGAAAATAAAGGAAGAAAATAAAGGAAGAAAATAAAAGAAGAAACCAATAGAAGAAAATAAAGGAAGAAAATAAAGGAAGAAAATAAAAGAAGAAAATAAAAGAAGAAACCAATGACGAAACCAATGGAAACCAATGGAAACCAATGGAAGAAAATAAAAGAAACCAATAGAAGAAACCAGGTTCCAAATGGGTATTCACTAAGGAAAAGCAAGTATATAAAGCAAGAGTTGTGGGTAAGACTGTATAAAACTCCATCATCATGAGACTGGGCCTTGGAAAAAAAACACCTCTTGGTGCAACAAAAGTCTGGTGGGAAGGTTTTCTCCCAACAGCGCACCTCGCACTGTGCACCTTGACAATCCGTAGCTCTCAGTACGTACATGGAAGCGCACGACAAACGTTAGACGAGAAGCAGTGAGCAGGCGTTCCAAGGTGAAGAGAATAAAAGTCAGGAATCAAAGTCAGGAATAAAAGTCAGGAATAAAAGTCAGGAATAAAAGTCAGGAATAAAAGTCAGGAATCAAAGTCAGGAATAAAAGTCAGGAATAAAAGTCCGGAATAAAAGTCAGGAATAAAAGTCAGGAATAAAAGTCAGGAATAAAGAGTCGTGATGAATGAAGTAATGAATATCATGGCTTTCCCTGTATATACTTCGATGTTTAGCTGAGCAGTCCAAATGTACAAATGCTCCGATTTTAGAAGAAGGTAGTTGTAGGATGCGGACCCGGCCTGGACTGACACCACCTCTGGCAGGCTGGCAAGCTCATAAAGAATGAGACGGTTTACATGTGACACAAGAGTTGTGGTTCTTCCAGAAAGACGGTATTGATTCTCAAGAAACACTATCACGTGTCTTTAGGGTTGAAAGCTTAAGAATGGTTTTAGCCATTGCAGTAAACAAGGCTACATTAAACAGTCAAGAAATGGTTTATACCATAGTAGAAAAGAAGCTAGAAAAAACAAACTCCACGATGGGAAAATGTTCAAGATATCATCACCTAAACCTATATTATATATTTATTCTATATTAGATTGATATATCATCTATATAGTATCTTCTGACATTCTTTATATATTCGTATTATCTTATTCGTTTTACATATTAACCCAGGATACTAGTATTATATATTATTATTTACATTATCCTTTAAATATTTATACCAGTAATTATAGGTCTATAGAAGATCCTTCTTTTGATTTATTTTCTCTTTATATGAATTGAATCTTAAATATTTATATGATGGATTTATATTTAAATTCTTTCTTTTTACCCGAGATGGAAGAGTTCCGGATGGATCTACTAGAGTTCCGGATGGATATACTATGGCGAATTCCATGCTCATTACTGCAATAAGCAAGTCAAAAAAAAAGGAATTGACCTAATGAATGGGAATAAGTGCAGGACGTTTTAACTCGTAAAGCAAAGTCGGTACTAAACTGTGGCGTTTGCGAGAGGATATGCTGAAAGTTCTGGAAACTGATTCTGTCCGCCACGTATCCTGGGAAACTAGCTTATTGCACTTTTTTCATTTCTTTCTTTTATTGCATTTTTTTATTGCAATTTGTCTATACCTAGTGGAGTTATGAATACGCGCACTTGAATAAACGCTCTCATAATCTGGCACGTGTCTCATTGGCCAACAATATTAACTCTGCTAAGTATAGAGCTTCTGTACTCATTTCTCTGCTTGTCTAAGTACTTCTTCATTTCTGCTTGTCTAAGTGCTTCTTCATTTCTGCTTTTCTAAGTGCCTCTTCATTTCTGCTTGTCTAAGTGCTTCTGGTATATCTGACCTAGGATTCCTGGTCGTGGCGGCCGTACCCACCGAGTCCATTGATAGATCTAGATCCAGAAATCCTTTAGGGCGTTCCCCACCTGTCCCATTGACTCACCACGGTTTTTTTCTGAACCTGTACAACTGATTTTAGCTGTACAACTGATTTTAGCTGTACAACCATTCCTGTACCTTGACTGTACACCAGTGAAGGACAGACACTTCAACACTTTTGCCGGTAAACCTTTGGTAATCCAGGTAGATCTTTGGCAATTCAGGTAGATCTTTGGCAATTCAGGTAGATCTTTGGTAATCCAGGTAGAACTTTGGCAATTGTTGTCAAAGTTCATTTTGACTAGAAAATGGCCTTACCTCGAATAATCCTAGGAACCTTATTCCTTATCACAAGCTGAGCTGAACTGATGATCTCTTTCAATAAGGTGGAAAACCTCCTGCCTTATATCCAAATGACTGGGATCCGACGAAGCCAAAGTTCAAGGAAGAGAACAGTATAACACGCAGTAAAAAACGCAGTAAAAAACGCAGTAAAAAACACAGCAAAAAACGCAGTAAAAAACTGGGGGGACTGACTATTTATATACCGCAGGAACAGGCGGTTTTGTGGCGGCACAAATACGAAACGCGCGCGGCGGGCGAATATAAATTGCAGCCACTTCCGCTTCTCAGAACTTCCACCCTTTTTCAACACCACCCGAACNCTTCTCAGAACTTCCACCCTTTTTCAACACCACCCGAACTTCCTCCCTCTTTTTCAACCCCACCCAAAAGCTTAAATCCCTCATGCGTGATCATATTAGAGAGCTGTCATTGGCCGGTGATAACTCCGACGAAGGACTTCGTGACCAACTATGCGTGAGTGGATATTATCAGAGATCTCTCATTGGTTCCAGAAGCTCCACTGGTCCGCCAATGGCACACTTATATTTAGGAGTGGCTCTTACCTCCGTGTTACATCTGTCTCCCTGCATTCTGAACTTCGGGGTACATTCTCCTCTTGTGAAGTTTCAGTATGCTGTACATATGAGACGTGCGAGTCTCATAAGTTGAACAGTGTGAATACGCGCACTTGAACGGGTCTCAAACATTTATATGCGAGCGAAAGTCTCGGTACGGTTTTGCCAAAATCTAGCGTCGAAAGAAAAAAAAAAAAAAAAAAAAAAAAAAAAAAAAAAAATAAGGGACTAATCAGGTCCCAACGAAGTCGGTTCGATTCGAACCCCATTAAAGTTTGGCCTTGAGCTTTGGTGAATGGTGCTCATTTCCTTATTCATCATACTATGCAGGACACGCCGGAATTGTCAAAGTATAGCACACAATTATTAACTACAGGACAGAACACCCTAGATCTATAGACAGATAGATAGATAGATAGACCCTAAGGTCCTGTGATTAAGTGAATGTACGGAAATTTTTATAGGAATTGACTACAAGGGAAATGGTGTTTCTAGAAACCACACTAGACTGTTCCAAAAAAAAACTACTTTTTATGGAACCAAAATTGATCTCATCTTTGCTCATAATGGAATAAACTACGATCCGGAATCATCTGGTCCTTTTCCGGTTTTCAGGGTCCTTTTCCGGTTTCTAAAATTAAACTTATTGTTAAGTTAATTATTATTATTAATACTTTTAATAATCCATTATCTGTTAATTCATTTAAATAACCTCCGAATACTAATACAGGTCTTATTA
>NLAM01000990.1:0-150432 GCA_002370325.1 Metschnikowia hawaiiensis
TCTTGACATTTTCCGGAGAAGAAGACGTACACAGGACCAGTCTAAAAGAGTCGAGTCATTTCATCCACCTTTAGTAATCTGGAGATATTCCGTAAATTCGTTTACCTTCATCAAGTCACTTTTTTCCCATTTGCGGGGGCAAAGAGTGTGCATAGCCCTAGAGAATGAGCCAAAGCTTGCGAATTCGTAAAAGAGACCCTACTCGCACAATGGGACCACAGGACAATAGACCCCCACCGGACAATGCCCCAAAGAAACAAACTCCAGTAGTTAAATTGTCAATGCAATGCAGCCGGAAAGAAATTCAATGTGATTAACAAGGCACGATCGGAGTCTTGTGAAACACCACCGGGCAGGCAGTGAAGAAAAGCCGGCCCAGTGTGCGTCCGTGAAAGGTTGCGTTTTGCCAACAAATGTCTAGGATATCGAAACAATACGTAATGGGCTGGTTGTATACAGGAATGGGCTATGCAACCAAAGGTACTTGTTGGGTAATTCTAGATTTCCAAATCCATCCCTCAAAAAATGTAGCTGGTGGGATTCCTCATTAGCCGGCGGGGAATATGGGGTCGATTACCCCGCGAAGATGGACGCGACTGTATATGGCGGCTAAAGTCCTTTGTCGAGCATGTGCCAGACGCGCAAGGGCCTTTTCAATACTGTAACATGTAATGCGAGGTACCATCAGCCAATGGCGAGCGCGACGTAGCGCAATCCATTACGAGTGCCTACACAGAAAGGCTCTAACGCAGACATCTAAACGCACTCCCCCACTGGGTGTGCACACAACCGGTTTTCTTGAGGCATCCTCCCTGCAGAGTCATGCTATAAAGCGAGCCATCACTAGCAGACCCCGGAGATGGCCCCTCACTTGCCGGCCGAGACTAAGGACTCCGAATGAGCCGTATTTCAGTCCCGCCACCTTGAAAAGTATAAAAAGATTGATTTAAGAAGCAATATTGTGTCAAGTAATATCGACGTGTTCTCTGAAACTCGATTCATGCTTTGGAGAATAAACAATGAGCTTCGCTATTGATGAATAAGCAATTTGTAGCCATCATAATGCTGCAGGGCTGCGCATAATGTACTCCGGGATAGTGGGGTAGCCCGATGACTGCAACCCGATGACGAAGGCCCAGAATGTGCCATTATTTAAAGCTTGCGGGCGCCAAGTATTCTCTGCGAGATCATCTTCTCTTTGCTAACACAATATGTCGATCGAGAAGAAATACTCTACAGAGCACGTGTCCGACCCGGAGAAAGGACTCAGTGCCCCACCTAAACAAAAAACCCAGTTCCGCTGGAGAATTGCAGACACAGACTCGCCCAAAGAAATTTACAACTGGACCTTATATTTGACAGTATTTGTTTTTGGAATTCTTGGAGCTGCGCGGGGCCTTGATGAAGGAAACATCTCCGCCAGTCTGACCCAAGTGTCTTTTAAAAGACGGTTTGGGCTCAGTGACGAGTCCAAAACAAAGGATCAAATCGCAAACTTGAAATCCAACATCACCTCCATGGTACAGCTCGGCTCCGTCGGGGGTGCCCTCTTGGCCATGTACACTGTGGACAAGTTTGGACGGATCAATACATTGCGTGGTGTCTGTGTCATCTGGATGATCGGCGCCATTATTCAAATCACTTCTAAATCCGTGGGTCAACTTTACGCTGGACGTTTGATCGAGGGCTTGGCCATTGGACAGACCACTACCATTGGTCCTACTTACCTTTCTGAAGTTGCACCCAGACAAATCAGAGGCATGTGCGGGTGTATCTTTGCCGGAGCAGTGTACTTTGGTATTATGATTGGCTACTTTGCCAACTACGGTACTGCTTTGCATATTTCCAATAGCTCTGACAATCAGTGGGTGATTCCCACGTCGTTAAAGCTCGTTTTCGCGGGTTGTATATTTATTATGTCGTTTCTTTTGTGCCACGAGTCGCCTAGATGGTTGTTGAAAGTCAACAGACCCGAAGATGCAATTAAGAACTTGTCCACGATTAGACATCTTCCTGCAGACCACCCATTCATCATTGGCGAGATTTCCGACATTAATGAACAACTTTTGGTTGAAAAAGAGGCCGTGGAAAGCACGAGTGCCCTCTCTTTGCTCAAGGAATTCTTCCTCGTCAAGGCAAACCGGTACAGATTCTTTGTTGTTGCAGCAGGAGCACAGTTGTTGGGCCAGTGGTCTGGAGCAAATGCCGTGACCATCTACGCCCCAGAATTGTTTGCAGTTGCAGGGATTACCGGCGTTGAAAAGTTGAAGATGACTGCCGTTTTGGGGGTGGTCAAGTTTATCTCGGCATACATTGGAGCGTTTTTCGTGATTGATTTCCTCGGCAGAAGAACTGCGTTGTACTCTGGTATTACTTTGCAGCTCGTCTGCGAGCTCTACTATGCGATTTTCATGACCATCGTGCCAGAGGCAGCGGAGGAAGGTTCAGCATTGACTGGCTCTAAAGCCCAGGCCTCTAAAGGTGCCTTGGCCGCCATTTTCCTCTCGGGAACCGGCTGGACCATCGGCTTCAACTCCGTGCAGTACCTTTTGGGCTCGGAGATTTTCCCCTTGAACATCCGTTCCTTTGCCCAGTCCATGGTGATGGTGTTGCACTTTGCCAACCAGTACGGTAACTCGAAGGCACTTCCAAAGATGATGCTTGCCATGGGAGCAGACGGCGCGTTCTACTTTTTCTCTGGAGTGTTGATCTTGGGTCTTTTCTGGGCCTGGTTCTTTGTCCCCGAGGTGGCTGGCCGCTCTTTGGAGAGTATGGACGAGATCTTCAACTTGCCATGGTACTTGATTGGAAGAAGAGGACCGGAGCTTTGCCCCGACCACTCGGAGCTTAATAAGATTCACTACGACAAAGGACAAATGGTCTACGAGGAGAAGCCTGAGGGTGAGCACGTGGAGGACGTGAATGAAGAAGAGGATAAGGATGAAAAGCTCTTGAAATAGGTGGAGCTAGAAATATTTATGATAGTTTATGAATGTCGATATTATTGTATGATTAGTGTCAAGCATGTAGTGCGCAGTGACATGCGCGTCAGTCCATCCAAGATCCAGAAGCCAGTAGCTCCAACATAGGTGCAGCCAGAAGGTATTCAGAACTGAAACAGGAATCAAACAGGAATGAAACATTGATTATCAACGATGAAACAACGATGAAACAGGTGAAACTCTTATTCCTGAATAAAATTTCTTATTCCTGAATATAATTTTGTTTGTCATGGTACCTTCAGATAAACATTTGTAGCCATTATATAGAGCAGGCTGCGAAAGGCCCGCACCGGGTAGTGCATGCAACGTCTTCTCCAGATGAGAAAAAACAACCTCCTGCTCCCCATACACCTATTCTTCTACACAAAAAATGGGTGTTCCGGCTCTTTTCAGATGGCTTTCCACAAAGTACCCCAAGATCATTTCCCCGGTGGTGGAGACGTCCGGAGACCTAGAGTATGGCAAAGTGCCGCAGTACTCAGACCCCAACCCCAATGGAGAGTTGGATAACCTCTATTTGGATATGAATGGTATTGTCCACCCCTGTTCCCACCCCGAACACAAGCCTGCACCCACCACGGAAGACGAGATGTTCCTTGATGTTTTCAAGTACACCGAACGAGTGCTCATGATGGCCCGGCCCAGAAAGGTCTTGGTGATTGCCGTGGATGGAGTGGCCCCCAGAGCCAAGATGAACCAACAGAGAGCACGTCGGTTCCGTGCCGCACAAGATGCAAAGGTCAACAACGAGGAGAAACAAAGACAGATCCAGGAGTCCGAGGCCAGAGGTGAGAGTATCGATGATGCCATTAAAGATAAGAGAACATGGGACACCAATGCCATTACTCCCGGTACACCTTTTATGGATGGACTTGCCAAAGCCCTCCGGTACTGGGTTGCATATAAACTCTCCTCGGACCCGGGCTGGAAAGACCTTCAGGTGATCATAAGTGATGCTACAGTTCCTGGTGAGGGAGAGCACAAGCTCATGAGCTTCATCCGGTCGCAAAGGCTGGATCCTGAGTACGACCCCAACACAAAGCATTGCATCTACGGTTTGGACGCAGACCTTATTTTCCTTGGGCTCGCCACCCATGAGCCCCATTTCAGGGTTCTTCGTGAGGACGTGTTCGCTCAAAACTCCGGCAGGTTGCGAGTGGCCGACCAATTGCTGATGACTGCAGAGCAAAAAGACGCGTTGGATGCACAGGATGCACGTAAGCCCTTTTTGTGGCTTCACGTCAATGTGTTACGAGAATACCTTGACATGGAGTTGCGTCAAAACGTGGCGGGCGTGTGGGATTTGGAGCGTGCCATTGACGATTGGGTGTTCATGTGTTTTTTTGTGGGAAATGATTTCTTGCCGCATATGCCCGCTCTCAGTGTGCGTGATAACGGAATCGACATCTTGATCACGTGCTGGAAGCAGGTGATGTCCAAGCTGAATGACTACATCACTTGCGATGGAAAAATCAACTTAGAGGGCGTGGAGAAGATGCTTGGCCTTTTGGCCACCAAAGAGGATGATATTCTCAGAAAGAGACATGAAAACGAGCAAAGGTACCAGAACAACCATAAGAGACAGAAGTTTGCGCAGCAGGAAGAGACGAGCTTAAGGGCACAATACTTACCCACCGTTTCTAAGGGTAAAGAGAAGGCACCAATCACCGCTGACATGAACATGCCTCTAATGGACACCTCAGGTAAGTTGGTTGAAGGGTTTGCTCAGTTGACAAATAAGGATATCGTGAACAACCGTGATATCATCACCAAAGCAAACATGGCTAATGCAGATGCAGCAGCAGCTCTCAAGAAACTTTTAAACAAATCATCCACAGGGGATGACGAAAGTAACCCAGAAGCCAACGAGAAAAGTGATGAGGATGAGACCAGTGCCACGGAGGATGCTTCTAGAACTACCACAGAGGCCGAAGACAATCTAGACGACTTGGACCCAGAAAACACCGGTGATTTGGTGCGTACATACCAGCCTGGGTATCGGGAGAGATACTACCGAAGTAAGTTTGGAGCTAAGACGACTGCGGAGATTGACGAGATCCGCAAGAAGGTCACCAGGTCCTACTTGGAGGGAATCTCCTGGGTGTTGCTATACTACTACCAGGGCTGTCCATCTTGGCAGTGGTATTACCCTTACCATTACGCACCGTTCGCGGCCGACTTCCAGAACTTGAGAGAAATCGTTGGAGAAGAAGGCATCGAGTTTGTTAGGGGAGAGCCTTTCAGGCCTTACGAGCAACTTATGTCGGTCTTGCCTGCAGCTTCGGGCCATACCCTCCCAGAGGTGTTCCGGGGTCTCATGAGCGACCCAGACAGTGAGATCATCGACTTTTATCCTGAAAATTTCCAGATTGACATGAACGGTGCCAAAATGAGCTGGCAAGGTATTGCTTTATTGCCATTCATTGACGAAAACAGACTTCTAGCTGCTGTTCAGGGCAAGTACCCCCTCTTGACTCATGATGAGGTGGACAGGAACACGAACAAAACCGCACAACTCTACATTTCAAAAGACAATGCCAACTACAAGCGGTTCTTGAAGGCGTTCCAAGACGAAGAAGAGTTGGAGTTTGCGTCCCGCAAGTCCGGATTGGCCGGTTTAGTCAAGCCCACAGAGACCTCGGTGGCCGAGGGTGAACTCATATTCCCTTTGAAGGAGGGTGACATGCCCAACCTTAGGAGAAGTGATTTCTTGCAATCATGGTACGACTTCCCCGTGACGAAGCCCGGGAAATCCATGTTGCTACAGGGATACATTCCACATCAAAAGGTTCTTGACGAGAGCGACAAGTATCATTTGCACGGCAAGAAGAGACACAACCCGAGATTCCAAAACGTGTCTAACTACGTGAACAAAGGACCCACGGGCACTAAGAGCTACATGACCTTCTCGATGCGTCCAGGAGGGTACCGATCCGTGACACATGCCATTTCCAATAACCGAAGTGGGCCCAGCAATGGCCCCAACAACGGCCCCAACAACGGTCCCAACGGCAATTACAACACACAAGGTCAAAACGGTTACAACCAGCAAAACAGCTACAACCGCAGCAATAACTACAATAACAATAATGGCTACAACAATGGCTACAACAACCCGAACAGTGGTTACAACGGCTACAACAGTGGTTATAATGGCCAGAATAATGGATACAATAATGGCTACAACGGAAACCCCAACAATGGTTACAACAGCTACAACAATAACTATGGAGGTGGTTACAACCAACAAGGGCCTCGTGGGAACTACAACAGGAACCAAGGTGGGTACCAAGGTAACAATTACAACCAGTATGGCCGTTCATCCAATGGATACGCCAACAACAGGCGGTCGTGATAGAATTTAGAAATAGTTTCGCTTAATCAATAAGCCACTAGAAGAATCGTGTAAGTTGCAGCCATTGTGTGCAGTAGGTCCATCAATGAGGGTCTCATTGTGGAGAAGCTAAAGTTGCGGCTTGAGATTAAACACGGGTCACGTGAGCCACTTAAATAGAGTCAGCCGTACACCCACTAAACCACCCACCTCCCCCTGAAATTTAAAACTACAAACATGCATAGATTCTTCCTGGTCTTATTTATATACACTCTCGATTCTAAATAGTTTAATGTCGGATTCGATTTTTAAGGCCTTCTAGAGTTCAATATTCACCGTTCGCGGTGGTTATGTCATAATATGGTGAAATCGCACCGTTATCACTACGCTATCTGGCCATTGCCACACACCATGACACCAGTCTTTTACGAAACAAGCACCAAAAGCTTAGTTTCCGTGGACGACACTTTGAATTTACACATTGAAACATTAGAAACATTAGAAACATCAGAAACATCAAAACCAGAACCGGATTCGAACCATTTGCCCCATATCCATAAAAGCACTGTGGCTCTTCATAGCTACAATGTGCACGTCCTAGACTCCATCAAGTCCGGCCCCAATGAACGAAGCTCCAAGTCGGGAATCTACTACGACATTTTAAAACCTCTATTCGACGAGTTGTTCCATGTTGCTCATACCTACCATGCTACCGATTCCAAGCACTCGGTGAGGGCTTTTGCCAAGTCTTTAGCCAGTTCCGCTAGTGCTTCTACCGCCTCCAAACCTATTTTGGTGATTGTCATTTCAGGAGACACATCCATCAATGAGTTGGTGAATTCGCTTTCCCCACAAGAAAACGGCCGCTTGAAGTTATTGGTGGTGCCTGCCGGAACTGGAAACTCGTTGGCCTTATCAGTGGGCATCACCGACCAAGCCCGCGCCATCTCCAGATTATTCTCCCATACACAAGAGGACGCCAGGCCATTGAACTTGTATGAGGCCAAGTTCCCGGAACAATCGTACCTTTTCGATAAGGACGGCGGCCACGTGCCGGTCACGTCCATGTTGTTTCTAGTGGTTGCGTCGTGGGCCTTCCATGCCTCGTTGGTGGCTGATAGCGATACTGACGAGTTGAGGCAGTACGGGTTGGAGCGCTTCAAAATGGCTGCTCAACAGAATCTAGCCAGGCCTCAGAAATACTTGGGCTCGGCCTCGGTGCTAAAGGACAATAAGACCCTTCGGGACATAGACGGGCCGTTTGCATACTTTGTCTTGACGCCTTCGCAGAGGTTCGAGCCCACCTTCGTTATTCTGCCCCAAGGCAATATCTTCGATACCAACATGTACCTTGTGTCTTTTGGCTACCAGGAGTCTGACTCCTACATCTTGGATATCATGGGCCAGGTCTATGACAATGGGAGCCATACCAAGAATAGTATTGTGAGGTACGAGTGCTTGGATGACCACGCCAGTCTCCGTCTACATATCGGCCAAGGAAACGACGCCCAGAATAGACGTTTATGTATAGACGGTGCCATCGTTGTGGTTCCCGAGGGGGAGGATGACTTGACGTTCCGATACTTTGGAAGCTCATTTGAAGGATGGGACATTGACATCATTAGCTAATGTGACTTTGTATTATTTTTTTTATTGGTGATACTAACCTCATGAATTATATTTATTATTAGTGATGGTAAACAACCAAAGATGAATCTGTTCACTCCTTATTTCGCTTGAAGTTCACTGGAGCCGGTGCATTGGAGGCGGCTGGTCTCTTCTTCTGATTGTTACCCGAAACGTTTTCACCGGCACCTTGAAAGCCCTCGGACTTTTGACCCACCGGTCCATTTTTGGCTGGGTTGGATAAACCTTCACCGGTGTTTGGTTTGGACTGGTCGGGCTTGGTGGATGCGCCAGGCGACTTGTTCTTGTCCAGCTCGAGGCGTTCGACTTTTCGGTTCAACACACGAAGCTTGAACTCGTACTTCTTATCCACGGCCTTTTCCACGCCTGCCTTCTCTTCTTCCAACTTCTTGTCAAAGCTAGCATTCAAATCCTTGATTTTCTGCTCATACTCTTGCTTCAATCCTTCCTTGATCTTGTCCACATCATCCAGTGGTTTGCTAGTGTCGGATTTGAGCTTTTCGTTGAGTTTGGCTTGCACCTTGGCTTCTAGCTCCTTTGAGAAGGTGGCATCAAGCTCTTGCTTATGTTTTGCAAGCTTAGTTTCAAACTCCTGGCTCAACTTTTGCTTGATCTCGTCTTCGCTAGCTTTGCTGCCGGACTCCTTCCCGTCTATAGCCTTCTTCAACTGGGCCTTGTAGTTTGTTTCCAAGGTGCGTTTTTCCGTTTCGAACGACGCTCTCAAGCTGGTGATCTGCTCGTTGAACTTCTTGTCGTTTTCTTGCAATTGTGACTTCAAAACCTGAATCTCTTGCGATTGACCTGCATCTTCCTTGGAAGCTGCCTGCGACTTCTCTTGGGCCAGCTTCAAGTCACTCAACTCTTTTTCGAGCTCTCTGTTCTTTGTTCTGTGGACCCCCAACTTGGCCTTGAACTCGGACTTGAGACTCTCAAATCTCTGCATCAAGTTCTTGAGCTCTTGGTTATTGTTGAGCTGGGCCTTGATGCGGTCGTTCTCTTCCTTGAGAAGGTTCAACTCTTGGGCCTGCACTTCCATGTCGATTCCGGCATCTGGCGCCTCTTCGTTTTGCTTCTTGCTCAAGGCTTCCAATTCAGCTTGCAAATGCCCCACGCGCTCCGAAAAGTTTTTGTTCTCATTGCGCAATGTGGTGTTGCTTTCACGCAAGATGTTCAACTGGTCGAGTTGCTCTAGCAACCGCTCGTGCTCCTTGTTGGAGTCGTTGAGCTCGGTTTTCATGGATTGCATTCTCGACACCTGCGACTTCATGACGTTCAACTCGGCACCAAGATTCTCGGCTTCCACCTTCAGCTGCTCCAACTGGTCGGCCATGGCCGTACACTTAGCCTCGGCGGATTCCTTCTCGCTGCGGAGGAAACTGATCACTTGTCTCATTTCTTCACTCGACAGTCCATCGTCCCCCTCAGCCGTTGAGGACCGGATTTCAAGCTGACTGATTGCGAGAGCGTATTGGTACTCCAAGTCTCTCAACTTGATCTGAGTGGCCTGGAGCTCGTCCTGTACGCTTGAAGATTGTTCCAGCAATGACTCTTCCTTGGAGAGTAAATCCATATCCTTCTGTTTCAATGAGGTGTAGAGCTCGTCAATTTGTTTCTGCAAGCCTTCTGCATCTTCTTTTTGCTTAGCCACTTGCTTGTTCAAGAGATCAGCCTCGGAGAACTTCTCCTTGTACCTTCTCTGGATTTCATCCGTTATAGAAACTTGGTTCTTCAAGTCGGAGCTGACCGAATCCAATTTCGATTCGTAGTCTGCTTTCAAGCTGTCATAGGAATTTGCTTTGTAGGAGTTCTCCTCCACTTTCAACTTCAACTCCTGCACTTGTGCATCATAGTTCTCTTGAGTCTGCTTCAACTGCGTGTTCAATTGTTCAATCTGTTCTTTGTAATCTTTGATCAAATTGTTCAATTGCACCTTTTCGTTGCTGAGAGTAGCGAGGTTCTCATCGGTAGTCACCTTATATTGATCAAAGGACTCAGTTGCCTTCATAAGAGATTCTTCTGCAGACTTGGCAATATTGTTGAATTCCGCCACTTGTCTCTCAGCTTCCCTGAGAGCGATTCTGAGGTCGTCATGTTCGGAAAGAGGCACCTGGGAGCCTTCTCCCATCGTGGGGTGCGCAGTATTCCTAGACTCCGAGAAACCCAGTTGTAGGTGGTTTCCTTTGGATCTAAGGCTTTCGACCAATGCTTCTTTCTCGGCCAACTTGCTTCTGGCCTCGAGAAGTTTTTGACTCAACTCGTTCACCTGCTCCAACTTGGCATTCTGTGCCTTCATGGCCATCTCAGATTGACTAGTCAAGATCAGAATCTTCTCCTCTTTTTGCTCAATCTTCTCTTGTAAAGACTGGTAGTTAGACACGCTTTGAGCCAATCTGGAGGAGAGATCCAGACTAGACACCTCTCTTTCCTTCAAAATAGACTGCAAATTGGAAGCAAACTGACCGAGCTGGTCCTTGTCTTTTCTCAAGGCCTCGATTTCTGTTCTGAGCGTTGAGTTGAGAGACTTCAACACTTCCTTTTCCGTCAGCAAGTTCTTGGAAGACGAGACGTGATTGAACAACTCGCGTTCGGCATCCCTCAACTCATTCGACTTCTTGACTAAAATCTCTTCTTGTTTTGTGGATTGTTCTTTCCAGAAGACCGTTTCCTTCCGAGACAAGTCTAGTTCTTCTTGCAGATTGTCCAACAACTTCTTGGTGGTTTCCAATCTGTTCTGTGCCAACTCCACTGAGTATTTCGTGGAGGCAACCTTGAGCTTGAAGGTTTCTTTTTCGGAGTTGAGCTCCGAGACTTTCTCATTAAGTTTTCTGATTCTCTCCTCCGATTGAGATTGCAATTGTTTCACGGCTGACTCATGGTCTTGTACACGTTTGAGCAAATCGGCGTTTGCATCACGGAGAGTCTTCAACTCAGGCTGATGACTCTCAAGCTGCGAGTTGCCCCCATTCAACGACTTCATAAGGTCTCTTTCTTTGCTCACAGCCTCGTACTTGATGGTTAAACTGTCAAGTTCGCCTTGGAGAGTCAAAATGGCTTCTCTAGCTTCGTCGACAGCTGCAGCTTCGAACCCGTTAGAATCAAGGTCTTTGTCTTCCAATTTCTTACCCAACAGCCTCACAGCCATAGTTAATTCCTCGTTCTTCTTCTGCAACTCGATAATGTTAGCAAACCCAATCAACCTCTCGCTGATCAACCGGTCCGTATCGGATTCATGGGCATTATCCTTGTAACCACTCTTGGCGAGAATCTTGTCAATGACCTTCTTCTCTTGAGCGGAAAGTGGGTCTTGATTGTCATCGCGAATCTTGGAATGGATTAAGTAGAAGCACAACTGCATTCCCAAATCTCTCGACAATTGTTTCAAGGAGTGGAGTTCGATTTCGTTTGATGCTAATCTGGCCCTCAACCGGTTTGCCTCTTTTTCCGTCTCCACCTTATCGATGCGGATGGTCTCCATATTTTCAAGCAAGTCCTTCATAGAGCTTTCGTAGAACTGAATCTGGTTGCGGTAATTTGCAATGGCCGGTTTCTTGGATTCCAATTCCGAAACAAAGTGTTGAAGTTGGGCAGCAAGCTTCTCCTTCTGGGATTTTTCAAGCACAAGCTCTTTTTTGATGTGGTTGAACTCCGTGTAGAGGGTTGATAAAGAGATTCCCGAGTTTCCTTCTTGCAAAATCATCTCTGCAGATGGAGCAAGTTTGGGAAGCTCGGTTTCCTTATGCAACTCAGAGTCCAATGCCTCCTCAGTTCGTCTGAGTTTTTCCTCCAAGAAAATGATTCTCTCTGTTTTCGAACTGTTGTCTTGTTGAACCGCCGAAAGGGTTTCTGCGGTGGTTGCCTTCATCTCCTCGGCATACTCCTCAAGCTGCGATATTCTATCGTCCTTCTCAGTAAGTTGAACATTGAGAAGCTCAATGGTGTCGTCCTTATTAGCACATTCCTTGGAGAACTTCAAACTGCGAGACTCGAGTTTGCTCTCTGCCTCCGACAAGCTCGCGTGGAAGCTATCAACCTTGGACTGCAACTCATTGACTTGCTGAGTCAAGGATTCTTTCAATGACTTCAAGGTCTCGTTTTGGCTCGTGAGAGACGAGATCTTATTGGCATCCCTGTAGTATTCCGTGTCGTGACGCTTGATCAAATCGGTGTACTTGCCTTGGATAGACTTGAGCTGTGTCTCATACCACTCTTTCTGGCCTTTGAGATAAATGAGCTCATTGTTGACTTTGCTCAAGTCGAGCTTGGCGGAGAATTTGTCGTTGGTAGCCTCGTTTAATTCTTTGGTGATTGAACTCAACTTCATGCCCTGATCGATGTTCAGCTTGGTGAGTTGGTTGATCGTTTCATTGAGGGCCTGGATTTCTTGGATTTTGGCATCCATTGCAGAGAAGCTCGATTTCTCCGACGATTCATTGGATGTTTCCAATTGTTTTAGTTTCTCGGTGGAATTCTTCAACTTGGCGTGGAGCTTGACCAATTCCGACTCCTGGGCCAAAGAAGTATTGGAAATGATATCATTTTCTGCCCTCATCGAATCGTTCGCGACCGATAATCTCTCAATCTCTCGCTGTAACTTCTCATACTTTTTCTGTTGCACCTGGTTGATCTGCTCTTGGTTAAGCTTAAAGAAGGAGAGCTCGGATTGGAGCCCGTGGTAGCTGTGTGCACGCTGAGACAATTTCAGAATGAATTCCTGCTCATTCTTCAAGACGACAGCAGGCTCAACACCTAGAAAGGAGGCAGCGGCCTCTATGTCTGCACTCAAGGATGCTTGGTCATGTTTACCAGGACTTCGCAAAGCAGGCTCGCCGAAGGTATCGTTTGCAGTAGCATCAAAAGCATCCTCGCCAGCCTCGGCAAAGTCCGGGAACTGCGAATTGGTTCTCGTATCAATTGGCGAGCTCCTCATTGGCTTGACCACATCCTTGGCAACATCAAAGCTTTTAGGAGTAGTGATGTGTTCGATGTCTTTGAGAGGCGGAAGCAGTTTCAGCGGCGTGGCGTATTGTTTATTGGACGACGCGGGCATATTCACAGATAAGGCGGAAGTATTGGGATCGAGATCTTGGTTTCTCGACTCGGTATCCTTAGGATCGAATCTGCCTTCTTCCTGAACGCCATCTGCTTGAATCGTAGTATTAGATCCAGGCACCTCGTTATTTTCATCGATGACCTGCTCCACGTTCACACTGGGAATGATTGCATGTTCAATGTCGTGGTTGATGTCGGGAGCATCGGAGTTCTGGCCCAAGGGCGGGGCGTTTTCGTCGTTTTGAATCACGCCCGGTGAATCGCTCTGGTGGAGTCCGTTTTCAGGCGCTTTTTCCTGGCCCTCTTGGGAGGACGGACTTTGATGAGGATCCATGGGGTAGAATACACGGTTTGGTGCGATGCTGGATCTCTATGTTCGGTTGAGGACGAACGCGCAACATCCGTACACCCGTTTCAAGATGAAGCAGTCAAAGAAGATTATAACTAATAGAAATTGTTTCAAGAATTGATAATAAGAATTCATTGATAAAAAGAATGATTTGATAATAAGAATTCAATTGATAACGTATTCATCACGTGAATTTCAATCATCAAGTGTAACTAGGGATTTACGGTTGGAAGAGGTGAGAAGCCGTTGCGATTATGACAAGATTGCAGCTGAAACCACAGGTTTTGCGAGGGTCAAGTGGCCCACGTTAGAGGCCCCACATGCGCGGTCAGAGCACCTCAAGCAGCACCTCACGCAGCACCAGCACCAGCACTATGAGTGTAGCACATGAGCACTGAATGAACTAAATTTAGTAAGGAATTGAAAATTCACGTTATCAAGCACTGGATATAGTACAGGTCCAAATCGTGAATAAGGTGAGTACAAAAAGTTAGTACCCTAATAATGTAGTACTAATCATGTAATAACTAATAATGTAGTACTAATAATGTAGTACTAATAATGTAGTACTAGCAATGTGAGTATTAGTAATAGGAGTAGCAATAGGAGTAGTAGTGATAAGAGAAGTAATAGGAGTAGTAATAGGAGTAGTAATGTGAGTATTAGCGATGTAAGTGATCCTCATGGGATACACTGGTGTACTGATTTTTAATGGTGTGGGTAATCATGGTATGAGAAAGTATTGGTGGGTATTCATGAGGGAGTCTAATAATGTAGGGATATCTAAAGAGTGTATTTGGTGGGGGTGTTCGCGGAGGTGCGGTATCCAGGGCTGGAGCCCTAGGCACATGACCCGGGCGTGCGCGGCGAGCCTGCACCGAAAAAACCTTTCCTCGCAACATCAGTAAAAACTTCACGCGAGATTCCTATACTCTTTTCATAACCGTCAGCTATGATTGAGCCATCCTTGAAAGCTTTAGCTTCTAAGTACAACTGTGAAAAATCCATCTGCCGTAAGTGTTACGCCAGATTGCCACCTAGAGCAACCAACTGCAGAAAGAGAAAGTGTGGTCACACCAACCAATTGAGACCAAAGAAGAAGTTGAAGTGATCCGTGGGCTCCTTACTTATGTTTGTCTTTGTGTGGATTTTTTCCACTAAGGCATGCCACCTGATTAATTAGCTTATGTCAATAAACTTTCCATCGATGAATGCTGTAGGGGCCACGCCGGTGGTTCAAGGGACGACATGGAAAATGCAAGGAATTTTTTTCAAGTGTCCTATGGAGGACTTCTACGAGGACTTTTTCAAAGAGTCTTTTGGGAGAACTTCAAGCGGGATCTAGAAACACCTTCCAAAACCAAACGTCGTTTCCGTTGTAGATTTCAAAGTTCAACTCTGAAGCATGGAACTACTGGATGGGAGCTCAGCCCTGACCATTAGTAAAGCCATGTAGACACCTACTTGAACGCCAAAGCAATGATTCTAGTGGTGCTCCAGAATCCCTTATGGTCTAGTCCGAGTTACTCTCTGAACCTTCCATGTGCTCTATAACTAGTACATTTGCTTCATAACCAGTACATTTGCTTCACAACTACTACATTTGCTTAACTGTTATGTGCTTCATAGAACGCAAGACTAGAGAGGGATAGCCAAAAAACAAGTTATTAATACGATCTTGGCAAACCACACTAATGCAGACTTTAGTACCATCCCTGAGTCTTGGGGATTTCAAGTACATGTCGCTGGGTATACCAAGTATCACGTGACTACACTGACTCGCCACGAATGCACCACCCACCACTACTAACCACTAAAAAACCGCTTACTACTAACCGATTACTACTATCAAACTATACCGTACAGTACTTATACTTCTTCTTTGGCTGGTGTACACGGACTATGCTTGGCAATGCAGTAGACAAGAGGCCTAGTATAAGTAGTGCATGTAGTGAAATAGAAGGGCTCTGATGTATAGCCTTTTGGGCAGTTTCAGTTTGCAGTTTGTATGACGTTGTTAATGATAGAATTTATAGCAGGTGTTGGAGTTGTAGTTTTAGTAGTTTTAGTAGTAGTAGCTGTAGTTGTAGTTGTAGCTGTAGTAGTAATAGTAGTAGCTGTATAGTTCGCACTGTGCTTCCAGTGCGCCGCGGACTTACGAGCTACCGACGTCGCCAAGCCGGTCAATGGGACGCCCAAATCAGCACATGACCACCACATAGACCACCACATATCTAACTAGCCATGGCCAAGTTCTATTCTTTGTGAAGACCAGGTGGAGCTTCTAATGTGCAGTAGGTCCGGTATTCTCCATACCGACTGTAATATTTGACCCCTTTTCTATTTTTTTTTTTTAATTGTGCCTTCTTTCCGGGCTCTTCTCTTCCACTTTCTCTGGCAGATTCTCGTTCGGGGCTATAACAGTGTATAGCCCGACTGCAATTGCCCCGGCGCGCACATGGGATGTGTCATCGACCAATTGGCAGTAGCAAATACCGACCAACGGATAAACGGGACAAAGCCAAGCAGCCCCGAGAAAAACCGTGGAGATGGAGCCGCTTGGGGGTTCTTCTCCGGAAAGAGTTTATAGGCCCCGGTCCTGCACCAAGGCCGGAGAAGGCGCCGGCCCCAATGCCCAATCTTACCCAGTGGTTGGCCGCATTATCAGGTGCGCGGCCAGCAGCAGCATCAGCACTCAGATTTGGACAGCCGTGGCAATTGGCCCATTGTTAGCCAGATCGCTTCATGTATATCAAGCCAGTTCCCATGGGGTGGTTTTCGAATCTACACATGGACATTGGGAGGTTCTCCTTTAGCCGCGTATCCTCGCCACCTAGAATCACGTCTTTTCTTTTTTCTCGCAGTACCTCACTCTCTCACCATTCACAGCAGTCCGAACATTTCGATCGCGGTTGTTTTTGGCTCCCCAAGCACTGATATAAGCAGCCTTTCTTCTTCTCGTCCCCGGCGCTACTCCCTCCCTACCCATCTGCTACTCTAATTTTATTCTCATCTATCGCCGAGTCGACTTCACCTATTCCCCGCCCCTCTCGGCCTTCCCCACTTGCTGACTCACCACCTCCTTTCACAAAGGAAAGGTCCCCACCATGAACACCAACTACACCGGCCATTCTTCTCCTGACAACACACAAACTGCATTAGATCTGACCAACGCAGACCTCAAAGCTACCCCTTTGGAGACCGCCTTTCACTCCGGCCCCTATTTACAGAACCCGGCTTCCCTCAATTTGGCCCAAAAACGCCAGAATAGCATGTCTGCCTACGCAAACAATCCTTCCAATAAGCGGACCCCCAACCCTCTCCAAATGCAAGTCCCGCTACAAAGCAACGTTTTGGGCTCTCAAAACTACTCCTCCGCTCACCATACCGCCACCAGGCCTAATAATAACCCTTCCCGAAACAATGTGTCCAAGCCTTCCAACCACCGTCTTTCCATGCTGCTGAACACAAAAACCCCCACGCCTTCCTCCTCCTATGATGTTCCTTCCAGCCCCAACTTAGCCCAGCCGTCCACCCAGAACAACTCGGATCTGTCGGGCTCCAGTCCGCTCGTGGATCAGACCGTAACTCCGGCCGCCTCCCATAAATCGGCAAATGATAACAACTCCACCCAGTCCCAAACTGCTCAGCCATCGCCCCAGCCAACGGCCACTGCAAAGCCCATGTCCGATGAGGAGCAGCAGTTGGCCACGAAGCTTAAGGAGACTTATAAGAACATTGTCAACTACGAGGAGATCGTACAGAAAAGCTGTATCGACTTGACCATGAAAATCAACCACAATAACTTTGCATCTTCAAACCAGACCTACCAGACATCCATCTACGGGTCCCTGCTACACAACCAGGCCCTCAACACCGGGATTGCGTTGAACACCACAGAATTATCAAACGATCTATGGACAATCTACCATCACAACGTCACCTTGCTAAATAATTATCACGACTTCTTGCTCACTGCTTTGAAGCCAACGGCAAATACTACGCAGTTCAAGACCGGCCGGAACATTGTGGATCTTTACAAAATCCCCAGACGTATGTGGGTTTACGGAATCGTGGGGTTTCTAGAGGTCTTGAAAAACATAATGAGCGTGTTTCAGGACCACGAGATTTTCCTGTGCTTCATAGCATATTGCTTTAGCATTGTGCCTAACCTTACCGACCCAGCTTTAGAAATGGAAGGCTGGTGGTGTGAAAAATTGGGGGATTTGTCCCGGATGGCCATTGCTCTCTATTCTTCGAGGTTTATCGATTGGAAGGTCAGTGCTGAGTACTGGTATGCCGTGTCCATGAAGACAATGTATGGCCATGGAAAAATCTATTACCACATGTGCACAGTGCAGCAAGATAACTTAGACGCATTGGTTAATATCGGCAAATCTGTGATCTGTCGTGACCCCTTTGTTCCCACGCAACAATACCTCAGGTTGGTGGTTGAAAACATTTGCACGCAAAGAAACATTCTCTCTCTTCTAGAGTTGCCAATCATAGACTTCATCAAGATACACAAGGTATTGTTGAGCATTCACTCTAGCGAGAGAAAGAGCACTGAAGCCGGTGCTATGGAAGCAAATGGCCACGACTCTCAACTCCAATATGGAATTGATTTGGTGACACGCTACGGAATCACTTTTGGATGTGATTCCCACGGCTATAATTTCTTCACCAGGACATTCTGCGTTCCTGGTGGTTCTCAAAACAAGTACGGCTCAAGCCCATTCAACCTGTACTTGAAGCAACAACACGAGCAATACCAGATGACCAACGGCCTTGATACAATTGAGAAGATGAACTTCTGGTTCAATAAAGGCGCCCTGTTTGCGATTGCAAACATTAATCACTTGATTGGATTCGGCGATCCCAAGAACCCGTTTGCCAAAATCTTTCAGCTTCCGGAAGCATTGAGAGAAAGAAGAGACAAGAAGGATCGCAAGAGGAAATCCAAGGCATCCACCAACTCCGACGAAGGCGATAACGATGGGCTCACCGATCTCGCGGCCATTCAAAATAATGCTACTAGTGTGGCAGATAGCCACTTGGTAGTGGCGTCCGAGTTATCGTCCATCGACTGGTTCTATTGCCTCACATATATCAATAACTCTGTGTTGGAGTTGTCTTTCCGCATATTGAACTACTATCTCATTGGCCCCAAGCAAGCATCCACATGTCATGTTATTGTGTGGTTGTACTTTCTCATTGCGGTTGGAGAGAGCATTGAAAAGTTCCCCAATTCGAAGTACATGTTCTTGTGGCTCTTCCGCAAGTTTTTCCCGTGGGATTCATTAATCAAGTACCTCAATACTTTGGTGGCCTTGACCAGCAACAGCGATGTTTTGAATGGCATGTGTCGGGACTACATCTCAAAGAGTCCCGATAGTATTGATCTCTTCAATGATCTGGAGTTTTTACCCGAAGTTTGGAAGTGCTGGGGCTCCCTTTGGTTTGATGTGATTGCCCCAAAAGGTGACCACACCGACTTGGCATCTGCAGGAGTATCGAACTACGATCTATTCGATATGCCCAACAGTGGCACTTCGCCAACCATCAACATCAGCAATCATGGGCTGGACTCGCATGACAAGAGGAAGAGCAAGCAAGAAAAGGACAACGACGAGCGCCTTGTCCGCATTGTGTTTTTGGCCAGGCATCTTGCTGACAAGTTCAACTTTGGTCTTGTACGGACTCTTGATGGCTTCAAGTTCGACAAGAAGTTGTACATTGAGACGGAGGTGAACGAACTCATCTCGTCGGCGGCTCCGAGCCAGAAAAACGAATTGTTCAATTTTGTTCGCAATGCCGTGTGTTCAGATGGACGCCTTGTTTCCAACGAGTTTGTCACTCCGATTTCTCCCCAGAATCTTGTCAGCTTAGAGGGAGTACATTTCCCTAGTACATCCGAAGTGGATGAGTACTGGTTCAAGACCTCTGTGGAACACCAAGTTGGCACTCAAGACAAGGCTTCAGCCAAAGGCGAGACGAAGTTTTCCGGGATGGAAGACCTCGCCGACACAGATTTTGCTAGTCAGTTCGACTACAATGGTGCAGACCATGGAAGCAATGCCGAACAAAGCCACAATCTACAGGAGCTCGAATTCTTCCAAGGGAACCAGCAGCAACAGGGAGGCAAGAGCAACATGGCTCTCCAGCTCGATAACGTGGACAACTTTGACGATTTCTGCAACGAAAACTACGTGATCAACGGGCAGATGATGCCCGCAATGGAATGTGAGGAGTTGAAAGTCGATGGCGATTTGGGCGAGTTCATGGATACCTCGCTCACGGCCGTCACGTTGGATACCAACATTTGGTTGAAGCATTGTGGGCGGATCTACAAGTGTGTACGTGACAAGGTGTTGAACATCCTGATCCCCTTGATAGTGTTCCAGGAGCTCAGGTCGTTACGGAAATCTGCCGAAGCCACCATTGCAGATGCAGCCACGCGGTCGGTGATTATCATCCGGGAGTTGTACATTTCCAAGGAAATCGTGCCCATTCGCTTCGACGGTACAGTTGCCAGTGACATCAACGAGACCACGGAGTTTGAAAAGAACTCGAGCTGGATGAGCAGCGTGGACCTGACGTTGTTGCACGCGGTGAACGAGAACGACGAGATCAACAAGCGGTCTTTGCGGGGCCTCAATGCTACGATCCGGGGCATGCATGCCATCGCCTTGACCTTGAATGCCAAGCAAGCCAGTCTTTTCGTGTACTGCATCCTCATCACCGACGACCGGAACATGAGGCTCCGGGCGAAAACATCGGGAATCACCAGTTTCCAGAGCAAGTGGCTCTTTGGCCAGCTCGAGAACGTTGCGCCCGAAAGATGCATCGATTAGCATTCATAGACCAAGTATTAGAACTCAGCACAAGTAAACAAGTAGAGTAAATGAGTAAATGAGTAAATGAGTAAATGAGTAAATGAGTAAATGAGTGATGAATAAATGAGTAAATGAGTGATGAGTAAATGAGTAAATGAGTGATGAGTAAATGAAGTATTAATAAATGAAGTATTAATAAATGAAGTATTAATAAATGAGTGATGAATATTGATGAGTAAATGGTAAATGGAACGATTAACTATTGAGAAGGTCTGGGCCCTAAAGCAACCAGCTGATGACCCCGGCCCAGCGAGACTCGGGCTTGGAGCTGGCCTCCATCTCCGCGTAATAACGGTACTCGTGCTCTTCAATCTCCTCGAGCCCGGTTTGGAGATCAGCATCTTCCGGCCGGATGTAAGAAGTCTTCTTAAAGAACTTCCACACCAAGAACGCAGCAAGCGAAACAAAGATCATCACGTAATTGTACAAGAAGGTGTTCACCGTGAAGTCACCCACAAACGCAGAGTAGCCAATGATACCCACCACAGTCAACAAGAAGCCGCAGGCAACAAACGCAGTGTAGGGCTGGAAGTAGGAGGTGTAGGTGAACTGGCTTCTGTCGATGCCCTGCACTTTGCAGGCCCGGTAAAAGTGCAAGTAGGTGACACCCATAAAGAGGTAGTTAAGCAACTGCGAGCCAGTACACAAGGAAACCATGTAGTTCAAGACCTTGTTACCAGAAGAACCCAATTGCATCAACGACAAGAGCGAGAAGCACACGGACACAGCAACACAAAAGATAGGCACACCGCTTTGGGTGCAGTACTTGAACCATCTTGGAACGAAGCCCTTGACGGCCAAAGCGTACAAGGCTCTCGACGAACAGTAGGTGTATGAGTTTCCTGCAGAAAAGGCCGACGACAATACCACAACGTTAACAATGTCTGGAAGCACCTTAATCTTCAAGTTCTGCATGGCCACCACATATGGCGACGACGCAGCGTTGGAGCTGTCCTTAGACTTGGCCACGTACACCGGGTCATTGTAAGCAATCAAAATGGACACCGACAAGGCGCCTCCAATAAAGAAAATCACCAACCGGTAAAGCACCGTCTTGAATGCAGAGGCCATATTCTTTCTGGGGTTCTTGGCTTCGCCTGCAGTCATCGAGAGGTACTCGGACGAAACCACCGTGAAACATGCAGAAAACAACCCAGCCAAGAAACCTTGCAAACGACCAATACTGCCGGTTCCATTGATATCACCCACCGGGGCAAACTCCGCAATAGGACCGCCTGCGGCGTGCCAGTTTCTAAAGCCGAAAGCATCGTGCTGCGGGTTGCCTCCACACATGGTAATAAGCGTAAAGAACAAGAGCCCGATACACAAGATCAACTTACCCAAAGACAACCAAAACTCAATTTCTCCATAGAGCCGGACGGCAAAAACGTTAATGGCCGCGTAAACGGCAATCTGAATGCAAAGCGTGATGGCAGGCGAGTAGTCGTCTCTCCAGAAATGGATCATACCGTTGACGGCGGTGATTTCAAAGGGAATGTACAAACTCTGCATCAACCAAAAGTTGATCGAGGCTGCACACTCGAAAGCTGGGTCCACCACTCTTCCAGCCATCGACAAGAACGGCGAGTCCACAGGCAAATAACACACCATCTCGGCCACCGACACCGTCAAACATAAAATCACTCCGGTCCAAAAGGTATACGACAACAAAAGCCCCAAGGGCCCGGCACGCACCAACCCCGTACCGATGGTGATGAATAACCCGGTTCCTATACTTCCACCAATAGCAATAAGGTTAATGTGTCTGCTCTCCAAGCTTCTCTTGGTGTGGCCGAGGCTCTGGTTCTTTTCAGCAGATGCCGACGACGAAACCTGTGCATCGTTGGTCTCATCCACCCCGTAATTCTCCGCAAGCTTCAAGGACGGGTTCTGGATTTTCTTCTCTTCGTCATGCGACATGATGGCGGTGATGTGCTGACGGGAGGCTATGATGTTCTAATTAGGGACCAAGAATGGAAATGAAAGAAAAAAAATATATATATGTTTTTGTTTTTGGCAGGCGTAGCTTCCAAAGGAAAGCACAGTTCTTTTATTTAGGGAAACAAATGGGTGACCTAATCGTGTAAAAAGATAAAGGAGTTCGCACGGGAAAAAAAAAAAAAAGAGCCCCGTTGTGCTGGAGATATGGGGGAGTTTTATAACCCAATGGAGTTCAGAAGTACGAGCCCCAGCTAAGTTTTCTGCTGCAGAGTGACCTGTACATGAGCCTGCCTACAAGCGAAGGCTGAGAAAAAACCTTGGCTCGAGTCAAGGGAGTGCGTATAAGAGACACCGCGGACCAATCTGGGGGGCGTAGACCCACTCCATGCGGCGTGTGTGCAGGCCAGAAACTCACGTGATGCCAGACACTTTTTCGCAGAAGTGTTTTCCGCATTGTGTTTTCCGCATGAGACAATGTCTATTTTGACGGAAGGAAGAGGGGGGTTGACGTCTAAGACGGGTTTTTTTTCCCATTTCTATATAATTCGGGGGTCTAGTGTCCAATAGAATGGCATGAGTATGTATGTTGATGCGGATATGGACCCGCACCGTGTGCCCCACTCCACGCGAGTGTTTTGTTGCTAACGTCCGCGCATCGCGTGAGGAGTGCGGCCCAAGCACCAGTTCTAAAACAGCAATAAATCCCTGACCGCGGATCCTGCACCGCAATAAGTAAGCGTGCATTACATGCGGCGGGGGTCTATTCCTCGATGGTCTTGGAGGCAGACACCACGGTTTTGATCAACGTAAGAAGCCGGGCCATCTGCATGAGCCCGACGGTAGACTGACTCTGCTCTCCAGTCACTTCTGACTCCGCCGCCGCCGCCGCCTTCTCCATCATCGAGTCCCGTTTCATCACCCCAACCACAAATGGCTGCACTTCCTTCATGAGCTCCTCCACTTGCACAAGCCCTGGCCTGTATGAGGGACCCATCGACAAGAGAATCGTGGCAATGAGCTGGAACACGGGGATGATCACATCGTAGAACGAAATGCTCTGGAATTGGTTTTTATTGTGGGCCCCATTCTGTGCACCACTCTGGGCGCCACCTTGGGCCCGGAATGTCATGGGCACATCCAAGGCAAGTTTGAGAGTGGTATCTTTGATGCGGCCTTCGTCCGCGGTGCAGATATGGAAATCAAAGCCCAATTCAGCATCATTTCTCAAAAACTTGAGGCGTTTGATAATGGCAAAAATATCGTTCTGCATGAGCTGGGTGGCCCCCATCCGGGTCTGTCCCACACGGATCAATAAGTAGAGCGTTGTTTTGAGCGCCGTGAGCTCGTAAATGAGCGTTTCCACGCTGATGCCCCAGTGTTTGTCCGAATGCTCGCCACATGCCTCGATGATCTCATCCGCGCGCTTCAAGGACCGGGAAAGCAACGATAAGGAGTTATTCTTGGTCAATGCATTCAACACCACCGACGAATCGTGCGCACTGAACAAATTCACCAACGAGTCCATCAACACGAGTGACGTGATGCGGGCCACGCCTTCAGAGTAGATGGAGTCGTTGCACACCACATCAATCACTTTGGTGTCCACGGACTTTAAGATCATGGAGATTTCCTTCAACGAGTCCTTGGACCCGATGCTCCGTTGGATGAATTGGTTGAGCAACAAGTACAAGTCCGACCGCAACGTGATGGTGGTGTTGGAGCACAAGAGTCCGTTGACACATGTTTTGAAGAGAGGAAGGAGCCCGTCGAGCTCGCTGCCTGTAGAAGAAGCTGCTGCTGCTGCTGCTGGTTGGTCGGGCTGGGGTTCTCCTTCCATGAACAAGTCAAAGAGAAATACACATAATGAGATGAGTTCCTCCGCGTACATGATGTCCCGTTCGTAGTAGTCGTCGTTGATCTTGGGGAGAATCACCTGGAGCACCTGGAGAATAAACTTGCGCTTATTGGCGAGCCCGTCTTGCGTAATGACTTGGATCATCTGCGCCCACGAGTGTAGCGATCTCAGGTGCAAGTGCTTGAGCTGCTCTGCAAAGAGAATCTTCTGCGCTCCAAGCAAAAGACCCTGGAGCTCGAGCTCGGCATCTTTGCGGAACGTGGCCTTGGCCTCTTGGTCCTCCAAAGTGTTGTTGGCCACTTTACACCTCAAGGTGGTCAAGTCGCTTAAGACCTGGCCCTTGGGGCCTGTGCTTGGCCACGAGTCTTGTTTCAACTTGACAAACAAATCCTCGAGAATGAATTTGGGCTCGTACTTCATCACCGAGTACGTCTCCAAGTTCTGGAACTGGAAGTTGAGCACGTCGAGGAAATCAAGCACTTTGGGCGTGCCGTCGAGGAACTGCGACCCGTCAAGCAACAACGACGTGTACTCCTCCTTGGTGATGGAAGAAGCCACCGCATGGAACTCAAGCGATAAGTATTGCAACGCCGAGTTGCGGAACCGGATCAAGGAAAAGAACGTTTCGCGAGACTCGGAGTCTTCAACAAAGCCGTTTTGCGTTTGGTCCGCCAAGTCCCCGTTGAAACGCTCCCGGTGCCAAATGGTCATCTCGTCGAACTTGGGCTGCTTGTCCACAAGCAACTTGAACAAGCCGAACTGGCGGAAAATCGTCAACGACATCTCGGAGGAAATCGGGTTCTGGCTTAGGCGAACAAAGATCTCCATGATGAGCGCAATCAACATGGCCGGCTCACTTCCAACATGGTGGCTGATGCCTTGGGAGAACTCCACTTGGCAAAGCATGTTCAACGCAGAAACCAACACGTTAAGCAACGAATGGATAAGTGTGGTTTTGTCGGATAAAACCAAGAACATGCCGTTTGCCCGGATCCTATAGCCAAGCAAGAAATGGGCAATGTTCACTCCATTGTCTGCCTCCAACACCGTGATGAGATACCGTAATAGCTCGTATTTGGTGGGCATATCCTGGGAAAGGTCCTCGAACTGCTGGACAAAACTGAACTTGATGCGTTCCGATTCATCCACACTCTCGAAGATACTCAAGAGCTTGCTTCTATGGAACAAGTTTTCTTTGGATGCCGGGGATCTTCCTGCAAAGAGAGGCGAGTGGGAGATTTGGCCTAGAATCTTGATGGCCGTTTTGGTGAGTTGACTTTCACTCAATCCGGCATACAACGCAATATGGGCAATGCTGGAGGTATGGAACAAAAGAATTTCATAGAAGCTCGACACTCCCTTGGTGCCTAAACACTTGGGGTAATAAATGTTCTCGATCTGGGCCTTTTGTGTGGAGAGCAAAAGACTCATGCTGGTGCCATACCCAATGACATTGGACTGCGGCTGGAATGTAGCATTATCCTCCGACAACTTCAAGACCTTGACAAATGTGTCGATGAAAGGAACTTGTAAAGAGAGAGTCTGGTTCAATGTCTCGAGTGCCAATGAAACAAGCTCCTCGATGCTGCTGCTCTCACTAACACCATCCAAGCCGTAATCGAGAATGGAGAACAACGTATTGCTTGCTCCTTCATCAAACAAATAATTGATGATGGCGATTGAGTGATGCATCCGGATGAAATTATCATACGATAAGACCGTCCGGGTGCCGGATTCCGAAAGAGAATTGGCAAAAGAGTCTTTGAACTTGGAGAAGTCCCGGAGAATGGCAGGAGCATCGGTTTCCACAAGGTTCCAGTCGATCTCCTTTAGTGACGCCACTAGGATCTCGAGGATACTCTTCTGAAGCTCGACTTTGGAGGCCTTGTCCGCGATTTCCCCCGACTTGCCAAAGATCTCCGTCACCAAGTACTCCATGTATGGCCAGATGCCAATCTGTTGTCTGTAGCGGTATGCAGCACCCAAGTCTGAAGGGTACAGGAGCAGGAACAAGTCGTCTTCTTTTTCGTTGGTTTGAGGAGGCACCAAGAGCTTTTTCAAGAGCTTGACGAAATTGGCCACTTCCGAAATACTCGTGAGCGCCATTTGAAACCCTTGTTTCATCTTGATGCCCTTGCAAACATTCTTCAACTTCGCCAACTCGCTTTTGGTCGACACCGAATTGGTCAATGAAAACCCGGCGTACCTCGATGCTTCACTGTACTGCGTGTTGTTTGCATCGGTGTCCGAAAGAGAATGACAGATCCATTTGTCAATGGTCACCCAGATCTTGTTTTTGGTAAGGGCACACGTTTCTCCGTCGGCGAACTTGGTGAACAAATTAAGAACCAAGTTCACGATGGCCGTTCTGTTTTCATCGTTGAATTGCACCACGGTAAACCGGTTATCGGCCTGCGAGAGCTTGGCAGATGTGATGAGATTGTCAAACTTAAGGAAGGACACCATGATAGGGTTGAACCGGGCAAATAACGATTTCTTGGCGTTGGTTGCAGCGGGCAAATCACCCTTGAGGTTCTCCACGATGTTGGAGATGAGGGTCATGAAGCCCGCAATGAAAGCCACGGAGTCCTCGGAAAGCTGGATCAAAAACGGCTCGTCCTCCGTGGTGGACGCAAACTTGACACTGGAAAACATGGTTTCTTGCTTTTCGTGCATTTTTCTGGCCTGGGTACTTAATCCGGCTTCAAGGCTCTCCGTCAACATATCAATGTAGTACGCAAGAGAGCTGACTATGGAGTCAATGGAAATGATGGTGTAGTCGTTTTTCTTGGGGATGGAGGTCTGAGAGAGCGTCAAGGACTCCCATACCTTGATGCTGGCCGTCTCGGAGCCATAGGCCAAACTCCCCAAAAGCAAGCAGAACGTGGCCGAGATCAATGGAGACGTATTATTGGCCAAGCCCCAGTTTATAAAGCCATTGAGGTTGGGGTTTTCCGAAGACCAGATTGAGTCGCAGAGCTCGCCCCGGTGCGCATAGGTGTAGGCAAACGCCAAGTAGAATTTCTCCAACTCGGCTCTGCTGGCGATCTCGTCCAAATCTATGCCCTGCTCTTCCTCGGTCTGATTTTCCTTTGCTGCTGTGTTGGCCGAGCCGAACTTGAGGTTGGACTTGGAGTCCAAAAACGCGTTGGACTCGCTCGATGTCTTCTCGGAGTCGGCCTCCAACTGCCTTCTGTTGATGGACGAAAGCATGAAATCCTCCTCTTCGTCCCGGAGCAGAGTAAGGATGATGGCGGCGTGGTTGATGAATGTGGAGAAAAAACCATGGAAAAAAGGTGCTATCAAAGACTGGCACAAGTTGGGAGATACCTGAAGCGACAGGTAGTCACACAACTTGGGGGCATTCTCAAATGAGGGTTTCAACTTGCACGCTTTAGATAATTCTTCATCGCCTGCATAAATGAAGTTGAAAGGTTTCAAGCGGGGCAAGGATCTCTGGAGCAAAGGCCTGAACTCAAAAAGCTTATTTTGCTCGAGGTAAACCTGAGTTTCATGTTCAGCGGTCTCGGCCGCGAACGAAAGGAGCTGCTCAAAAGTGCCGTAGTTGATGAGCCATTCGATGTACTTGACAATGTCTCTTTCGAAGTCGTAGGTTTGCGTTCTTGGCTTGTTGGCCTTACACCAGGGAACGAACGATGTGAAGAACATGAGTTGGATGAGCAACATGTAAGGGCGCAACGAGGACTTGGAAGCATCGATTTCCTCGCCGGACTTCACCTTGGCGTAGTCTGCAGAAAGAGACGATGAGAAGCTCTGGTGGAACTTGTGCACCTCCTTGTCGTTGATGTCCAGTAGCTGGGTCGTTAGGGTCATCAATGCAGGAAGGTAATGCAAGAGGAGCACGTCAGCATCGTTGCTTATGGACTTGTTGATGTGAGTAATAAGGGTGTTGTAGACATCGTAGGAGGCCAAGTTCTTGAGATCGCTGTCTATCACCGAGAAAAGCACCTGGGCCAAGAGTTCGTGGATGTCGAACAACTGTTTCTTGACAAACACCACTTTCTGGACAAACTGCAAGTTGTTGATATCGTCCGTGACCTTCTGCTTGTCGATTAGATCATTCTGGATCGCCACAAGCGCATACACTTGCTCGAAACTGGCAAGGAGCTGGGGTAAAAGCGCCTTGCCCGGGTTAGCTCCCATAAGCGCATGGAGCTTGTTCAGTTTCACGGCAAACCCTAGGATATTAAGGATATACGTGTACCTTTGCAAGAACACCAAGATGCCCGCATCCAGAGTACTGGAGCCCTGGGCAAAAGTGGTGTTCAATGCCTCCTGGAGCAACTCGGCGGCGCAGAGCTCGTCTAGGTTCAACTCCACCGAGAGAGCATTGGCCGACTGCACAAACGAGCCGTTCAACTTGTACTCCTCTCCATCGTGGAATGTCACGGGGGTGCCGGACTCGCCCTGGGCCAACGCAGCCCTGCTTTTCTCGTTCCGCTTGGGCACCACCAACACACTGGCGAGATCGTGCTTCAACGCAGCGAGACACTCGGAGGAGATGGCATTGTCGGTCTGGATCTGGTCGTAGTAGGAGCTGAAAAGTTCCGGGGCCCAATGAAGAGCGGAGGCCATGGTGGAAGGGGGGGTGGGGGTTTTTTTTTTAGTGGGGGGGGTTTTTTGGGTGGAGGATGTGGAGATGATGAAGAGGGCCTTTTTCTGGTGTTGATTTCTCGTTCGACTGGCGTGCGCCGGTGTGCAGGACGAGATGAAAGATTTGGGTGCGGCATTCGCAACTAAATCGGTTTAAGAGTGATACGGTTAAAAAGGGCATAATACGGTTGAAGAGGGCATAAACATGGCATAAAACCCAGGAGGTGGATTCTGGATGGGGGTCTGGATCCCTAGGGGTTTGGAGCTAAATCCAATCTAATCTAATCTAAGATAATCTAAGTTTTTAAAGAAATGTTGGCTCCGTCCATCAAGGACATGGTCAAGTGCGTCAGTAGTCTTGGAGGGTACGTCTGGTCGTGGCTGAAAATGTTCCCAAACGTCTGCAAGAGCCTCACGGTCACGTACGAGGCTTCCGTCAACGCAAACTGCTGGCCCAAACAGATCCGGGGCCCGCCGTTGAAAGGAAGAAACGCCCAGCCCAACTTCTGCGTGGCAGCCTCGCCCCATCTCTCGGGGCGGAAGGTGTCTGCGTCCTTGCCGTAGTACTTTTCGTTGCGGTGCACGGTGTAGACGGAGTAGACGACCAAGGTGCCCTTTTCGATCAACACCGGCGACTTCAAGTCTTTGCCTCCGCCGCTGGGCAAGGTGGTGTTTTTCGTGGCCACGCGGAAGTTCTGCGGCACCGAAGGGTACATGCGTAAGGCCTCGTTGAGCACCCATTTCAAGTACTCGCACTTCTTCAAGCTCTCGAAGCTCAAGAGGCTCAAGTCGTGGCCGGGGCCAAACGACTCCAAGATGGCTTGTCTCAACTTGGAAAAGATCTCCGGGTTGCGGGCCAACTCGTAGAATAAAAACGAAAGAAGCCCCGCGGTGGTGTCTCGGGCCGCAAGCAAGATGTTCAAGCACTGGTCACGCAAGATCACCGGGTCCCTGGTTTGCTTGGCCAACTCATAGAGAAACACGTAGCCTCCACGGGAAAGTTGCTGGACCTCCTTTTCGGAAGCGTTCAACGCCTTGTTCACGTAAAACTGCGTAAAGTCGTGCACGTCTTTGTTGGACTGGCGGAACTTCTTATTGGTAGCAAGCCAGTACATGTCCTGTAAGCTAATACGGACATTCAACATTTCCTGGGAGTAGTTGAAGGCATGGGGAAACTTTTTGCGGAGAGCCGGGTCGAGTTTGCTGGGGTCATGGTGGGCCAACTGGGGGTCCACGTCCTCCAAGTGTTCACTCAAGGAGTCGCAGGACTCGCCAAACAAAAAGTCGGTGCCACTGTCCACGGTGAGCTGGAAGAACAACGGCTGGATATCGAACGGCAGCCCGTTTTTCCGGTGGATGATTTGAATGAGTTTCTGCACCACGGGCTCCAACGCCTCCACATGGCCCACCTGTTCCCGGGCAAACTGCGGCCTCAACATGGCCCGCGAGTGCTTCCAGCCGGCACCGTCCAACGTGAAGATCCCGTCCCCCAACGTGATGTTGATGCTGGTATGCCGAGTGCCGAGGGCAAAGTCGTTGAACTGGGTGGCCAACACGGCCTTGATGGCGTTGGGGTCCCGCGTGACCACCAAGGCTTTACCGGCCAACTTCATGCCAAAGGTATCGAGCTGGAAACCTTCCATGGACTCGCGGTTGAACTCGGGCGCACGGCCGAGCCTTCTTTGTTTCAACACAATGTACAAGGCCCGCATCCCGAAAAGCCGGTCGCCTCGGTAGGGAGCGGCCGAGGCCTTAAGGCGATACCGCAACAAGGCGGTTTTGAGGCCTGAGAAAAGGTAATACACCGCGATTGCCTCTAGAAGGAGCACGTACCATTTTTGCAGCGCAAACTGTTTTTCCACCTGATCTAGCATCCCTATTAACTACCCCAATTATAGTCACAATTAGTCACAATTACACTATTCGTCCCAATTTAACACAATTAGTCCAATTAATCTATTAGTCCAATTAATCTATTCGTCCAATTAATCTATTCGTCCAATTAATCTATTCGTCCAATTAATCTATTCGTCCAATTAATCTATTCGTCCAATTAATCTATTCGTCCAATTAGTCCATTCGTCCAATTAATCTATTCGTCCAATTAGTCCAATTGAAACTATACTGACCTTATTCCTAATCGAAGTTTGGTCTTGATTGTTTGTGATTGATTGTCTATTGTTTGTCTATTGTTTCGTCTTAATTGGTCTTAATTGCTATTGTTTGTGTGATTTTTGTATTGTTTTTTTGTCAGTTCCTGTGTCAATGGTGAGGACATTGTGGGCGTGTTGCCTTTTTAAGCTTGAAAGAGGAGACATTGACACCAGAATGTGCGAAGATTGACATGTGCGTTCCACGTTAGTTTGGGCTCCACAAGCGTTGTCTCCATGTGAGATTGCGTGGCCATGTGCACTACTCCGCACTTCCTAAACTATAGGCACTCACTGGACACTAGACAATTTAGACAATTTGGACAATTTGGACACTCCTTCTAGACACTAGACACTAGACACTCACTCTAGACACTCACTCTAGACAAAAGACAAAAGACACTAGACAAAAGACACTTTATTGGTTATCCATATTTTCTTTTTTTTTTTTTTTTTTTTTTTTTTTTTGGTGGGTGCTAGGCACAGTGTTGTTCTGCCAAGACATTGCGGAGATGGAGAAGGAGTCCGCAGCGGCCGGTCTTGGTGCACACCTTATGCCGCGGCCCCACCCGACTTATTTTTCGCAGTCGCTCCATTGGCTCAAATCGTCATCCACCAGAGAATCGGTCAACAAACATACTGGATCGGTCAAAAAAAAAAAAAAAAAAAAAAAAGACAGTATTTCTGTCTGTCTACACTAACTATTCTTGTTTCCATTTACTGTATATGCCTATGGCGGTGCAACGGCCCTATGGCTTGGGTGCAACGGCCTTGACCTCGCTGGTGGCCTGGTCCTCGTACTTCTCAAAGTTCTCAATGAACTTGCTGGCCAACGACTTGACTTGCTGGTTGAAAGAGGCATCGCTGGCTCTGGTCTTGGCCGGGTTCAAAATCTCCGCTGGCACACCCTCACATGTCTTGGGCACGCTCAAGTTGAAGGTGGGGTACGTGTCGTACTCAGCCTTCGACAAGGACCCATTGTGGATAGCGTCCAAGATGGCTCTGGTGTATTTCAAAGGACATCTGCTTCCTCCGGCAGCCGCAGAGGCTCCCACCCAGCCGGTGTTCAACAACCAGGCGTTGGAGTTGTGCTGGGAGATCTTGTCGGATAACTGCTGGGCGTACTTCATTGGGTGCAAAATCAAGAACGGCTGGCCAAAGCATGCAGAAAAGGTGGCCTGTGGCTCGGTGACACCCTCCTCAGTACCGGCCATCTTGGAAGTGTATCCCGAGATGAAGTGGTACATCACCTGGGCATTGGACAACTTGGACACTGGGGGCAACACACCACTGGCATCGCAGGTCAACAAAATGATATTTGTAGGGTGCTTGTCGGCCAAACATGGGATCTTGGCCGAAGGAATAAAGTCAATGGGGTATGCACATCTAGTGTTTTCCGTGATGGACGAGTCCTCGTAGTCCACCACCTTGGTGTAAGGGTCGTACACCACGTTTTCTAAAATGGCTCCGAACTTGATGGAGTTGAAGATCTCGGGCTCCTTCTCTGCAGACAAGTCCAAACACTTGGCGTAGCATCCTCCCTCAATGTTGAACACTCCATTGTCTGACCAGCAGTGCTCGTCGTCTCCAATCAACTTTCTGTTGGGGTCGGCGGAAAGTGTGGTTTTGCCGGTTCCGGACAACCCAAAGAACAACGTCACGTCGCCCTTCTCCTCTCCCTGGTTACACGACGAGTGCAACGTCAACACCTTGTGCTTGATGGGCATCAAGTAGAACATCACACTGAAAATACCCTTCTTCATTTCACCGGCGTACTCCGTACCCAAGATGATCATCTCCATATCCTTAAAGTTGATTTCAACGGTGGTGGCCGACGTCATACCCTTGGTGTGGATGTTGGCAGGGAACTGGCCTGCGTTGTAGATGGTAAAGTCCGGCTCGCCAAAGTTTTCGAGTTCTTCCGGAGTGGGTCTGATCAACATATTGGTCATGAACAAGGCGTGGTATGCTCTGGCACACACGATCCGGACCTTGATTCTGTATCTAGGGTCCCAGCCAGCAAAGGCATCAACCACAAACAACTTGTCTCTGGTTCTCAAGTAATCCAAGGCTCTGGATCTGGAGATTTTCCACGTCAACTCGTCCACCTTCTTGTTCACAGGACCCCACCAGATATCGTTGGTGGAGGACTGCTCGTCGACAATTCTCTTGTCCTTGGGGGATCTTCCCGTCTTCTCTCCAGAGTATGCCATCAAGGCACCCGTGGAGTTGATGGTGGTTCCACGCTCCAACAAACCATCTTCGTATAAAGTGGGGGGAGGAGCATTGTGTCTTATTATGACATCGTTTTTAAGCGTTAATTGCTCCACCAAGGGATCTTGCACGCTTTTAATGGTGGGGAACCCCGAGAAGTTCAATGATGATTCAATAGCTGTAGGAGGAACCATTGTGAGTAAAAGTATTTGGAATATTCAGGGATGGAAAAATGGGGCGGATTCTCCATGTCTTTTATATGTTCCCTGTTTGGGCTGAACATCCCGGGCCCCAGGGGGTCTGGGCCAGTCACACGGCCCGGGAAAGAGGAGAAGGCACAATTGGCATGCGACCGGGGTATAAAGCCGGGTCATGCCGGGTGCGCATTGCCGTAGCCTACCAGCCCTGCCGTATACTAATCCTCGGGTTTTTGTCGGGCCTGCACACAGGCGCTGGGGGGTGTTCCGGCGGGCCCCGGGCCCACCGTTTCCGTTGACGTGGGGTTGTGTCTGGGGTTGTGTCCGGGGTGTCCGGGGTGTACTGATCTATCTTAGGGTGTACTGGTTCTTTTGTGTATTTCAAAGGGAAACCCCCAAAGTCCACGGAAATACTGGGGCTTACGTAGAGGACAAACTTGTTGGTTGCTTTTTGATGCGCCAGAGCAGATTCCGCGGACACCACTCCAGGCGTTTTAGAAATTAGAAAGTCGACGTAACGCCGCGCTCTGCTCGGGTGAGTGGAGGAGTCTGCGGTTGGGAAAGTCTGGGGTAACATATGCATGACAACAAACTAAAAGCGGCCGCACGCTGAGCAAGCTCATGCAGGCCCGTGTTGCGGTCGCGCCTATAGCGCACCACCGAGTTCGCCGTCGCCCATGCTTGCATAGTATTCTCGGTAGGTGCGCCAGTGCTCGAAACCAATGTCTTCCACTCCAGCAAGCGACTTATCGTTGGGCACGTCCATGATGAAGCAGCGGCTCATTTTCGGCGTGGCGTTGGCCTCGGAGAAGTTCAGCCGGAGATACGTGATCCCCGTGCATATCAACCCGAACTTGAAGATCTCATTGAGGCTCGAGTATGCCGGATCGATCACCGGGCACACGATCCCCCCGATTATACTTCCCTGCATGTCCTTGTCCACCTTGTTCTCCATGAATGGGTAGTACCGCGCCAACTGGCTTTTGCTGGTGAAGAGAATGATGCTTCCAATCACGCTCTGGTTGGTGGGCTCGAGCGCAATGATGATCTTCACCTCGTATGCCGACGCAGAGTCGAACAACGAAAGCGCCTCCTTGTAGAGTTTTTCCGTGTGCCCGTCGGTGCCTGCAGTGGACACCTTATCGATGAGCGCCTGCAACTTCTCGGCGTGCATGCAGATATCAAACCTCACGCCCACAATGGTCAATTCTCGGAAGATCTTGGGAGGCACCGACCAGTTAAAAAGGTTCTTTAGTACCATCACATACAACTCCTTCAGCGCCGACTCGTCGTTGACCGTCCACCCGGAATTGTTGAAAAATGAAATCACCAGGTTCTCGAAACTTTGCTGCGTTCCGTTGGAGAAATCAATGAGTGGGAGCAGACTGCCGAGCCGAACTATTTTGCACCCTTGTTCCTCGGTGAGGTAGCGCATGGCCCGCGCATGGAGGTTCTTGCCAATCAGCTGGAGCCGTTTCGACTTGTCCACAAGAATATAGATGATCCGCCCGATTTTCTGCAGCCCCTCGGAACTCGGCACTTCTTCGATCCACGTCAAAACAATCCCGTACAAAATGTTCAACGAGGAGTTCCGCACAACAAAGTGTTTCTGCACCGCGCTGTTCAAGTGGAAGAGCTGGAGCAACGACCGGAGGAAGATATCTTCGGACCCTCGGTTGCTTTTGTAGAGCTTAATAAGGCCCCGCCAATCACGGGTCAAATCAAACTCATCCACGAGCCACCGGCGTTTGGGAGGACTGGTTTTCTTGATGCGTTCATGCGTTTTCCCGGGGCTCGAGAGCACCACACTCAGAGACCGTCTCTTGCGGTTTTTCCGGGCGGTGAATTTCTTTTCTCCCGGAATGCATCCTTGTGGAGTGGTTTCCCCCATCAACACGTGCGCAACCTCTTTCAACGCTAGCTCTGTGTAGTCGTAGCAGCAGAGATATGCAGACCCCAAGTTCCTCGTGTAGAAAAAGTCGTATGGCGACAGCGTGGCAACAATCACTAGAGGCTTGGACGGCAGCACGTGGCCGGCCCCTCCAGAGAACAGCTGCGGCAGGGCTCCACATAACACCGACACGTACTTGACAATGCCCATCTGGTACATGTTTCTCAGGGCCTCGGAGGTGAACATGATCACCGCCTTGGAGTTCTCTATAAGCTGTTCGTGGAGAGCTGTGAGCCCATTGGCAGTGTACGAGGTATGGAGCACGTTGAACTTACCTCCTGCTTTGGACTGATGCAGAGAAAGTAGCTGGGCAAAATCCTTGAACACTTCTTCGCCAATATAAAAGCCTCCTTTCCGATGGTCCCCACCCTCGGTTTGTTTCGAGTACACCGGCTTGAGCAACGGTGTGAGAATGAGAAGATTGTCTCCACCATTTGCTTCGAAGAACTGTGTGAGTGGTAGCACCCCCTCGTAATCTCGAACAAGCGTTATGCTGTTGCGGTAAGCCGTGGTGGAGAGCTGCTGATGTTTTTGCCATAGGTCTGCATGGGCCACTTTGAAGAGTTCCGGGAGACACTGCTCTCCATTGGGAAAGATCTCGGACCACGGAGGGAGTCGCTTGCGTACCATTTCCAACCGGTTCAAGGAGGCATTGATGATCAGCTCATCCAACATCCCATTGTCCAAAGCAGTGGAGATGGACTCGATGGCTTCCACCTGGAGCTTGAAGTCATGGCACACCATCACGAGGTCGCACCCGGCATATAGTGCAAGCACCACACCTTGGCCCAACCCTATGGAGTGGTACAATGCATCCATCTCCAAGCACTCGCTGATGACAAACCCTTTGAACCCCAACTCCGCACGGAGTAACTGTGTCAACAAGACCGGCAGGAGACACGCGTGGTTTTCATCGGGGGAGATTTGCGGAACCCCAAACCCTGCTGCACTCACTCCGTCTAGTAGTCCGTCCTGGATAAGCTCAGCAAAGGGCACCAGGTTGAAGTTGCGCATCTGCTCCAAGGAATCGGTCATGATGGGCAACTCCAATAACGAGTCGACCCTTGCGTTTCCAATCCCCGGGAAATGCTTCCCCACCGTAATCAAGCCGCCATCTCTCAACCCCTTTGCACAAGCCCGGCCATACTTGACGACTTCTTCAACGGTGGTTCCAAAAGACCGCACGGAAACAAGCTGGTGGGAGAATTTGGTGACCACATCAAGAACAGGCCCCAAAATAATCAGAAACCCAATGTGGCGGAGCTCGATGGCGATGGCACGTGACACTTCATACACCAAGTCAACGTTCCCCGTGGCAGCCATGGCCATAGCGCCTGGAAATTGCGAGAGAAACTGGGAGTCAAAGAGAGAGTTCATCATGCCTCCTTCCTCATCGATGGCAAAGGCCAACGGGTACTTGTAGCCCGCTTCTTTGAATGCAATATACTGGAGGTCCTTGATGAGCTTGGACATTTGCGGCACCGAGTGTGCGTTCTTCTTCAGGAGGATCATGGTGGAGATCTTATACTTTACGATAAGCTCGTGGGCCTGGTGGGTCACGTGGGTGCCCTGGAAGCCTCCGCAAACAAGCAGCCCTAGCGAGTCTTGGCCAATCATCGTATAGTCTCGTTTTTCAGGGGGAAAAGTGTCTCGAATAGGAAGGGAGGCGTGGCGTGAAAGGAGTCCTTTTTATTTGCAAGAGAAGGTTAATGAGATTAGGCCGCACTACTGCTTACTTTGCGCGCTGTATGCCGTCCATGAGGTGGGGACACCGATTTGCCGTAAGCCAAAAAAAAGAGGTGGGGTAATTGGGCCTAGAAAAAAATGTGGTATCTATAAAGAGTGTGAATAAAACGGTTTGGTAGGCAAAAGTGTAATCTGGTGTTTTTCCCTTCTTTTCTTTTTTCCAACTTTCCAATTTTTCATTTTTCCAATTTTCTTGGTTGAATTTGGAGTTAAATTGAGGTTCGCTTTTTTTGGCTTGGGAGTGAGGCGACGTCAAGTGCTCGTAAATCTGTAATTCGAGATGACAAAGTGTCAAAAAATACAAACGGGTCGTAAAAATCGGGTACCTTTTTTATCCAAAAAAAAAAAAAAGAAATTACGTTTACAAAACCAAATAATGCGAACCTCCTCTCGAATATAAATAAGACGGGTTCTCCCCCGGTATTTGGCGGCCATGGACGCGGGTGACATGTTGAGTATCGAGCGTTTTTTCTAGCGTCTGGTGTGCATGGCTCCAAGTGAAATGGGTGCGACTAAAGGTGGAAATGAGTGCGACTCCAGATCCATTCTTCACCCACCAGCTACTCTCCTCCCCAACGACTTGAACCCCAGCGATGGAATGGGGATTTCCGATTTATGGCCGATCTTGAGCCTGTTGTCCAACGATCGACTTCCGTTTCCGGCGTTTCTATCTCGGTTCATCCACGCCCATGGCCGCCCGCCTCGGCTCGCCATCGATGCGTACATGTTCATGTTCTGGTCGCAGTTGCCGGGCTCGGATGTCCATGACCCGGCCATGGAGAGACGGATCATCCGCAACTTCATGGCAAAGCTCTGGTACCTTGTGCAATGCAACGTGCTGTTTGTGGTTGTGTTCGATGGGAAGTTCAAGCCGGGGAAGCTCCGCAACGGCCATATTCCGGACTTGCCCGAGTCCTGCTCGTACGACGACTCGTTGCATTATTTCCAGAAATTACACCACTCATACTACTCGGAAGGCCTGCAACTCATCAATACCGTGACCAAGCTCTTGTCCCGAAACTGTATGGATTGGGTGCAAGCGCCTGCCGAGGCCGAGGCCGAGTGCGCATGGCTCCAGAGACTCGGCATCGTGGACTATGTGGTGTCGGATGACTCGGATACTTTGGTGTTTGGAGCGTCCAACATGCTCCGGATGTTCAATCGGGTCAAGTACTATAACGACGAAAACGAGCCGGTGATGAGTAATACTGATTACTACGTGACTCCCATCTACATGCACCACATCACCGAGCGAACCAGCCTCACACGTGACCACCTTGTGTTGATTGCTGTTTTAAGAGGAGGCGACTACTCCAGCGGGTCGGAAGGCATCGGTATTACGCGGGCAAAGGAAATTGCTCTTTGCGGCACCACCGTGCTACTGCACCTGCCCAGGAAGAAAGTCCAGGACTTTGGGGCATTTCCGGACATCACGCGGAAATTCGTGGATGTCTTTCTAGAGCATGGAAAGACAGACGGGTTGCTGCCGGACCCTTTTTCTGGCTTGAAACATGCCTTGGACCGGGACGAGGGTTTACGGGCCTTCAACCTATTCTTGGATGAGTTTCTAGCCAAGCAGGGCCAGAAGGTGTTTGGGCGCATGACGAACTTCAAGAGCAAAATCAAGGTCGACGAGTTCTACGCCTTGTTGTACTACTTTCCCTTTGTCAACCGGAGGCTCTTTAAGTTCATGCCGTGTTCCATCACTTTTGCAGAGCCACAGGCCATTGATGCAGACCTAAACATCAGCCATGTTTCAAGCCATGGTTCAGCGTCAGCCCCAAGAGTCAACTGCATAATGTCGCTGGGAATAATCGGGCACCTGGTGTGTGAAGAAACGACACAGAGGTTTATACCCAGTCTGGACTTCAAGCTCCCGAGGCTTGCGATGCCCAGAGAGCGCAAGGCAAACCTCAAGCCATTGGCACTCAAACTCCTCCGAGACCCGGATTTCTGGGACGTCATCCGACTACATCGGGTTAAAGAGTTCGAGGGGATCAAGATGGGTGTGTTGACATTCAACCGAATGAAGCTCAATGAGCTGGTTTACTCCGGAAAAAAGGAGACCCTGGAGATTCAAGTATTCGAAGAGACACTGGAGACTCAAGTATTTGAAGAGACCCTGGAGATTCAAGTATTCGAAGAGACACTGGAGACTCAAGTATTTGAAGAGACACTGGAGACGCAGAGACTCGAGCCTTTGGACACTTTAGACGATGCTTTAGAACCGGAATCAGCTGGGGTGGAAGCGGAGACCGTCCCAGAGACTGTTTCAGAAACCTTGGAGGCAGAAAAAGGGGAAGACGAGGACAAAACAATCAGCTTCCATGTGCCACTTGAGTGTATCAAGTATGTTTCAACGGAGTTTGTACTTCGATTTGAAAGAAACCTGCCGAAAAAGAAGTCACCCCAGAAAAAGAAGTCGCCGCAAAAAACCACCCTCGACAGCATGTGGCCTCTTTTGCTGCCGAAGAAAGAAGCCACGGCACTGGCTAAAAATATAGGGCTGTCTCCGCCGAGATTGGAGTCCCTCAAGAGCAACCTCAATCCGTTCCAGGACCCGGTGAGTCTTGACGGTGACGACAAGGACGATATCTTCATCCTCGAGAAGAAAGAAGCGGTCCCGCTTAAAAAACTGCCCCGGCGACGCAAGGCCCCCAGGAACGAATTGGCACCGGGCCAATCGACATTGACTTCTTTTTTCGAGAAGAAAGAGAAGATCAGCCGGTTCCACGAGTCGCTTTTCGTTGCGTCTGATGATGAACCATCAGAGCCACCCAAGGAGGTTATTCTCAATGGTCCGCCTTTAAGGTACAAGGCCCCCAGGCCACTTTCTCCCTCGAGTTCCGTGGAGCTGAGTCCTACAAAGCAGAGCAGACGTCACATGCGGCTTTCACCGGATACTTCGCCCATCAAGGCCCGTCCAAGGGCAAAGACCGAGGACTTAATGAAAGTTCTTCCGAGGAATCTAGAGAGATAACCATAGACTTCCATGAAGATAGTCACCAAAGATGGGTTGAGGGCTTAGAAATAAAGCAGGAGATAGATTCCTTGGAGGATATTTTCAGAAGGCCGTGAAAGCGACAAACGTCAAATTTTTAAATTTTCAAATTTTCAAATTTTCAAAATGTGGAATGTCAAAAAGGGCTATAGAATAGACTGGTCTGGGGTTCCTCTATGGATCTACATTTACATCTTGACTCTGGAGGCTGTGCTGGACAGAGGAGCACAGACATACAGGAATAAACCAGATAAGAGATCAAACGATCGGCATTTTATAAAACAATCATTCATTATCATAATATTACTGTCCACCTTAAATCATTGCCCGTCACTATTCTATATATTCCTGTCTTCCCGTCTTCCTGTCTATTATATGTCCCTGTCTATATGTCCCTGTCTCCTGTCTATATGCTCCCATCTTCCTACATATAGCCCTGTTATTATCTGCGCATGCGGACTCCACAGTATAAAAGCGCGTAATCTGCCAGTAATCAATCTACTCTACTCCTCCAGCATGGCACAACTCAACTATGCCCTACCCGTCAAGAGGATCAATGCAGAGGCTGATCTCGACAAGTTCACTCAGTCCTTGGCCTATAAGCGGTTGCAGCTGGTGATAGCGTTTGTGGTGGAGAAAGTCCATGGGTGTGAGGTGCCCTTGGGGTTCTTGGACCCCTCCATAGTCACGCGAGACGCCCACGCTGAATTGCCGGTGCTGGGCCAAGGAGAAACTATGGAACTGATGAAAAGCCAATTCTCGCCACCGGGGGTTGCAATTCTTGGTCTTCTTGACCTGCTCAATGCAATCATCGATGACACTCCTCCCTTGGAGGGACCCAGACGGTTTGGGAACATGGCGTGCCGGGACTGGCACCAGAAAGTCGAGGCCAAGTCGCTCGACATGCTCTCGCCTTTGGTGGCCGATGAAGGCGCGAGAATGGAGCTCAATTATTACTTGGTCAACTCGTTTGGGTCGGAACTAAGACTAGACTTTGGCTCGGGGCACGAGCTCTCGTTCTTGGCCTTTATCGGAGGCTTGCTTCAGGCGGGAATCTTAAAGACCGATGTTTCGGGCACAGAGCTTCTTGCGTTGTTTGCTCGCTACTACGACTTGGCCCGCCGCCTTATTCTTGTCTATAGTCTTGAGCCTGCAGGGTCTCATGGCGTGTGGGGTCTTGATGACCACTTCCACTTGATCTACATTCTTGGCGCCGCTGAATACACCTCGGCGTCGAACGAACCTCCGGCGTCGTACGTGCCTCCAGTACGCCTGACTCTTTTGCCGGAGATCATCAGATCCTACAAGCTTTCCAACCTTTACGTGAATGCCATTTCGTTTATTTTCAAGCTTAAGCTGGGACCTTTCAACGAGCATTCGCCCATTCTATTCGATATCACCCGCTCAGTGTCTCTATGGACCAAGGTGCAATCGGGCCTTTTGAAGATGTATGAGGTGGAGGTGCTTGGCAAGTTTCCCGTGGTGCAGCATTTCTGGTTCGGAGGGAAGTTCTTTCCGTGGGCCGATGCAAGGACAAACAAAGTGCTTGCAACCAATATACCCAAGGATTCTAGTGTTCCGGAAAACGACGAGAAAGAAATGCCGGGGCTCATTAATAATTTCCAGGGAACAAACACAACCAAGAGCAACATAGCCATCACCAGAGCACCCTGGTCCAACCCTCGGACCCCCAGAGCACCCATCGGCCAGCCCATGGGCCAGCCGGATGGTAAAAAGAGCTCTCTATTTTCAGCCAGGCGCAGTGACCCAAGAGATCCCCCACCTAGATCTTAGCCTTGCTCAATTTGTGCCTGCCCGCTTAAGCTCTTGCTGGCTTGAAGTTGAATGTGGAACGACACAATGGACACGTGCTGCTGCCCGAGCTCTTGAACCACTTGTACAAACAACCAGAGTGGAACTTGTTCAGACACGTTGGACACACCTTGGAAGGTAAGGAGTGGTCTTGATGCAAAATGGAGTAGCAAATGGCACACTCCTCGAACCCGGAGAAGTGCAAGTTGACGTTCTTATTGAACAACTCAATGCAATCAGTGATGGAGCCGTTGGTCAAGGAAATCACTCTTTGAGAGGCCATCAACCAGGCCTTCCACTGCTTCTCCTTGACACCTAGCCGCAAAGGCCCTTCCACCAGGACTTTCATAAGCGGAAAAGCTTCCGGGATCTTGACCACCATTTCCATATTCTGCTCGTCGATGATGTAGCTGGACTTGATCTCGTTGGTCACCCGGTTGACCTTGATGGTGAAGTTGTCGTCGCCCTGGGTCAACTGGTCCTTGGTTTTCTCCACATCGTCGAGCATCTTTGATATGAGAATGGGCGAGATGTAATTGACAGAGAACTTTTGGATCAGCTGCTTCAACTGCAAGTCCCTCAACTCTTGGAACCATTGCTGGGCAAACGCACCCAAGAACCTGAAGCTCAGGTAGTACAAGTGGCAGAGCAAGAACAAGATCTCGTCCTTTGCCGAATGCCCCACCAAGCCTTTGGAGACGTGGTACTGGTGGATCAAGCAGTTTTGAGGAACAACCTTGGCGTTTTTCTCGATGGGACTGATGACTAGCGAGTTCAAGAACTTGGCGTCGGTCAAGTCGATGCAGTCAAACACCGTCCCAAGGAGCTTCTCGATGGCGTCGTCCTTCTTGATCTGCTCGATGTACGCAGCTTTCATGGAAACGGTGGATTCTTCAAAGTATGCAAAGATGAGCATCCACGACCAGAGGTACTTGAAAGCCTCCGCATACTTGTCGTGCAAGATATAGTCGTCCAAATGGTGTTCCAAGTCATGGATATCCGTGACCAAGGATGGAGGGAGCTTGACGAGGTTATCGACTTCTCCCTGGTCATTCTCCTCATCCTTGGTGCTGCGGAATTGATACTCCACGATCGCATCTTGTTGCAGAGCATAAATCTGTTTGGAGAGCAACGAGGCTGCTGTGCGTTGCAAGTTTTCAAGCTTGCTGGAGGAAAGAATACCGTATAACCTTGGGGCGTTTGCGGTAAGAAACGGGGTGGAAAAATGGGCCAGTTTCAAGATCCTCTCGACGAGCTCATTGACGAGATGCACAGGCTGGTTCAAGACCTTTTGTTCCTGGTGCAAAAGCTCGAAGATTTCTTCATAAAGACTCACCTTGTGCTCGTCCCATGCCGGATCGATGTTCTGGTCCACCAGATTCAACAACGCCACAAAGAGCTTAAGCGTGAAGTACTTCAATGCCTGCGAACCAGGCTTCACCTGCGCAATGCTGAAGTTGTCCAGGCATAGATTGGCACACACGGCCCAGGTTTTATCGGGGATATCATCGCCGACCACGGAAATGAACCGGGCCAAGAATTGACTGAGCACCACTCTCATACTGGCAAACGCGTCGTCATAGGCGATTTCAGAATCAAGCCACCCTGAGATCTGGTTGATCACCATGGCCATCTTGTGGCTAGGCAAGATATCGTACTTGACGTCGTTGACGAAGTTGGTGGCGAGGGCTACCCAAGTGATGCCAGAATGCAAGATCTCCGAGGTGGACCGAATGCCGAGAACTTCTCCGAACACATAGTTCCGGACCCGATCGAGCTTGGCCGAATGCCCGACGAATTTCAGTGCACAGCAGAGGAAGGTGGCCAACATGAGAGGGTTTCCTGCGAGCTTGGTGTATTGGATGTCCAACTTGTCGAAAGAAGCCAACGACATGTTTTCGAAGGAATCGCTCAACACACGGATCAACACCTTGGCCAGGTAAAACTGGCTGGGCTGGAATGGGCCTTTACCTTTTATGTCCGCCACGATTTCTCCATAAAAGCCATCTTCCAACTTTCCATTGAACACCTCACCCAATGTAGACTCACCCACAGTCTCAGCGAAGAAGCCGGAATGGTATGCATCACGAACAGACTTGGCGGGCTCCACTATGGTCCCTGATTCACCGAGGAACTCAACATCTTCGCTATACTCATAAGACTGTGCAAACCAAAGGAGATGCTTGGCGTTGGCGTTGACACTGGGGTCTTTGGACTCGGACAACTTCAAGTACTCGCTCAAAAATGACCGGATGGCCAAGATGCCGAAGTCCATCTTCACTTGCTGTGGGTGAGCAAAGAGATAGATATTCTGGCCCAAGGGATTTGCAAGTGCCAAAGACGACATATCCACGTGTTCGCAAGCTATTGCCAAAGATTGCTCTATTTTGGAGAACACCAAGTCGTTCTCTGTCTCCAGCACATAAGAAGCTAGTTTTGAAAATCCAGAGCCCGTGTGGGGTGTGGATGATATAGCATCGAACAAGGCAGTTTGGACTAAGCTCCGGTCCTTGACGAGATTAAGAAACTTCTTGCATGTTTCATCACATGACGAAACAGCAAATGTGACGAGCTGGCCAATTGCTTTGCCTTCCAAAGCTTCACCTTCCAAAGCTTCTTCTCGGGCCACCAAAGTGCTCACGAGCTTTTGTTTTTCCAGGGCCCCGGGGCTGGAAGCAACCACACACTCGAGGATGTGAGGGTTATTGACAAAGTGAAGCACCAAGTCATTTTCTGGGTCCAGTCTCTTGCCTGTTTTGGAAAGAGACAATAAATAGTCATATATTTCGGGCGAAGTCTGCTCGATGCTTTTCGGGTCGAAAACTTTATGCTGAAACACAAGGCCTAGAAACTTGGGAAGCTTCTCGGGGCGTTCACTTGATATTTTCGTGAAGCAATCGCTGCAGAATTCTTGCAAATCGTGGGGTTTGCTCTGCTCAAGCACGCTTTGAATGAGCGAAATCGGAACATCCACGAAATCGGTGGTTATGAACCCGGGCAACGAGTCCAATGCCCATTCAATGATTCGGCGTCCATCCTTTGAAGTTTGTAGCACCCGTACTAAGCACGTGACCAAGGCAGAGAGAGTATTGGCGTCGTAAGTTTCTTCAAGCTTCTCAAAGATCACCAGAAGAAGCTCATCTGAGCTCTCCTCACCAATATAACCAAGCACCGAGTAATAAGAGGAGAGGAGTTGATCCTTGGGCGTTTTAAGAGCCACCGTGTATTTCAGGCTCTCGGTTTTGTTATCTTCACTTTGAACAAGGTTTTCAGAAATGCCTCTGGTGTCAAGAGACTGAGCTTTTGCAAAGTGGGCAAGAGCCTCGAAACATGCTTTTGCACGGTCTTTATCCTCGGGTCTGATTCTCGAGGAGGCCACGCCATCTAGAATTGAAAAGAACAAGGTATAATTGATTCCCTCATCCCGAAGATCCGTCTGTTCTTCAAACAAGTTGTGGACATGTAAGAAGCATTTGGTGGCCTCCTCCTTATACCTCATCGAACTGGGCCCAAGGAATTTTGAAAACTGAGGCAAAAGATACTTCTCAATGACCTTGTGAGCATCCTTGACGCTAGAGAAATCCAAGAAACTGAAATCTTCTTCTGGAGAAACGTCTGAATTCTGCAACGCATCAAACAAGCCGGCAAGATACTTATAGTAAACCGGGTCCGAGTTGCAGGGCCCCAATTTGATGTATTCATTCAACCGCGACGAGCTCTTGGACCCTCCGATCTGCCAGAAGTTCTTCTTCAACTTGTATTTTTTCTTATCCACGGAGTTTGTTTTGGCCGTGAATTGGGTAAGGATAGTAAGCACACCGATAAGCTGGATGATCGCCGTGGTGTATATGACACTGGGAGACGACAGCGACGAGTCGACCTTCACCAACTTGATGAACTTCTTGGAAATCACCTTATAGATACCCTTGAGATCACCGAGACGCAGGGAAACGGGTTTTAGGTCGTGGGCCTTGTCTAGGCCAAAGATCTCGGAGATAAGGGCCAAAAGCGCCTTGAAAAGCGACAAGTTCATGGATTTAGCGGAGAACGAGTCGAGGTGGTCCCAAAGCTTGTCCAGCTTCAAGATCTCGTCGATCTTCTCTTGCGCCGAGTCGCAAAGGAAATAGTCGGAGGTATTGGCCAACTCAAGCACCTTGGAAAGCATCAGCACCGCCGACACTATAGCCCTGACGTACTTCAAGTTCAACTCGTCCTCGGAATCGGATCGCTCGTCGGAAATGGTATTGGCCGATTGCTGCACGAGGATATGGTGGCAATAGTTGACGATCTGGTCATGGAACACGATCCAGATCTTGCTGTTGACCTTCGTCTCGTCATTCGTGAAGCTCTTGAGCAAGTTATTCTTGACCGCCACCGAAATGGATTTATCGTCGTATAGCCCCAGAAGCCAGATCGGCAAAGAGCTCTTGAGGTAAGGGCTGAACTCCTTGGCGCCGTACTGCTCCATATACGTCGCCTGCACCTGGTGGGCCAAGTGTCGGACGGGTTTGGACGAGTCCAACGCCAACCTCGGGTACAGCTGGAGCCAGCACACGAGAACGTAGTAGTCGGAGACGTCGAAGCTGTTGTTCTCCAATAACCTCAAGAACTCGCCGAGTCTCTTTTCCTTGGTCACGGCGTTCTTCTTGGTGATGTTCTTCAAGGCAATGGCCACGTTGGCGTCGTGGATGTCTTCGAACTGGATCGGCGCCAAGTAGAAGAGCGACACGTTGAATCCGTTGTAGCCGAGATCATCGTTCATCGGGGCTGCCTTCATGGTACTTATAAAGAGTGGTGAGCTTGCGCCATGTAAAAGTGCGCACTCTTGGTATGAGACTAGTCTATATATACACTACACTATACACTCCGCGACCAGTATACACTGCACCATTTCTCATTTTCTATGGCGGTTTGGGGAGTTTAGGGTGTTGAATTGGTATGGAAGGTTGAGTTTGGTGGTGGCAGTAGATTGAACCAAAAAGATTGGAGAAATCTGGTGTTTGGGGGGAGTAATTACGTTTTAAGTGCAAGGTCACGTGATGGCGCACACTGTACACAGTATACACTATACACAGTATACACTGTACTAGACTACACTGGACTAGACTAATTGTAGGCTACAGTGGTTACAATTTGTTTACAGGACGGCGTGCATATAAAGTGAACTTATACAAAATTTATTATGGTATAGTTAAAGAGTCGTTTGTCCATCAGACTTCATACCTCCTCTTCCCATACCCATAGCAAATAATGCTTCTATACGCAAAATGATATAAAGCAAACATGAAACACGGATGAAACAGTTGAAACCTTTTATAGTTTATTTGGAAAAGGTTGACATTCATAAAGCCGAGGAAGGATACCTGTAGACAAGGATCTCAAGAAATGTCAAGTGATCAAAGACTCTTTTTAAGTACTCTTTTTTAGAACTCTTTTAAAGTGGTAGTCATTAATTTCAATGGGTGTGGATTGGACTTCTGGAAGATGTTAAATGAAGAGTATCTCCATCAAAAGCCTGGACCTTTCGGGCTAGGCCCAGCGAAACTCGGCTTTTTTGGAGTTTTTCCGTGTTCAAAGTTTCCCGTGGTTTTTTGTTTTCCCGTGTCCAAAGTTTTCAGTGGTTCAAAGTTTCCCGTGATTTTTGTTCTCAATTCTTCAAAGCTTTCAAAGCTTAACAGGAGACTATGCCTGAGAATCCCATGAGTCAGTGTTTTCTGTTCTTGGGTGTTCACTAGATCTTGTTTTCCTGCAGATAAAAGAAGGTGGAATTGAATGGGGTGCAGGAAAATGCGAGGGCCATTAGTCTGCAAATCAAGACGAGGCCCGCACCCAAAGTAAAAAGGTACCAGAGACTCCCAAATAAAAAAAAATTGACCAGAAAGGACAAAAAGACCAAAAGAGATTCCCGAATAATTGACCAAAAAGATTTCCAAAAAATTGACCAAAAAGGAAATTGAAGAAACAAAGAAATTGAAAGACCAAAAAGGACAGAAAAAACAAAAGATGCCATGAGAGATTCTCCAAAATAGAGACTGAGGAGAACCAAACGAATGAACTCCAATTTTTCTTTTCTTTTCAATCTTTTCTTTTTTTGCTTTCTGTTCCATTTTTCCATTTTTTTTATTTTTTGTTCAAAGACTCCTCTGGCCTGTTTTAGTCTTTTTAGTATTTTGAGTCTTTTGAGTTTTTGAGTCTTTTGGAGGCACTACCGCACCCACTCTCACCAAACACCAAGCACATAGTTGTTTCTCCACACCCACATCAACACTTTATGACTGAATCCTGATTATGTAAGCCTGATTATATAAGCCTGATTATGGGAGCCTGCTCATTCTTTCTGATGTTATGAGTTCTTTTCAAGGGATACTGGTCATTTGTATATTGTAATGATCTTTTGGTTATACGGACCTTCTGGCCAAAGTCAATGGCGCAAACATGAATGAATGTACTCACTGGCTGTAAAAATGGGTAATGGCTGTAAATCGCTGAAAAGAAAAAATGACTCATCACTGAAAAAAGAAAGACTTATCACTGAAAAAAAATGACGTATCACGAAAGCTTTCGTTTGATCTTGGGGCCGTCATTATGTATGGCTGTGGGGCTTGGTTCAGCGCGGCTGCAATTTCTGGTGGGGCGAGCATGGTGGCCGCGGCCGCCTTATATATGCTCGACTGTTCACCTCTGATACGTCCTGTACTTGCGTTTGTGTCTGCATTTGCGTTTGTGTCTGCATTTGCCACCGAACATGCATCTCTGGGTATATAAGTAGACACTCCCCGAGTCTGATTATTGAATCTGGTCAATCTGATTATGTGAATTGATTATGTGAATTGATTATGTGAATTGATTATGTGAATTGATTATCTTTTCCTGCTTGCCGAGCCTTCACCCCCATTTTTCCAATTATATAACAAAGGTATTCATACTCTGGTGGTCAATTCATGGTTGGCTGTGGTGAGAGGCTCAGTCGATGCGCTTGAGATGCAAATGCTACCTCTCAGTGCGACGATAATGTATGGTTTCCCACATACAAATACATTGATAGAACCTGGATTTCTATACCTATATTTTTGAATATTCACCTACAAGATCATGTTTCCACTATCTGATATCATGTTTCCACTATCTGATATCATGTTTATACTATCTGATAATGGCGGATAACCTGTCCAACCAGTACCAGCAGCTTGTTCTATTAAAACTGATGCTATCATACAAACTAAAGCATCAATGACAGTGAATTCCAGTCTATTCGATCCTTCCCCTCTGCATCCCTTTCATGAAGTATTGTGAAGACTAGTGGTCCATGAAATCAAAGAAGTTGGCAAACAAAGTGTCCTGCCCACCCCAGAAAGTTGCATCTGGTGACATGCTCATGAAATTCGGTACATCTGGTTGCGGCAGGGCAATGGGGTCTTCTTCATGGGAAAGGTTCAACGCCTCGGCGATTTGGGGGATCTGGAGCTCCTCGATCTTCTTATGGATAAACACCATGGATTTGGCTGCAAGCTGCCAGTTGGCCCGTGCCTTGGACACGATGGAGTAGCAGATTTGAAGCTGCTGGATTTTCTTGTCCAATCCCGCATCCTGAACCTTCTGCATGGTGGCCAAGCTGATACTCATGGCCAAGACCGACGAGTAGAGAATGAGTATGGAGGGGAACCCTCCACCGTCTCTGAAGCGACTCAAACATAGGCAGAGCTCGTCGGACGCCTCGTCGCATATGCGGCTGGACACCTTGCCCTCGGCGCCTTGCATGCCCAAAAACGGCCGGTTCAAGCTGATGATCACGATATAATAATAGAGCTTGAAGTTCATGGAGGTGGGGTTATAGGGTAGGTGCTCCAACGAGGCCCGCGTCCATTTCAAAGGGTCGGGCAAATTGTTTCTCCATTTGCCGAGGAACGCATTATACGACCGGAGCTTCTTCCGGTCCAAGTATAAGCCCTTGTCGTCGGAACCTTCACCGGAGTAGATCTCCGTGAGCAAAGACCCGGCGCATTCTCCAAGCAAGCAGAGGGGCTCGATGGTCTGGAACGCGTCGAGGTTGGGGGTTTCATGGCGATCAAGTCCATCTTCTCCTGCATGGAAGATGAACGCTTCAATATTGGTGGAGTTGGGCAACACCTCGCTCGAAGGAATGCTTGCCTCCGTCTTCCTCACCGTCACCGGCCTGCCCATTATCAAGCTGATGAAGCTATCGAGAATATAGCAGCCCCAATAAATACGGGACCGGATGGTGATGTCGCTTTCCACAAGCAAGGAGCGGGGTTCGGGCCGAGCTCCCGGCTCCCGGGCCCCGGGCTCCTCCACCGTCCAGTCCGAAGGGTTCAACTGGAACCCCAAGTCATAGCCCATGCGGAAGGCCATTCCGGAAAGCATCCAGCTGGCGCTGGTGTTGCCGTCGCCAAGCTCATACAATGAAAGACAAAGCAACGCCTGCAACGTGTTGATCTGCGGCAAGTAGATCTTCCCGGCGAAGATGCTGGAGCGGGCTCTTTCATAGAAGGTGGGTGCCAACTCCCGGAGACTGGGCCGGTCCAGGCACTTTGCGCCAAGAGCAGCGATGGAGTACACGAGCTCTTCCGAGCAGTAGCCCCTGTTGTCGCTGGGGCTCAAGAAGTCGCCGAGAAAGCTCTCGCGGTGGATGAACACCGTGACATCGGGGTACATCCAAGTGAAGAAGTTCCGGAGGGCCTCGGTGAAACACGGGTCGTTGACAGCGGACTTGAAGATCTCCGCGGGTTTCTGGATCGTGGGGTTGCTGAGGAGGTTATGGATGGCCGACGTGGGGCCGTACACGGAAAACTCGCCTCCGCTGGACACATCCACGGACATGGGGATTTTCCTTTTGCGGGCCAACTTGGCGGTGAGGGTTTCCTGGTGGCTTGCGAGCAACTCCACGAGCCGGTCCCGGGTCTCCTGGCTTTCTACTGTGGAAATGGCCTCATAGATACGGGCTAGTGCCGAATCAAGGTTAGCTTTTGTATCTCTGAGCTGCTGAGTTTCTTTTGAAGTGGGCCGTTCTCTCCGTTTATCAAGATGAGGTCTTTCACACGTCAAGCCCCGGCTGTGACAGTAGTGGCAGATTTCCTTGGCATCACATTTTCTCTAAGGTTAGTCACGAAGGTTCTCAGTACAGACCATCAAGACCTAATCAAGACCAAGACCTAGTGATATTCTTGGTGATATTCTTTACATACCTTGCTGGCACGGCAATTGGTACAGCTATGGTTAGCACGTGATCGAGGGGACCCTTTCCAGAGAAATCTAAGAGTGTCTTTCCACGGAAACGTACGAGATGGTGCAGTTTTTCCTGGTGGACATGGGAAATGGAAAAAGCTGGGGTTGGCAGGACTATTTATAGGGAAGTGCGCGACCGTCTTTGATTCTTGGCCCCGCATTTTTCGACCCTTTTTTCCCAGACTTCCTAGACTTTTCGCACTCCTAACACTTTCTATTTAAAGAAGCAAAAGCACCCAAATGCTCCTGTACAGTAAAAAGTCATGAACCATTTCTTTATAATTATTCCAAATGACTCAATCGGTGATTGTAGCAATAATTTATAAAGTAGATAAATAATAAGATTTAATTCACCGTAACTCCATTGTTTACGATTACTAGCAGCTTATTACAGGAAAAACGACCATTGGTTTATGTTACAAATTATAAGGTTTAATCTGTTTTAATATTCGAATAAGAGATTATATTTTACGTACAATTTCATTTAAAATGGGGGATATAAAAATTTGAAATTTTCGAGATACGCTGGCTTAAAAATAACAAAACATCATTTAAACCAAAAATAATTAAAAAACCCTTCTAAATTATGTGTAAAAAGTGGTATAAATATCCCTTCTAATTGGTTAAAATGTTGAAATTGCTATGGTCCACCCAAGTACCCAGCTTTGCTCTTTTATGTACCGATTTCAGATCACAATCCATAAACGAAACTATATCTTTTTCTTAATATTCAATTTTTCTTAATATTTAATTTTTCTTAATATTCAATTTAACTTAAGATTATTAATTCAATTTTTCTTAATATTTAATTTAACTTAAGATTATTAATTTAAGTAACCGAATTTCAGATTACAATCCGTAAACGAAACTATATCTTTTTCTTAATATTTAATTTTCCTAATATTTAATTTTCTTAATATTTAAGTTAACTTAAGATTATTAATTTATTTTTCTTGCAGCAGCAGCCTCGGCAGCCACACCTTCACTGACAAACTCATCGGCGATATTACGCTCCACCGACATGCTTAGAATTACAGTTTGATGGATCGTACAGATTTTTTTTAGGAGACGAACCGAATGTCTCCATTTATGACTAGATCAAAAGAGTACAGAATATAAGATAGAAGTCCACTTATTCCAGGGAATACCGGGATACAGTTGATGGAAGAGAAAGTGAAGATTAAAGTGTCCTGTACAATTCAAAAAAATATCACTTACATTGGTATTGCATAATTATCATAGAAATAAGATATATCATAGAATAACATCTATCATAGAATAAAATATATCATAGAATAAAATATATCATAGAATAACATCTATCAAATACAAGGTAAAAAGGACAGGCACCTTTTGTTAAACGTGAGCGCCGTACGACTCCTGCACGTTTGCATGTACATTCCATGCCCATGTAAATTGTCCAGATGAGGACATCTTTGGCACAGTTACGGAAGGGAATTCAAGGGATTGGATATAATATATAGCGACACAGACAGCGTGTTTATAAGAGAATCAACTATAAACTATGACAAATTTAAAAGCGGTTGTGAAACAACTCTAGGGTCATTAGATGATACTATAGAAGGCAGCTTGGATAATAGAATATCTGAAATGGTAATATGTGGACCTAAAATGTATGGCTACTCTTACAAAGATGATAAAAATAAAGTTAAAGAAAAAGTTTATTGTAAAGGCGTTCCAAATTCTATGGTTTCAATGGATCATTTGAAATTAATAATAAATGAAAATAAAAATATTCAGTACATATATACAATGCTTAAGAAAGGGTTGATAAATATTAAAGAAAGGGAGATAGAAAAAGTGGTTAAAGAAACATAACTAAAAAACCTTCGAAAAAAAGTAAGTGTGAATTTGTGTGTATGTGAGTTCTGATATATCTCTGGAATGTAAAGGGAGAGGGAAAAGAGTTTGAGTGGGTCAGATAAGATTGGGCCCTTGGAAATTAACGAAAATTATATAAAAATGTTGGTACGAAATACCTTATCAAACCCCTAAGTATTGGCGGGGGTTCGGGGGGATCCAATTTAACTATGCTTTTTATCACTTGGGCCACTTGTCTACGGCTCCCTGGCCGAGGGAACTATATAAGAGGCACCTCCGTCGCCTCCTTTGTCAGAGAACAACACACATTTTCTCTAGTACAAGTAGAACACCCACTACTTCCAGTACAAGTAGAACACCCACTACTTCCAGTATAAGTAGAACACCCACTACTTCCAGTACAGAACTCTTTGTGTCCGTCCTTTTTGTGAAGCTGCGTTTTGTGAATTACTAATCACACTTGAATAAAATCACTTCCGGGTTGATTGATGGACCATCCGTTTTCTAATTTTTTTTGTTCTCTGAGTTTTTTTTTTCTAATATCATTTATAGCATACACAAGCTTTCCTGGACTGACTCTGGCGAAAACTCAACGATGAGGTCTTGCAATGCGTTTTTAGCAATTGGATTTGCTTTTGTAGTCATTAAAAAAATATTAAAGTGTCCGGATGTACTTGGAGAGTCTCTTCCTTCATGTCAAACTTTCCCGGACTTATGCAGATTCAAGGCGACTTCCAAAATGTCCACAGGCACCAGCGATATATCCGAGTCCCAGGTCAAGTGCTCTTCTAAACATAGTTCTTCCGAAGAGCCATTGATGATCTGTCTTTTCCGGTGAGCAAGAGACGAGTGCTATTTAAATAGTTTGACTACTAAGACCTCTCTTAGAGAGTTAGTGGAGATTGATGAGGTGGTCATTCCAGACCACGCGGATGTATGGGAAACAGCGCAACACCTTTCAGGCAAAATACTTTTTTTCCTGCTGTTTTTTTCCTGCTGTATTAAAAGTAAATGCTTTGTTTAATTAGTCATTTATTTTCGACTTCTGCACCATTATATCCCAGAGTGGGTCTTGGAGACTCCAAAAAATGATACCCTCTCAGAATCCTTCGTTCATTCCAATCCACAGTCCGAAAATGCCTTGGCACTTACGCCGAAGTCAAGGTCTTATAAAAAACCTTGACATCCTCGGAAACAGACACTTTCAGAAGATCAAAGTTCCACACCTCCAACAGCTCTTTGCTGGTGGCACGTGACAAGGCCACGTAGATCTGGCCCTTTTCAAACACTCTCCGTAGATCCACCCGGAGCCGGTCGATCGACTGGCCCTGCGCCTTATGTATAGACATGGCCCAAGCGAGAAGTAAAGGAAGCTGGTCTCTTGTCATTGGCTCGCTGGAATTGCGCCCGGGGATGAAAACCCGGTTTTGGTCCACGGAGAACTCTTCTCGCTTGACCAAAAGCATCGTGAAGTCCAGGTTGGTTTTGAAGTTGACCACGGGGAGAAGCTCGGTCCGGGGCCCCACCGAGTATGCGTCGCGCACGAGGCTGCTGACCTTGGGTTTCCAATTATCGGGGAACAGGTCAAAGACGATTTTTTGCTCGGGGCTGAATTCGGTTTTCCCAATTAAGCCGTAAACCAAGCGAATCACCAGGATGAACTCGGGCGAAGCATTGATAAAGTCGGAGGGGTGGAACTGCGAAAAGAGACTGGAGAACAATGCCTCCGAGAGAAACCCAACAATCGTCCCAATGGACCCGTTGACCACATTGTTCTCCGTGTGGTTTTTAAGGTACATCACCTGCGCTCCTTCCTTCAAGTCCAATTTCTGCTCACACATGAGGTTCTCGTAAAGACGGGCGGCCTGCTGACTTTTATCGGAGTCGATTGCGTCGAACGAATGGACTTTGCCCTTTAAATGGTGCAATCTGTTTTCATTGGCCCGCTTGACTTCGGCTCGCGTGGGGAACAATTCCGTGGGCTCGATTCCATCGGAATACGCCACTTTCCTCAGAAGCAGCTTGAAGTTCAGCACCATTTGCTGGTTAAGCGTGCCCTCACGCAAGGCATTCAACATGTCAATCAATTCATTGTCGCCTTTTTGCCGGAACACTTTGTTGAGAATTAACGTTTGCTTCATTGCTCGGTTCCACGAGGGGCTCTTGAAACAGTATTGGCTCGTGCGTTCCCTTGAAACCGGAGGAAGCTGGTAGAAATCGCCACAGCACACGATTTGAATGCCTCCAAACGGCCGCTGGTTGTTCCTTAGTAATTTGGCGATCTCGTCGATTTTCGTGAAAAGTATACCATCGATCATCGAAATCTCATCAATCACCAATACGGAGAGCTGGGTCCACCGTTTTTTCGCCATGCCGTTTTTCTTGATTTTCAACGCTAGTTCCTGCGGACTGCCCGTGCCTAGACCAATGCTTAAGAATTTATGCACCGTTTGGCCTTGGATGTTGCATGCTGCCAACCCCGTAGAAGCAGTGACGCCCACCTGGAACCGGCCATGTTTCCGGTAGAGCCCGCCAACAAGCTCCCGTAAAACCACCGATTTCCCCGTACCGGCGGACCCCGTGAAAAACACATTGTGGCCATCATCAACCACGGCGCGGACAATGGCGGCCTGCTCGTCACTCAAGAACACCTTCTCCAGGGCCGACTGCAGAGCCGAACCCACCGCCGGAGAGGCGGCCTTTTTCAAGATCTTTCGGGGCTGGCTATCTAGCACATCAAAGAGGTTGGACGACTGCGATCTCTTCAAGGACGGTTTGCGGAGCGGGCTGGAGTTGAGGGGCTTTGAACCCCGCTGCGGGAGGTTTTCCTTCTCGTCCTCCGAGTCCGAGGAGATAAATAGCACGTTTTGGGGATTGGAGGCCGCTTGCTTGGGCCCCGGCAGCCCCGAAAGCGTGGCGCTGGAGTATTTGTTCAACGCAGGGTTCATGAAGTTGGTGACCTCGGGGGAATCGAACGACGTTTCCGAGGAGCCGAGTTCATCGAACGCCGAGCGGTTCTGGAGCAGCTTCGTAAGCCTGCTGTCCTTGCATTTCAGCTGGAGAATCTGTTCCGGCGTCTTCACATGCACCACGGGATGATGATACCCCTTGGGACTTATGCTTTTTGCAGTTTCCACCTTGGGCCTGGGCTTGGGCCTGGGCATGGCGGGCTCCGGGCGCGTGCCTCCAGAGACAATCGGCATGAAGAAGCTGGAGATCTGTCTCTGGGAAGGGGCATTTTTGCGGGACTTGTATTGAGACATGAGTCGTTTTTCCGAAAATGGAATCGATTTAGTGAGTCTTCAATGATTTAATTTAAGGGGGGGTTTTGCACTTGTGTGTGGAGAAATTCAGAACGGGGAGGGAAGCGTAAACAAGCAGTAGGGTGTAGGTGAGGCATACGCGCGAGGCGTAGCGATGGCAGGCGCGAGCAGTAGCGAGGGTAGGCGCGAGGCCCACGCGACTGCGTAGCGCGCTTGCCAGGTTCTTGGCCCTTGGCCCTTGGCCCTTGGCTCTTGGCTCTTGGGCGCAGGCCACCGTTGGGGCGCACTGGGGGACCGCGCGCCAGCCCTAGGAAAAGCCAAAGCCAAAGGAAAAGCAAAAGCCAAAGGAAAAGGGAAGCGGGCCGCGGAAGCTTTTACGGCGAGGGAAAACGCGCAGTGGGTAAAGTGGGTAAAGTGGGAGTAAGGCTTACATGTGGGATTTCGCAGCCCAACTAGACACAGTAGACACAGTTAGACATTGGACATTAGACACTAGACACTAGACAGTATTAGACAGTATTGGACATTGGACAGTATTAGACGGTATTAGACAGTATTAGACACTGTTATACATTGGACAGTATTAGACATTAAACAGTATTGGACATTAGACACTGTTAGACGGTATTAGACATTAGGCATTAGACAGTATTGGACATTAGACATTAGACAGTATTAGACACTAGACATAAGATATTAGACAGTATTAGACATTGGACACAGTTAGACACAGTTAGATACTTAGACAGTAGCAGACAGTATTAGACAGATTGGAGAGATACTTAGACAAGTAGATAAGACAAATTTTAGATTATTAGACAACTTTTGAATTATCAGACATCTTTATGTTTTTAGACAACTTTAGATTATCAGACAACTTTTGGACAATTAGACAACTTTTGGACAATTGGAGAACTATCAGACAACTGCTAGACAACTAGACAACTAGACAACTTTTAGACAACTAGACAACTGTTAGACAATTAGACAATTAGACAACTGCCAGACAAATAGACAACTGTTAGACATTTAGACAATTATGCAGAAACAAATAGAGAAGAAAGTTAGAGAGAAATATTATAGTTTAGGATAGACGCAACATTTAGACAGACAACTACTAGACAATTAGACAGACAACTACTAGACAATTAGACAATTAGATAGACAAATACTAGACAATTAGAACTAGACAACTAGACAACTAGACAGCTAGACAATTAGACAACTACAACTAGACAGCTACAACTAGACAACTAGGCATCTATACAATTAGCCAAATATTAGAGATAAGCTAGAGAATGAGAAAATTAGGGAAAGCATGGAAACTATGACAAGTACTAGAGAGATTATAGGGTCTTAGACAAGAATTAGACAAGAATCAGACACAATCCGTGCATTAGTAGTGAATGTCAATTTTCAAGAGGTTTCGACGGTGATTGGTGAAGCTTCTTGGAAAGATAGCGACCTGCATAGTGACACGCAGTAGGGCGCGCCGCTAGCGCAGTAGTAAAAGTGGAGCTCACAGCCGGCACGCAGACACGGCTTAGACCAATCAGCCGACCAACACCAAACCACGAAATCAGTAGAAACAGAAAATGGAAAAACAATAAAACAGCAAAACAGCAAAACAAAAATCTGGTGGTAACTAAAAAAAGCAACCACTCGTCGTACGTACTATACGTAGCAAAAGGTCCAGGGACGGGTGTATTCTGCCTTTCTGCCTTTCTTGGGGTGCGAATCCCTCCAGGAGTTTCCAGGGCCGCAAGGCGTCGTAGGGAAAAAAGGTAACAATGAGGGGGGGAAACCAGCAGCATTATATAGTCGTGGGCGCATGTGGCTGGAGGCTTATAAGCAGGTTTAGAAAGTACAAAAAGGACTGCCCTTTTTTTTTTTTTTTTTTTTTGCGGTGGCGAGTTCCGCAAGAATAAACCACGTTAAAGCCGAACATTCTCTTGGGTGCGGCTTTCCGGTAGTGTGTACAAAACACCTTCATTCCTTCCTAACACCTTTGAGCCTCCACACCCTTTGATCCCAATTCCCCGCCACACACCAATTTTTTTACAAAGATGGCCGATGATCCGGGCGCTTCGCTGTCGGACCCACAACTGAAGCAAGGCAGTTTTTTTTCCAAGAGCCTAAAAAAGATCTCCCATAAGGCGTCCCGCTTCAATTTGAACGCAGCAGCGCTGGCGGAGTCCTCTGATTCCACGTATGGTGCTTTCTCTGGCAACGCGGCGGCCAAGTCCATTTCGCCGCCAATGCCTCAGAATGGCGAGGCTTTCCATGCCATTGGCTACGAATCCGTGGCGGATTCCGTGGGGCCAACTCTTGTGAAGGTCCTACCGAAACGTGACACGAGCAACAAGTCGAAACACACCTTTGTGTCGTCCACAAACTCCCTCCAGCGCCTGTCGTTTAGCTCGGACGAGGCCAGTCTCTGGAACCGCAAAACAAGCAATGGCGATTCGGCGCTGTATGCTTCGGCAAGCTACCGGACGGCGCAAACGGGCTTCCATACCACGTCCAATGAATACCCAGGCGGTCCTTCTTTCGAGCTAATGAACGCCAGTTTCACCTCCTTGGACCCGAAGGATACCACCTCTACCGTGGATCTTGTGCCGGGCATCAGAAACCCGCCATCCAAGGATGTCCAGAGCCTGCCCAAGCTAGGGGCTGCTTTCGTCTACGACCTGTTCAGCCCTCCGATTCCTCAGTACACCGCCGAAGTCAAGGACGACCGCAAAAGCACAAAAACATCCCCTAATGGCTCCAAGGGCTCTTTTCTTTCGGTCAAAAGAAGCACCAGCTCCAGAAATTTGCAGTCCTTCAAACAACTAGCTGCCAATGCCATGCCGAGGCCCAGCGTGGTGGATGACTTATTCGAGCGTCTCCTCTCTTCTCGGGTCTTTCCAGAGCAAGCTTTTCAAAACATTACTGTGCAACGGAAATGGGAGCTTCTTTTAAACGAGAACGAAAGCAACTCAAGCTTTGACCTACGCTACTTGGCCAATCAAGCATCTGCCTCCGTGTCCCAATACGACAATCTGCCTGCAGTTCTGACCGAATCCCCCCGAATAGTCAAAGATTATTCTTCGCTAAAACCAGCCCAGCAGATGAACAACCAGCCCCAATCAAAAGTACCAGAGGGCAATGATGGCGACGCTCACAGCTCTGAATCTGGCCCTTTGTCCGCCCTCCACAAGAAGCGCAAAATAAAGGACGGCTCTGCAGAGTGGTATGTGTCCCGAATCATATCCAACAAATTGTCCATCCGGGAGTACCGGAAGCTATCGAAGAAGCTAGAAGCCAGGTCTTCGCAAAAATGGATGGACGAGTTCCATAATGCACAAGGAACCACCGCTCTCTCCGTGATTCTTGAAAGAATCAACCGAAGGAGCATCAAGTCCAATGACGACATTGAAATTGAGACGTATATCTGCCACTGTCTCAAATCACTAATATCCAACCAGCCAAAAGTGGCAGTCGACGACCAAAAAACTGATGCCATTTCAAAGTCTTCTGCACCGAGTCAGGAAAAGCTAGATAAACATCTCATTGAGGCGATTTTCCACTCGCTTCTCTCTCCAAGAGCTTCAACCCGTTTGTTGGTGACGGAAGTGTTGATTTACTTTATTCATGACACCAAACACAATCATTTTTCGCTTATCCTCAATGGCTTCGTCAACTTACAAGACTCTTGCAACGTGTTTGACAAGTTCCAGCCATGGCTTGATGTTTTCGAGAACTCCATCGATCTGCATTTCAAAAACATGGCCAAGAATGACCACGATCATAAATTCGAAGCCTATCTCCACACCACCATCATTTTCATCAATTCTTTGATTTATACCTGTGCCAATCTTAAAGAACGGGTTGATATGAGAAAAGAGCTCCACGACTGCAGGTTGCATATCATATTTGAAAAGCTCAGATCACTTGACCATGCCAAGATTTCGGCCGCATTGGATCATTATGAAAACTTCGAGGAGGATGATTATTCCGACTTGTATGCCAAGAACCAGTTGAAGGATTTCGATGACGACTATGAAACCAATACTCTAGGGGAAGTCTTTTCGAAATTGAAACTCCGGTTTGACGAGGACTTATCGGATGAGCCATCCGAAGAAGTATCGAATTCGGATAAGTTGAAGTCGTTTTTGTACAACTTGACGTTACTCAAGTCGACAAAACTGTCCAAAGATACCGACCGAATCCTCGATTTATTGGATAGTGTGGTTGTACAACTCACTTCTGGGTTGGGTATTGATGGTTCCGATATCCTGCACCTCAACTCGGCCTTACAAAGATTGATGGATAGAATGGAGACGGATGAAACAGCAAGGAGAGCCGTGATGGAAACTGTCCAATTAAAAAGAAGGATTGAAGAGTTGACGGAAGATAAACGACGGCTCGAAGTGCGTCTTTTGCAAAGAAGCGTTTCCCAAAAAAGCACGGCTCCACCGTCCGACCCAGTGCCTAGAGCTGCAAGCAACACCGATGAAAAGTCAGCCAGTCAGGGTGCCAAATCAGAGAAGAGCAGCCTCGAATCGAGTCTCCAGCTGTTCCGGGAGGAGCATGCAGAAATGAAAGCAAGCTCGAGACAAAATAGCCCGAAGGTCAGGGTCGAGATCAAGAAGCAACACACGGGCGACTCTCCACCAAGCGCAAATCTGCCAGGAAAGAAAATGAGTGGTCACCGGCATCGTGGAGCGCAGGTGGTTGAGCATATTCTCGGAGAGTCGAATAACTATAACCGAAGAGCGGAGCACTCGGAGTCCGAGCCGGTGAAACGGCCGCTTACGCCTCCTTTGAACCACATTTTCAAGCCCGAGACTCGTCCGATGAACCTGAGATCAGGCAATTCGTCGCAGAATATGAGCGGGTCTACTATTGCTCCAGCCTATCCTGGACCAGAGATTATTGATGTGGACGATGAGGAATCAATTGAACAGTCACCAATTGAACAGTCGCTGCCAGTTGAACAGTCGCTGCCAGTTGAACCGTCACAGACAGTTGAACAGCCAGTTGAACAGCCACAGCCGGTTCCAAACCAAGAAGTGATAATTGAACCAGAATTGGTGGCTCCCACAGTCTTACACACTGCCAAACAAACCGAGACTACAGAAAAAGAAAAAGGTGTTCCACCGCCTCCGTTCTTACCGGAATTCTTACCAGAAGCCGGTCTGCAGAGCACTCAACCTCCAGCAATTCCAGCATTTCAACCTCAAGCATCTCAACCTCAAGCATCTCAAAGACCTGAAAGACCTCAAGCATCTCAATCAGTTTCAGAGCCTCCAGCAGTTTCAGAGCCTCAATCAGTTGCAGAGCCTCAAGCAGTTACAGGGCCTTTAGCAGTTACAGAGCCTCCAGTGCCTTTAGCAGTGGCAGGGCCTTTAGCAGCTGTTCCACCACCGCCACCGCCGCCATTGCCGAGTCTTTTAACTCAATCGAAGCCTTCAACCTCGGCTCCACCCCCGCCTCCTCCGCCCTTGCCCAGTCTCTTCACTCAGGTGAAACTGAACGGCTCTACTCCTCCGCCTCCACCTCCACCGCCTTTACCGAACTTGTTGGCCCAGACGAAAAGTGCTTCTGGCGCACCTATGCCGCCTCCTCCGCCTCCGCTTGCTCCGCCTATACTCAACATGAGTGGCTCTCCCCACACGGAAACCATGAAGATGCATTCTGTGTATGGGTCGTCTGAATTTGCCAATAGTGCATTACATTTATCTGGAGCGGAAGACTCGAACGGGCAGATGATCAGGCCAAAAAACAAGCTTAAGCAGATGCACTGGAGCAAACTTGAGGCCATTGACAAGACGTTTTGGAACGATATTTCCAGCTCGGTCTTGATCGATAAGCTCCAAGAGAAGGGTGTTTTGGAGGAGGTGGAAAAGGCGTTTGTGGCCAAAGTGTCTGTGATGAAGAAGAAGGTGAAGGACGTGAACAGCTCCAACGTTGACTCGGCGCAGCCGGTGTCGCTTCTTCCCCGAGACCTCGCCCAGCAATTTGGGATCAATTTGCATATGTTCAGCAACTTGAGCGTGGAGAGTCTCTTTCAAAAAGTGCTTGCGTGTGACAAGGAAATCACGGAAAACACGAGTGTGTTGGAGTTTTTCAATAGCGATGCGTTGAACGAAATCCCGGACTCCGTCACTCGCTCGTTCATGCCATATGCCACCGATTTCACCCGGGACGATAAAGTCCCACTGAAGAGCTCGACACTTTTGGACAGACCCGACCAGATTTACTTGGAGATCTTCAATATGCGAGGATACTGGAAATCCCGGTCCAGAGCTCTTTTACTCATGCACACTTATCTGAGAGACTTCCACGATCTTTTACAGAAATTGGGTGCTGTGGACAAGGCCATCAAGTGCATCAAGGAGAGCGAGGGCTTGAAACAGATTCTTGCCATCATCCGATCGGTGGGTAATTTCATGAATGATAGTTCGAAGCAAGCCATGGGGTTCAAGTTGGACATTCTCCCCCGATTGAAGTTCATGAAGGATGAAACCAACTCGAAGACGTTTTTGCATTACATCGAGCAAATTGTCAGGAACAACTTCCTGGAGTACGGAATCTTTGTGGATGACTTGATTCCCTTGAACAATATGCAAAAGATTGGCATTGACCAGATCGAGGCGTCTTGCATTGAGTATGAAACGAACATCCAGAATATCGTGACTTCTCTCGACAAGGGCAACTTGAGCATGCAGGAAACGTTCCATCCCGACGATAAGATCTTGAAAGTGTTGAGGATACCTTTGGAGAGAGCCCGAGATCTCAGCTCTAGGTTGACCACGCATACCGAGCATACGATTAAGAATTTCCATGCGTTGATGGAGTACTTTGGCGAGAATCCCGAGGATGCCGCCAGCAAAAACAGCTTTTTCATTAAATTCAACAACTTTGTGAATGAATTCAAAAAGGCACACGCTGAAAACGTCCAGAAGGAAGAGGACGAAAGGGCGTACGAGCGCAAGAAGGAGATGATTGAGCGCAAGGAGAGAGAACGGTTAAAGAGCCGAGAAAGCGCCAACAAAAGAGCCAAGGCCCAAGGCCGGGACGACGAGATTGGCGATGAAGAAGACGAGGTGGGAGATCTTGAAGATGAAGGAGAGGAGCGTGGCGGAGTGCAGGACGAAGACCATCACCCACCCACGGTTGACGACTTGATCCGGCAGCTCAAAAACAACACGCCGCTCCACGAAACAAGCGCGGCCAATAGAAGAAGCTACAGGATGAGGCCAAGGCTGTTGCGGCCTCTCTCGATGGAGATTTACGGCAAGGAGAACCACCAAGTCCCCCGGCGAGAAAAGACGTCGCATGAATACGAAAGTGTGCAATCCTTAAAGAGGAGAATGACCACCCGCAAAAAGGCACAGGGCGTGGCGGAAGAAGAAGAAGAAGCTCAAGGCGACAAGGACAACGACACCATAATGCTTCGGGCGCAGACAATGTTAAGCGAGCTTCGGCACATTCCCAAGGCATCAACTCGGGACAAGATCAAATCGGCGGACGGCGAAAGGAGGCACAAGCCTTCGGGGTTACGGCCACGGCCCCAGTCAAAGGCCTAGAAAAGGAGCCAATGGCTTTTGCAAAAAGTCATTGGAAAAAGCCATTGCAAGAAGTCATTGCAAGAAGTCATTGCAAGAAGTCATTGCAAGAAGTCATTGCAAGAAGCCATTGGAAAAACCATTGGCAAAACCATTGGCAAAACCATTGGAAAAGCCATTGGAAAATGCCGCATTGAATTCGTTTTTTTTTGCACCCGTTGCCCCGTCGTTGGTGGCCATTTTGAGTCCACTCTATTCTGGAACCCAGCAAATGCATTTTCACTTTACCCTTGAGCTGGAGTGGTTGGTCCCGCCGCCCATGGTTCATAACCAATAGTAATAATACTTCCCGTATACACTACCATCTACAAAACCATTTAAATTAATCTACATAAACTTCTACATAAACTTCTAAATTAATCTACATAAACTTGTACATAGTAATTGCATTGATACGTATGGGGGCATTGACGTAAACGGCCATAAACACAAATGTCCGTCCCCACAATTTTTTGGAACTATAGTGGGAAAATCCTCGGGTGGTTATATGCAGGAAAATGATGAAAATTAGTTAATGGATTAAAAATTGGAAATTGGGCGTGGACCGAAAATCAGTTTTTTTTAGTGGACCGAAAATCAGTTTTTTTTTTTTTTTAGTGGATCGGAAATCAGTGGATGGGAGGGAGAAATGGGAGTGAGAAATGGAAAATGGAGGGGGGAGAGTGGGCCAAAAAAAAAAAAAAAAAAAAAAAAAAAAACGGGCTCGATTTTTAGTTTTAATCGGTAAAAAGTGGTTTTATGCCTTTTCATGGGTTTCATGGGTTTCATGGATTTCATGGATTTTATGGGTTTCTATGGCGTTGTAGGCTCGGAACAGTGTGCAGTTCTCTACTGTTTTTTAGGTGTTTTTTAGGTGTTTTTTAGGTGTTTTTGGTCGTTTTTTTAGGTGTTTTTAGGTGTTTTTTAGGTGTTTTTGGTCGTTTTTTCAGTGATTTTCAGTGATTTTCCAATTTTCCAATTTTCTAATTTTCCAATTTTCCAATTTCCTAATTTCCTCTTTTCATAATTTCCTCTTTTCCTAATTTTATATTCCAAAAAAAGTTCCAATTTGTTTAGTTTCGTTTCTTTTTCCCGTTCCGTATTCTACGGTTTCTGGTGTTGATTTTTTCCATGTAAACCCATAATCCCATGGTGGGGACGTGCATATAAACACGGTTGTTTTAGACAGCTTGTTGGCCTGCACACAAGCCGTGTCTCAGGGCAATCTGTCTGTTTGTCTTTGTCTTTTTGTCTGCGTCATACGAGCAAGAGTCACCGCGAATAGTCATGACATTACGAATCTGTCCAATAGACAGGACAACAGACAGACAACAGACAGACAGACAAGATAGACAGGACAAAATAGACAGACAAAATAGACAGACAAAATAGACAGACAAAATAGACAGACAAAATAGACAGACAAAATAGACAGACAAAAGACAAAAAAGACAGGACAAAAAAGACAGGACAAAATAGACAGGACAACAGACAGGACAAAAAAGACAGGACAAAATAGACAGACAAAATAGACAGGACAAAAAGACAAGTAGACAAATAGACAAAAGACAAATAGACAAATAGACAAATAGACAAAAAGACAAATAGACAAATAGACAAAAAGACAAAAGACAAATAGACAAATAGACAAAAAGACAAAAAGACAAAACCCGACAGTTGTAATATAAAAGGGCGGGGGATTGGGGTTCGCGGGTTTAGGGTGGAGGACGGTGGGTGCTCATCGTGTCCGGTGTACATGGCAGCGGCCCGGGCCCACTTTTTTCACCAGGCCACGCATCGCCCGCGTTATCCTCCTCGCAATCCTCCTCGCAACCTGTGCACTCTTAACAACCCCCTCCACCTCCCACCTCCAACACCTTTCCATCTTTCCATGTTGAGAAGTTCCCGGGCTCCCCAGCCGTCGCTTTTAAAGCTCCAGCGGTTCCAGCGGTTCCAGCGGATCCAGCGGCTAAACACCCAGAGCCGTCTTCTCGAGGCCACCGTGGTGTCCGGCACCAAGTTGGCCAAGCAAATCAAACAGCAAGTGGCGCAGAAAGTCATTGAGTACAACAAGCAGCAGTTCCCGCAGTTGAAGCTACCCCTTTCCAACCTGGAGGTGGACTTTGAGCAGCTCCGGTACAGACCGCAGCTCACCATTATTCAGGTGGGCGACCGGCCGGACTCGTCGTCGTATGTCAAGTCCAAGCTCAAGGCGGCCAAGTCGGCCAACATCGACTCCAAGTTGGTCAAGTTCGACGAGGACATGACGGAGGAGGCGCTCCTTGAGGAAATCGACCGCTTGAACAAGGACCCCAAGGTGCACGGCATCTTGGTGCAGCTTCCGTTGCCCAAGCACATCAACGAGACGTTGGTGACCAATTCCGTGGAGACCGATAAGGACGTGGATGGCTTTGACCGCTACAACACCGGCGAGCTTTCCAAGCGGGGCGGCCAGCCCAAGTTTAAGCCTTGCACGCCCAATGGAATCATGGAGTTGATCAAGACCACGGGCATCCAGTTGCGGGGGAAGAATGCCGTGGTGATTGGCCGCTCCGATATCGTCGGCACCCCCGTGGCCGCCTTGTTGAAGAACGAAGACTGTACCGTGACCATCTGCCACCGCCACACGTACGACTTGCCCTCGATTCTGCGCACGGCCGACGTGGTGATTGCTGCCGTGGGCATCCCGGAGTTTGTCAAGGCCGACTGGATCAAAGAAGGCGCTGTGGTGATTGATGTGGGGATCAACTTTAAGGACGACCCCACGGCCAAAAACGGCCGCAAGCTCGTGGGGGACGTGGACTTTAACGATGTCGTGGGCAAGGCCTCGTTCCTTACGCCCGTTCCGGGCGGAGTGGGCCCCATGACCGTGGCCATGCTTTGCTCCAACGTGTACGATGCCGCCATGTACGCGTCCAAGAAGGCGCACGCCCACCGGTTCCAGCCGTTGCCTCTTAAGCCGTTGTCGCCCGTGCCGTCGGACATTGCCATCTCGCGGGCCCAGAAGCCCAAGAAAATCACCAAGGTGGCCCGGGAACTCGGCTTATTGGAGCGTGAGCTCGAGCCTTATGGCCACTACAAGGCCAAGGTCGACCCGGAAAAGGTCATTGAGAGATTGGACGAGGACAGCGAGGGTTCCAAGGCCGACCGTGGACACTACGTGTTGGTGGCTGGAATCACCCCAACCCCATTGGGCGAAGGCAAGTCCACCACCACCATTGGGTTGACACAGGCGCTTGGGGCTCACTTGAACCACAATGCCATTGCCAATGTGCGCCAGCCCTCCATGGGCCCAACGTTTGGTGTTAAGGGCGGGGCTGCCGGCGGAGGATACTCGCAGGTGATTCCCATGGATGAGTTCAACATGCATCTCACCGGCGACATCCACGCCATTTCCGCTGCCCAGAACTTGTTGTGTGCTGCCGTGGACACGCGCATGTTCCACGAACACACCAGCAAGACCACCAAGGGTTTCTACAACCGGTTGGTGCCTGCCAAGAAGGGCGTGAGGAAGTTTACGCGGCAGATGTTGGCCCGGTTGGAGAAGTTGGGCATTTCCAAGACCAACCCGAACGACTTGACCGCGGAGGAAATCGAGCGGTTTGCCCGGCTCAACATCGACCCGGACTCCATCACCATCAAGCGTGTGGTGGACTGCAATGACCGGTTTGTGAGGGAAATCACCTTGGGCCAGGGCAAGAACGAGGCCAGCAAGTTCCCGCCTCGTGTTTCTGGCTTTGACATCACCGTTGCCTCGGAGATCATGGCCATCTTGGCCTTGTCCACGTCTCTCAAGGACTTGAGACAACGCGTGGCCCGGATTGTGGTTGGAACCCAGAAGGATACTGGCGTGGCCATCACCGCCGAGGACATTGGGTGTGCTGGCGCCATCACGGCGCTTTTGAAGGATGCCGTCAAGCCCAACATGATGCAGACGTTGGAAGGCACGCCTGTGTTTGTTCACGCCGGCCCATTTGCCAACATTTCCATCGGGGCCTCGTCGGTGATTGCCGACCGGTTGGCCTTGAAGTTGACGTCCCCCAGTAACGCCATCAACAACGGCCAAAAGGGTTTCGTCATCACCGAGGCCGGGTTCGACTTCACCATGGGCGGAGAGCGCTTCTTCAACATCAAGTGCCGTGCGCTGGGCATGTCCCCAGATACCGTTGTTCTCGTGGCCACGTCCCGGGCCTTGAAGTTGCATGGAGGTGCTCCCGACGTCAAGCCGGGCCAGGAGTTGCCCGAGGCTTACACCACGGAGAACTTGGACTACTTGCGCAAGGGATGCGCCAACTTGGCCAAGCAGATCGCCAACATCAAGCAGTACAATGTGCCTGTGGTGGTGGCCATCAATGAGTTTGAAACCGATACCAAGAACGAGCTCCGGGTGATCCAGGAGGAAGCGCTTCAAGCCGGCGCCGACTATGCCGTGCCTTCCAACCACTGGGCCCACGGAGGCTCGGGGTCGTTGCAATTGGCCGAGGCCGTGACCAAGGCCGTGACCCAGGCCGTGCCGGACGAACAAACGTTCTTGTACAATGTCGAGGATACCGTGGAGGAGAAGTTGTTGGCGATTGCATCCAAGATGTACGGGGCCTCGGCCATTGAGTTGTCTCCCTTGGCCAAGCAGCAGATTGAGACGTACTCTCGCCAAGGGTTCGACAAGTTGCCCATCTGCATTGCCAAGACGCAATACTCGTTGTCACATGACCCTGCGTTGAAGGGCGTGCCCACGGGGTTCACGGTTCCAATCAGAGAAGTGAGATGCAGCGCTGGTGCTGGTTACTTGTACGCATTGGCCGCGGAGATCATGACGATTCCGGGGTTGCCGACCCACGCCGGATACATGAACGTTGAGGTGAACGACGACGGAGAAATCGAGGGCTTGTTCTAGACCCACTTAATATAGGGAACAAGTAAACAATCACATTATCTGTTGTATATTCTGTCTTTCTGTATATTCTGTCTTTTTGTCTGATTTTTCTTTTTGTCTAATCTGTCTAATCTGTCTAATCTGTCTAATCTGTCTTGTCTTGTCTTGTCTTGTCTTGTCTTGTCTTGTCTTGTCTTCTGTCTAATTTGTCTAGTCTTCTGTCTAATTTGTCTAGTCTTCTGTCTAGTCTTCTGTCTATTCTGCTCTATTCTGTCATTCCGTCATTCCGACACTCTGTTTTTCTACTTTACTTCCACTGTCTTTCTATCTTTCTGTCTTTTGTCTTTTGTCTTTTGTCTTTCTGTCTATCCAGTATATTCAGTATATTCAGTATATTCAGTATATTCAGTTTATTCAGTCTTTTTGTCTAATCAGTCTTTTTGTCTAATCAGTCTTTTTGTCTAATCAGTCTTTTTGTCTAATCAGTCTTTTTGTCTAATCAGTCTTTTTGTCTAATCAGTCTTTTTGTCTAATCAGTCTTTTTGTCTAATCAGTCTTTTTGTCTAATCAGTCTTTTTGTCTAATCAGTCTTTTTGTCTAATCAGTCTTTTTGTCTAATCAGTCTTTTTGTCTAATCAGTCTTTTTGTCTAATCAGTCTTTTTGTCTAATCAGTCTTTTTGTCTAATCAGTCTTTTTGTCTAATCAGTCTTTTTGTCTAATCAGTCTTTTTGTCTAATCAGTCTTTTTGTCTAATCAGTCTTTTTGTCTAATCAGTCTTTTTGTCTAATCAGTCTTTTTGTCTAATCAGTCTTTTTGTCTAATCAGTCTTTTTGTCTAATCAGTCTTTTTGTCTAATCAGTCTTTTTGTCTAATCAGTCTTTTTGTCTAATCAGTCTTTTTGTCTAATCAGTCTTTTTGTCTAATCAGTCTTTTTGTCTAATCAGTCTTTTTGTCTAATCAGTCTTTTTGTCTAATCAGTCTTTTTGTCTAATCAGTCTTTTTGTCTAATCAGTCTTTTTGTCTAATCAGTCTTTTTGTCTAATCAGTCTTTTTGTCTAATCAGTCTTTTTGTCTAATCAGTCTTTTTGTCTAATTTGTCTAATTTGTCTATTCTGTCTTCTGTCTTTTGTATTCTGTCTTTTGTATTCTGTCTTTTGTATTCTGTCTTAGTGTCTTTCCGTCATTCTGTTACTCCGTCTATCTACTTTACTTCCACTGTATTTCTATCTTTCTATCTTTCTATCTTTTTGTCTTTTTGTCTATTCTGTCATTTTGTCTATTCTGTCATTTTGTCTACTACTGTCATTTTGTTTTTCTGTCTTCTGTCTATTCTGTCTATTCTGTCTATTCTGTCTATTCTCTCTAATTTGTCTATTCTGTCTATTTTGTCTTTTGTCTTTTGTCTTTTGTCTTTTGTCTTTTGTCTTTTGTCTTTTGTCTTTTGTCTTCTGTCTTTTATCTTTTATCTTTCTGTCTTTCTGTCTTTTTGTCTTTCTCTCTTTCTGTCTTTTTGTCTTTCTCTCTTTCTGTCTTTTTGTCTACTACTGTATATTCTATCTATTCTGTCTATTCTGTCTACTACTGTCTATTCTGTCTATTCTGTTTTCTGTCCTGTTTTCTATTCTGTCTTCTGTCCTGTCTTTTGTCTTCTGTCTATTCTGTCTTTTTGTCTATTTTGTCTTTCTGTCTTCTGTCTATTTTGTCTATCCCGTCTTCTGTCTATTCTGTCTATCTCGTCTTCTGTCCTCTGTCCTATCCCCCGTCTATTCTGCTCTATTACTAATACTTAGTCGAGTATTCTCTATGGTACAGAACCACCTCATCTAGAGGATGGTTGGCTATTTACGAGACACATGTGTGGCCAAGTCTTCACTTGCCCGGCCCGTGTATGTCTTTGGCTTCCAGTGGCGGCATCTGGCCTCGGGCGTGTGCAGGCGGGTTCTTCTTCGCTTCCATGCCTAAAGCAGATCCCGGCAACGCGTGTTTCCCCTGTTGGCTCTGCTGCGTTGCTTGTCCGCCAACGGCACCCGCTTGTCCGCCAACAGCACTTGATTGGCCTGTTTGGCCTGCTTGGCCTGTTTGGGCATCGGAGCCGAGTCCATTGCCGGCCTTTTTAAACTGCTGGGCTCCGGGACTCTGCTGGGCTCCGGGACTCTGCTGGGCTCCGGGACTCTGCTGGCTGCGGCCTCCACTCATGCTGCCAAACTTGTTGCTGGAGGGTATGTTGTTGCCGGCACTATAACCCCCTTGCAGTTTGCGGTACACGGTTGCCGACAGCAAGTTGTTCCCCGTGGCAGCCTGGTTGGCCTTGATTGGTCCGGCGGACGACGATGCTGGTGGTTTGCCACCGTTGGAAACCGGGCCACTGCCTGCACTCGGGGTGGCGCCTTGCTGGTTTTTTTGGAGTTGATGCTGTTGCAACGCCCGGAGCCGTGCCTGCTGCATCAACACTTGGCGTTGGTGGGCGCTTTCCCGGAGCAAGTCGTACGACTTGGAGAGGAGCATCGACCCGAACCGGATCGACTGCGTATCGTCGCTGATGGAGTTGAGCCGCGACGGGTCCAAGCTGAAGGGCGACCGGATACATTTGTCGGCCTCGGCGTAGTCATCATCAAACCGCCATCTCGAGTCCATCCGGGCAATCTCGTCGGACTTATTGAGATAAGCGTCTTTATTATGACTAGGAGGGTCGATGTCCATGTCGTCCTTTTCCTTTTCCTTCTCCATGTCCTTCTCCGATAAATTCATCCATTCGTCAATCACATCGTCTGGGCGCGACATGAGCCCTCTTCTATCGATGAAAACACGGTTGGCCCGCCCGGCTCGTTTCCTTATCCTGGCAATAGGCGTGGAATAGTTCCCGGCCACTTCCTGTTCTTCCTCGCTCTTCTGGAACCCTTCGGTGTATGTGTTGAAGTTGTTGCTTTCGATGTTGGATAACAATTGCGCAACGTAACTGGACGATTTGCCGATCTTGTCGCTGACGTGGTTCTGGAGCAACGACTGGATCTGTGGGAACTGCTCCGACGGAACTAGCTCCCCGGTGCTGCCCTTGAATGTCTTCATCCCGGGATAAAGCTTCTTGCCATCCTCCAAGATCTTCTTGAGGTTCTCGCTGACGACGTTCGTGGTGTTGAACTGGTGGAAAAAGGCAGATGCAATCGACGAGTAAGGAATATGGCTCTTTTCAAGATCCGGCGACCGGTCGTTCGACGAGATCCCGAAAAAGGGCTGGTACGGATCGTACGTGATATTGGCGTATCCCTTATCGCTTTCCTTTCTTTTCCTCAACTTCTCAAGAACGGCTCTCTTGATCGTCTCGTTCTTCTCCTTAAGAACATACGATACCGTCACCAAATCCATATCGGGGATTTTCGACGGTGGGAGCTTGACATAAGGTTGAGTCGAGGACGCCTCGGGCTGGACTTGTCCGTTGAAACCCTTGGAGTCCTTCGACTGAGCCACGGAATTGGACGGCGAGGCCGCAGATAATGGTTCCTGGTTCCTCCTCTTATCCTTTCTTGATTTGGTCAGGTCTGGATCGTTATCGGTTTCGGGCTCCGGCTTGATGATCTTTTTCCGCTTGTGGGGGTAGAACAAGTGGTCATCACCCTTGATTCCAACCGCCCGTTTGACACCCTTGGCCTCAAGTCGAAGCTTGAAGATTTCATGCTCAGCTTCCCACGACTCCAACTTCAAGAGCTCCCTCTTACACGTACTAAAGATTATATCTCTTGCACGCCTCAAGGACTTCTGTAACAAGCGGATTCTTTCTGCTCCAATGTTATCAGCTCTGCGGGTTTTTCTGGCCTGGCGGAATTCCCGCCGACGGAAACACACGTATGGATCATTGTCGTTATCCTTTTCATTTGCATTCGGGTCCTCAAACTTCAAGCTGGGAGTGATTGGCTTGCCTTTTCGGGCGATTTTCCGGGCACTCCAATGCTTATACACGGATTCCCCGAATAAGTCCATGAGAACAGGGATCGAGCGGATGCTATTTGTTGAGTTCTGGTCCTTATCGAAAGTCGTGACAAAAGGCTCGAATTTGAGTTCTTTGGAAAGCTTTTCTTTGAGCAACGACGTGGAAATGTACTTCAGCTCAGTGCTCAGGTTGCCCTGGTCGTTGATGACGCCTGAATCGATTTCTTTTAGAATAAAAGACAAGAGCTCCTTGTATGAAAGCAAGTTGGAAGGATCCATAGTAAGAAACGGTTGTTTCTCCTCCACGGTCTTCTCAAACTTATCGCAAATCGCCTCAAACTCAAGCATCGTACATGCTCTATTGTCAGCATCGCCACGTGCACTCTCCAGTTTGGACCGCGGTTTGGGCACTTCTTTGGACAAGACATTCTGGTAAAACTCCTCATCTTGCTCGTCCATATTATACTCCACCCCGAGAGTGTCTTCAACCGTAGCACTGAATTTAATGTAGGACTCTGGCTCCACAAAAGGTTCCCCGCTATAGAACTTCACGGCATCCGGCCAGATTCGGGACGCATCGGGCGTGGGAATGTACACCGAGGAGCCTTCCTTGTCGGCCCTGTCTTTGGTGGAACCCTGTAGGACGCGTTGGGCCGCATTGATGACTTGTTGTAAATGAACCTCATCCTCTTCGTTTTTATCCACCCCGGTTTCGACATTATGTAGATCCCGTTGCTGGCCCGAGGAAGCATTAAGGTGGTGGAGCTGGGATGGCTCGAGATCGTGATCCGTGCCCGATATTTCATTCGCATTGTAGATGGGTAACGCGACCTTGACGGAGATCTTTCGCTGCCGAAACCTCGCGCCTGCCGAAGCCTTGCCCGCACCTTGGATTTTCGATGGAAGAACGGCCATGACACTTAGTGCCGAGGCACTTCTGGAGACACAATTGACTCTGTCAGATGAGTCGAGGCCTTAGCAAGGCGATTGTGTGACGGGCAGGGGGATACACGACAGAGGGCGGGGAGGTGTACGGGTCTTTCGCGAGAATGCGGCGGAAAAATGTCGTTTCTCAAACAAGACAACCGACACCAAAAGACCCAGCGACAAAGCGATCCTCCAAGCACAAGCAGTGGGCAGTAGATGGATGCAGCAAAATGCCAGCCTTGGTTTGTATAGGATTCAAGGAAAAGAATTGAGAAAAACCCGGGTCTAGGGCTTTATCTGACTTCGGTGATAGCGATAATTCAGGGGCTTTTTGGAGGAGAGTGCGGTAAAATTTTTTTCGACACTTGTTTCGTTGCTGCACAAAAAATGTCGCACTATTCAGGAGCGCAAAAGTCGTCTGCCCCAATGTGCAGTATGCCCTCCCCAGCTTAGGAGGAGGCATGTTAAAATGGCAACCAATGGGTGTTTTTTTTTCTTTGGAATGGATCACGGAGATGGTGGTAACGTGTGGGGGGGGGATGTTGGGTGTTTGTAGTGAAATTTGTGATGTTGGAAAAATGTGGAGGAGAAACGCCATATTCGTGATCCTCACTGGTTAAAGAGAGAATCCTCAGAACCCAGTAAAAAGGTCAAGATTGCTGGAACAACAGTGGTTGTAAAAAAAAGGGGGCTGTAAATTAATTCCAGACGTATCAGAAACATTCAAAAAAAACACCACTTCAATAAATATTCTTGCAGCCATGAAACATAGGAGCCAAGAGTCACTCGTGGTTATAGGCCAGATCAAAGGGCACACTGTAAGTGCAACATCCCCTGATTTCCCAATAGGGACAAGGGAAGGCAAAACGATCCACTGGTGAAACCAACACGAAACACTTGTGAAACACGAGATGCCAAGCCATTAGAAACCCTTGTGTTGGTGGAGTAGACTCTCACTAGAGATGGGCCCTTCTGCCATAGGTATGAATGACTCCCTAAGGCCCAAGGAAGAACATACCGTTATGAAGCAGACTCGTTGATCAGCCCCAAAAAAATTATGGTGTGAGCCACGAGAGGGGGGGAAAAGGCCCCTTCTTATATAGACGCAGGAACCGGACACAAAGACCCCATGGCTGTAAAAAGAAGAAGTTCAACGGCGGACTTAGGTGCGCTAGAGGCACTGATTTATATTGCGGACACGAGTGGTGCTTAAGATGGCCATCCTGCACGCAAGAAGAGTGAGTGAGAGAGAGTGAGAGAGTGAGAAAGAGAGAGAGACAGAAAACGCAGCAGTGCACGTGACCCACCCTCCATGTTGTCAAGAGCGGTCCACGCTCCAGTGCCAAGCCCGAACCGTTCCCGAACCGTTCCCGAGTTTATACCATTCGGACGTACTGTATATAACACCACCAATCAAAATTAACCAAAAAAGAGTCCATTCTCTAATTAGCCAAAAAAGTCCATTCTATAATTAACCAAAAAAGTCCATCCTAACCCTACAGTGTATGCAGTCTGAACCAGCGTTGTCTACTGCTAGTTACGGTGTAATGGAGCAGAAAGCCATTGGCCCGCTTCCAGTGGGAGCGCATTATTTATCAGCCACGTCCTGCATGCTCCCCGCTATCTACCATAGATACTGCCTTCTTACTCCGAGGCCCCACTTACACCCTTCTCCTACTTACGACCGGCCCGTTGACCAAACGTATTTTCAGTGCATACAAAAGCGGAACCCCCTTTTGCCATTTTGAACAAATCATCTGTTGCCACCGCCCCCGAAACCCCGATCAAGCCCCAGAAAAACCCAGACCTTTCTGTCCACCAAACCATACCCTTCTGTCCACCAAATCCAGACCCTTCTGTCCACCATGACTGAGGTCAAGATCTCCAACCACCCGCCGCCGTTGGCGGCGTTTGTCAACACGGTGTGCCCGGGGCTTCCGTTTCTCGATGACAACTTGCACTTTTCGCTTCTAGATTACGTGCCGGAGAAAAACGTCTCGTGCATCGACCAATTAACCTGGCCCTTGAAGTGTCTGACCTCGTCGGCGTCGGTAACCGCCCACCTTGAGCGAACGTACCTTAATGTGGCCCGGCCGCCGTTCGTGCACGTGGCCCAGGAGAACGTGGAGTCCACCACAAACGTGCATTTGCCTCTCCACGTGACGGGGCTTTTTTCAAAGATTGTGCATGAAGGAACCGACCAGAAGCAGGACGGAGCCAAGCATATTGGGGCCAACGTCAGCCCGCTAACGCATGATCCTTTTCGGCACGTCAATCTCAATCCGGGCTGCTTGACGTCCGTGATGGACGTGGAACTGGGGCGTGGCCTGTGCAATGCTCATGTCTCGGACTCTCGTTCTCCTTTCACCAAAATGACCAACAGCATCAACAAGTTTCTACGGGTTGGCGGAGCGGACCACGCGGTTCCATTCCATTTCCAGCCTCTTGTCAACGATGTCGACGGCGACCAGTCGTCGTTTATCCGCAACATCAACGTCAAGAAACCCGTTTTGGAGACCCCGATCATCACCTCGCTTCTAGATTTCGACCAGAAACACTACTTTTCCGTGATCAAAGCCCTGGACACCGCTCGACTCCAGGTCAGTGCTAACGTCAACATCTTGAATGTCTTTGCAATTGGTCCCTCTCAAGATTACCTCTTCACAGACACGGTGACTTCCACCAGCCCATTATTCCCCACCACCCCAAACACCGGTGTGGCTTCGGCAACGTCGTCTTCGGCCAGCATGTCTCTGGCCCAATCGCATACGGCTCCTTATAAGCGAGTGGTGGAAACGCCCATCTTGCGGCTCCAGCTCAATGCCAAGCTCACCATCACCAAGTTGCTCACCATCTCCAAAGGTATGCTTGTGGTATTGGGCATGAGCAACGGGCGCATTCTCATCCTCAACCTCTTCAATTTATCTTACAGGTACCTTGATGTGTGGGGGCATCCCGACGGGCCTGATTCGGGAGCATACCAGATCCAATCGCACTTTGTCACGGCACTAGAAGCCATCTACCATCCCAACCACGAGCTTTTGATCATCGCAGGCTTTTCCTCGGGGGAGGTGGTGATGATAGACCCAAAAGGGGCGCCGCTTCCTCCCGACACAGCATACCGGAAAAAGGTGGTTGGCAAGGACCGGTTCGTGACGTACTTCAAGTTCTTCGACTTGAGTCCGTTTAGTTCCAAGACCCAGGACTCGGATGAACTTTCGCCGCCGTTTCTCATTGGCCACTTCAAGCTATCTCACAAGCCCATCACCTGCATCTCCAGCTCGTTGTCTGTCCATGGACCCCACAATGGGAAACACACGCCAATGGTCTTGGCACTTGGGTCGGACGATGGCCTAGTCAGGTTCATCGACTTTATTGCTACCCACGACAAGAATTACGGCAATACCCTGGACTTCTACAACCTGCTGATCATCACCGATATCGTGTGCAACTACTTCCAGGACGGAGTGCGTGACATTGCCTTCTCCCCCGACAACAACTTCTTCCTTGTGTGTGGCAAGGGAGACATCATCGAGGTGTTTCGAATCACCTACTACAACGTGCATGGGATGTTGCACAAGAAACCCGGGGCGCCTCCTAGAGCAGCACGCCTGAGAAGTGGAACCATCAACAGTTCCAGCTCCTCCAATTTGCACCCACAATCCTCGTTCTTATCCCCAATAAGCACCACGCCGTCCCACTCCATGGATGTTTCGAGAGACGTGTCCAACGACATTTATTTTCCTCCGTGCATCAAAGACGTCGAGATCGTCAGCAGGCTCAAGGGCCACACCAACACCGTGGAAAAAGTGCAGTTTGTTTTAAAAGACCAGTTTTTCAGCGACCACAACGCAAATGCTCCCGGGGCCTATAACTTGATCTCGTGTGGATGCGACGGCAAAGTCAATTTCTGGGAGTTCAACCGCAAGGCCTTGCCCCGGCTCAACAAGAAGCATTTCCGAACCAGCTCCAAGAAACCCGACCGACCCCCCGAAGAACCCAATGTATCTTCATCTCAGCAACCAGCATTGTTCAACCGGGGGAAACCCATCTCCACGCCGGCCCAAATGAAAAGCCATGCTCGGGTCCGCTCCAATAACCACCCCGACGAGCTCCTCCAGAGTATTTCCCATATCAACTTGGGAATCAGCAACTTGCTCAATCTCAGCACGCTGCCTCTGCATCAACAGGAGAATACGCCGGAGCAGCTCAAGATCGATATCTCGTTGTACCGGTCGCTCCACGAGATGAGAATCAAGAAACAGTGTTCTAGGAGCAAGTTCAACTTCAAGGAGAAACTTACGTGTGTGGTGCACCCGATAGTCAACGATAAGGAGGTTCCGTCCATCGAGGTGCCGTTGCTTACGATTGATTTGTCGTGCGCTACGAAAAACGGGCAGATTAACGGGTTCCATTTGGAGCCCACCCACTTCTGGATCTTTGGGAAAGGAGGCGACATTTTTAAATACAAAATCGAGTAACTCGTCGAAGAATCGAGTAATCGAATCATCGAATCGAGTAATTATCGAGTAATTATCAAGTAATTATCGAGTAATCGAACCATCGAACCATCGAATTATCAAGTAATTATCGTAATCTTCTGCAAGCTCGTCAGGTAAGATCTCGTGTACAATGCTGCCAAGCCGTGCGCCTCTAGTTGGTGAAACCACCACCGTCCATACCAAAGCACAAGTCCTCCTCGAGATGGTAGAGCTCGGGGTTCTCTTCTTTGTTGACTGAGAACTCCGTCAAGTCTTGTGGTTTGGGAATCGCTCCATAGTTCGGGGATTGTCTGGGATCTATGGGATAGTCTGTATTGGTGAGCAACCCGGCGCTGCTTAGACCCGTGCCCGAAGGGGATAGTATGCCTGGGAAATCGCTGGCGAAAGTCGAGGCCAATTGGTCTTGTTCTTGCTGCTGCTGTTGCTGTTGCTGTTGCTGCTGTTGCTCCTGTTGCTGCATGCGGTGTTCATATTCTTGTTGTCGATGGTACGCCGCTTGTTGTTGCTGTTGTTGCTGCTCGTGCTGGTGCTGGTGCTGGTGCAGATTCTGATTCTGATTCTGATTCTGATTCTGATTCTGATTCTGATTCTGATTCTGATTCTGATTCAGTTCGTTGGACTGCTCCATCTGGCTCTGCAACTGTATTCTTTGCTGCTCCTCAATGGGCCTCCTCACAAAGTCTCGGAACTGCTTGACATCTTGCACCATCAAGTTCTTCATGGACTCAATGTCGTCCACGTTTTCAAACGACTTGAAGTCGAACTTCACCTTGCATTCGGGCTCATCGTTGGGGTCATGCCACACTGCCAAGTATGGGTGCGCCAAGGCCTCGTCCACGCTGATTCTCTCATACGGGTCGAACGATAACATCTTTTCGAGCAAGTCAAGCGCAAGCGGATTGGCATTGGGCAAGATCTCCGAGTAGTGCACTTTTCTCATGATGGGCAACGACCGAACATAGTTCTGCGCACGAGGAGAACCAATCTTGGTCAAGGTCGATTCCTTGGGGGTACCCAACACCAACAAGATCTGGTTCAACTGGTCCACATAGTCCTTACCACGGAACAAAGGCTTGCCACCCAAAAGCTCCCCAAGAATACACCCCACGGACCACATGTCGATTGCCTTGGTGTAGTTGGAGAAGGATAGCATGATCTCCGGGGCCCTATACCATCTAGTAGCCACGTACTCGGTCATGAAGCCGGAGTTCTGCTCCACATCCTCGGAAAACCCACGGGCCAAGCCAAAGTCACAGATCTTCAATTCGCAGTCTGCATTCACTAGTAGGTTTCCTGGCTTCAAGTCTCGGTGGAGCACATCTGCACTGTGGATACACTTCAAGCCACAGAGCACCTGGTATATGAACAGCTGGTAGTGCAGGTCCGTGAGAGCCTGGCCCAGGTGTATTATTTGGTGCATGTCACACTCCATCAACTCTTCGTAGAGGTAAATGTCGTTGAAGTCGCCGGTGACTGGGTCGGCCACAATGTCCAAGTCGTACAAGCACGTGATGTTCTTGTGGCCCCTGAAGAATTGTAGGAGCTTGATCTCCCGAAGTGCTCTCTTGCACAAGATTTTTTTGGAGAAGATGTTGGTGATTTTCTTGATGGCCACCACGTTGCCATTGTTCATCCCAGAGCCATCGTCGTAGCGGGCGGAGCACACGATACCGTATGCACCATGGCCCAACTCCTTGACGATTTTGAAGCGCTTGTCGATGATAAAGTCCTGGTTATACACCTTGTTGACGGATTTGCGGTCGCCAAGCATGCTGGGGATTCAGGAGAAGGCGGCGGCAATCGGGGATGGCGGGAAGGTGGGGTCGGAAGTCGATACGCGGCCCAGCGAATGGATTGACGGGATTTGGTGAGATCGCAGCGTCAAGGAGAACGGAAAGGGTTCAAACTGAGTTTGCAGCGGCGGGCAACAGGCTCAAGAGGCGGTGCTAAAACTTGCCGTTGTTTGGACTTGGGAAAGCGGCGCTGTGTTTTGCAAGCACGAGATTTCAAAGGAAAAAAAAAAAACGGGCCCGGCGGTAGTTGTAAGGACTGGGGAGCACCGTGTATGGAGAGGAGTGAGTAAGAGCCGAGAAAGAGCCGAGAAAGGCAAAGACGTGGGCACTGGCAAGAGCAGAGACGCAAACGGAAGGGGAAAAAGAAGAAGAAGGGACCAAGGCCGACACGGAGGCGAAAAAACCAGGGGGAGGTGTTTAGAAAGAAAAGTGAGATCAGGTCGCAGGCTTTTTTTGGAACTTTGGTGAGCGATGATTTCGGGTGGTGAACATGAGGAAGGAACCAGTACATCTCCCAGGGTACTGCATGGCCACGTGACTGCATCCAAGGATGGGCAGATGAAACATCTCTGGCCTTTGTTATGCAGGGGACACAATAAGGATCGCCTGGTGCTTTGTCGTGGCCATGTCTGGGCCTCGTGCCAGCGTCGTGCACGCCTCGTCTAAGCCTCGTTTGAAATTTGACTTGGTGTTTGTGTACGAGTATATAAAAGGGCAACGAGTCGCTCTCTGGTGGGAAAAAGCATCCGGCACACTTGACGACACGAACGAAAGCAGGGGTTTTTTTCCCAGGGCCCGGCTTCCATGCACTCCGGGAACAAGAACTACTACGGGATTACTGGAGCTGTATACTAATCAGGGTAACTATGGGGGCTGGAATAATGAGCGTCGATTCCCTAATCTTTCCAGTATATGCGGAGGTTTCTTGTAGAGTGCAACCTTTTGGGACTTAAAATGCGAGCGAACGTGAGGCGCTTGCAGGAGGACAGTAGCGCCGTTTGTTATTTTTAGAAGTGGTGTTCTCGGGTTAAAAATAGACGGGGGGTGCGAAACGTCCGTTCCGGTGATTCGGTGCTGCGAACCTGCTTATAATCCAATCCGCCCGCCAACTTCCCCACCCTTGGACAAGAATGGACCGAAATGGACCGAAAGGGGGCAAAAGAATGGGAAGACAAAAATAGCAGGACATAAATTCGTAAGTAGTAGCGTACAATGACACCGGGAATTTCGGGACTAAAGGGGAAATTTTAAGACAATTGTAGACACCAGAAATGTCAACCGTAATAATTGACAGCCACACCGGATTCAGACAAAATCAGATACAGAAAAATTAGAAAAAAAAAGTTAGAGATCAAAAAATTCAGAAAAAATTCAGAAAACAAAAAGATTTAGAAACAAAAAAATATCAGAGACACATGGTCCATCAATCAACCCGGAAGTGATTTATATTTAAGTATGATTAGTAATTCACAAAATGTAGGTTCACAAAAGGGACGTACACAAAGAGGACGGACACAAAAGCAAATGAGGAAAATGTATATATAGAACCGATGGTCTCACGGAATTTCCCTAGAGTGATGACATAAACCGCGCCCAATAACCTAAAGCTTCCAGTGTGCTGCTTGACGGCCTATGCCGGTTGATGTGGGTGTCTGCCGCGAAGCCCCGGCTAAAAGCGCCGCGCCGTTTCGGACCCAGCACCAGATCTCGAAATAGGTGCGCCGGGGTGCGCCCCGCGTCCAGCCATTGGCCCCAAAAAGGACTGACCCAGAATCTAATGTGGCCATTTTTAATCTAATGTGGCCAATTTTCTATTTCATTTTCTTTGGATTGTGTTTGAATTCGGAACCTCTTTGGAATAATTCTTGGATTACCTGAAACTAGAACTAAACGTGAAACACGTGAAACGAGAATGAAACAGAAACAAGAATGAAACAGAGACAAGAATGAAACGGAAACAAGAATGACACAGAAACACCTCAAGAAATGCAGAAACACCTCAAACAAGACTAAAACACGTGGAACCCATGAACCAACCAGACCTGAATTCCCCTCGGTTTTATCGGGTTTTGCTGGTGCATGTAGGCCTACGGGCTCACATTTTGCAACTACGACGCATGAAAGGTGCAGAGAGGTGCCAAGACAAATGAACTCTCCAGGCCTATATTTATGGCTGCTTAATGGCTGTAAATACAGGTAATGGTACTTTGGTTATTCGGTGATGGTACTTGGTTATTCGGGAGAAAGGCCACGAGAATCCCATCTCCACTCTTGTTCAAGGTTCTAGCACCCAGAAAGATGCCCTGTCCAATGATGATGCTACTCCATCCTTAAAGCTACTTCAACTGCAATGCACCCGGTCAATTGCCCATCCAAACAAGACGGTCTACGCCTTCCCGGAGAATACTGCATGGAACTTCTGCCTGAACTGCAGTCCAGTACCGTAAATCTAATTGTGGGATACTGGAAAATATGGAGACACTCAAAACTGGTTCTATTTTGATTGACTAACTGAGAATCCTGACTCATCGTCTTCATAGAGCCACGGACTCTTGGAGCCATTGCTCTAATCTAATACCAATTGGCTATTGGCGAGTCTTAGGGTGTACTGTGGATCATACTGGATGTTCTACGCTGGAGACAATATACCGTGAAGAAGATATTGCCTCTTGGGAACCGTTGCCTCTTAGGAACCGTTGCCCCTTAGGAACCGTTGCCTCTTGGGAATGCCTATGAGGGAGATCCATTTGAATCCCGTGACAGTTTCACGTGGCGTTTCAGCCCAAAAATTTGTTGGCAATTTTGCATCCACAAGGAGACGTGTCTTTTGCCTTGGCGTTGAAGGGGTCATTTTGGGGTCATTTTGGGGTCATTGGGGTCATCGGGGTCATTTCTGGGTATCTATACCCGTGACTGATGACGCGGTGCGGCTCGATAAGCGAGGCCGGCAGCGGCCCTGGACATTTTTTCAGCCGGTGCACCAGACGTCCGAATCTCACCTCCTCCAATCAAGACCCCCACCATCAACACCTAATCAACCCCTTCTCAGATTCTGACATGGCCAAGGATAATGACAATCGGCCCGTGCTGCAGAAAATTTCGCTTCTAGGAGGCTTTGTTGCCGGGGGAATCGCTGCATGTGGAGCGGTGACGTTCACCAACCCAATCGAGCTCATCAAGACCCGGATGCAGTTGCAAGGCGAGCTCTCGGCGCTGGGCCAGAAGGTGTACCGCAACCCGGTCCAGGCGGCGGCGCTTATCTACCGGAACGAAGGCCTCCGGGGCTTGCAGCAGGGCCTCTTGTGTGGGTACATTTACCAGTTGGGCTTGAATGGGTGCCGGATTGGACTCTACGAGCCTAGCCGGCAGTACATCACGCGGGCCTTGTTCCCAGGGCAGTACCATGCGGATGGGTCCAAGATCCCGCAGAACTTATTGGTCAATGTGTTGGCCGGGTGTGTGTCTGGGTCGTGTGGCGCCATCATCGCCAACCCGTTTTTCCTCATCAAGACCCGGATGCAGTCGTACAATAAGGCTGCTGTGGCTGCCAGTGCCAACGTTGGCCAACAAACCTACTATAAAGGGCTATGGGACGGGCTCAAAACCATTTATGGCAACGAAGGCATCAAAGGGCTCTTTAGAGGCACCGACGCCGCCGTGTTACGGACCGGCGCAGGCTCGGCCGCCCAATTGCCGGTGTACAACCTCACCAAACATTACCTTTTGGACCACCACATTTTGCAGGACGGCACCGTTGGCTTGCACTTTGCGTCGCTGGCCATGGCGGGGCTTGGCGTGGCCATCGTCATGAACCCATGGGACGTGGTGTTGACGCGCTTGTACAACCAAAAGGGAAACTTGTACAAAGGCCCCGTGGACTGTTTTGCCAAGACCATCAAGGCCGAGGGCGCCTCGGCTCTTTATAAGGGTTTCTGGGCCCAGCTCTTCCGCATCGGGCCCCACTCCATCTTGACCTTGATGTTCATGGAGCAGGCCATGAAGCTCGTGTACCTGGTGGAACGCACGTTCTAACATTATAGACTATTTATTGACGTCGGTGAAAACCATTTGTCCTTCGCTCTCCAACTCCCCCCATAATGAACAAGGGTCACGTGAGAACCATGGATTCTTGTTTTCGTAGAGAAATCTCTATGGCTGGAATGCCTTATGAAGGAACGTATACCTATAAACGAAAGTAATATAAACGAGAATAATTATAAAAAAAGTATTTATACTCAATGATAATTTTTAATTAGGCCAAAGGGAATTGAAAGCGTCGTTAAATCAAGGCTAGAGTTTCTCCATATTCCCATCGATACATAAGAATGCCCATAGCGATATATAAGGATGTATCATAGAAATACGGTATATAAGAGTTTAAACTTCATTAAATAAATGATAATAATTGACTTCGAAATTCACATACCCAGAAACCCGTTGTACGGTGTTGGAGATACTTTCTAATCTACAGTCTCTTTTATTTATACAAATTTATATGTTCTACGGAGTTAAATGCTGATTCTATATTACTGGAATAGTAAAACCAAAGACCCCTACCTATTTAATATAGAATAAAAGCCCTCGTTACCGAACCGTACGTGATAGTTTCCCATCATACGGCTCTCCACAAAATATTTATCTTTTTGATTAAATTTATATTAACTTGTTTAATGTACAGTCGGAGCCTCAAATATATATATTTGCTTATTTTTATAAGGTTTATTTATTATTAGGTGTATAAAGATAAATAAATTTTGACTTGGATTTTTTGGTCAAGGATGGCCCTTTATATATATTTATCTATATTGTCATACCTGCGCCACGAAAGCTTTGGAATGGTCTTAGCAACCGCAGTGAAATAAGAAGTGGCCATCAAACAAATGGATGTCACAACTGCATTCTTGAAAGGAACCTGAAGAAGACGAGACCCCGAAGAAGACGAAAAAACCTGAAGGAAGAAATCTATGAAAAAACCTGAAGGAAGAAATCTATGAAAAAACCTGAAGGGTATGTTCAACAAGAAAAAGAACCCTTGGTTTCAGACTCAGGAAGTCTCTATATAGATAAACAGACCCTCGTTCTATGGAAATCAGGTCGTGTAATACTATTCATTTTTATTTTTCATATATTGTAATCATAGTTTACTGCTACGACTAAATGGGATCAAGTGACCCTAAAGCATTGTGTAGTCGGTTTCAACGGATGTATATCAACCGACTTATAAATAATATTAATTTGTCTGCATGAGTAGGTATTATTATTTCTTTTAATAATCATTTATCTGCATCAGCTATAGCCATGAAAACTCCATAATAACCTACTGCTGCTGGACCTACACGGCGTTGCATATAACCTAATGTTTTACGTTCAGCCACAGTTAAAAAAGCTACAGCTAATAAAACAGATACAAACATTAATAATAATTCTAGTATTTGTAACATTTATCTTGTTATAGCTATAGCCCCTACAACTGATAATATTAATTTCCTACTACTATTAATCATTCTAAGTATCATTGATTTCCATTATTATTCCAGTGTATAAGAATGTCCAAGAAGTTACTCATGTGTGGAAGACATACGGAGAAGTCTAAGACGTTTGGTATGAAGATTTGGGACCTCCAAGGGTTCTAGGAATGGACCCAGAAATCAGGGACAAATGATTGGTTGGACCTTGAGACCTACACCTACAATCTACAAGAGTATGCTGGGATGGTGGAATGCGGAATACCTATACACGGGGAAAACATTGGGGCGCCTTGATAAATCCAGGACACTAGTTAACTAATCGTCAGACTTGGCCTGCTTAAATTAGTTAACTAGTTTAGAGTGATAAACCAGAATAAACGTGACCAAAGCTATGACCAATGTACCCTACTTAAGAGACTTGTTACTTTCCAATGAGCCCACTGTGCCGGACCAAGAAACTGTATATGAAAATGGTTGATAGGTGATGAGAAAATTCATGTTTGCAGCAAAGACAGTGAGACCAGTACACCGTTAAATTCAGGTACTGAACTTGGCTAGGGATTTGAAGGAACCTAAAGTAAAACACTGTGCCGGACCACGAAGCTGTATAAGAAAATGCTTAATAGGAGATGAGGCATAACCTTTTACGTCCTTCGAATGGATTATGTACAGGACCAATTCTTCTATTGAAGTTGTTTTTAAAATCATTTCAAGCTGTACTGGTTCAGTCATCAAGGTTTGAACTTATGGTGCGAGTTTGGGTGCAATTTGTTGCACCAAAGAAACTGTATCCTGCACACAACGCCGGGGCACAGGAACCGTGTTGCACATTTTCATGCTACGACTCTTACGGTGTACAGTCTTGTTTATAATTGTAGTGGGGCTAGACTAGGTCCGGATCACGTGTTCTCCAACTGAAAAAATATACAGGACAAAAAGTGTGATTCAGGGCTCTACAGCCATGAAATATCAGCCAGTTTGAGATAAAAAAAGGCTTTCCTAGTATTATTAGAGACAAACGTGACTGAAAATATCACTAAATCCCCCATACTTAAGGAATTAAAGGAATTAAAGGAATTTAAGGAATTTAAGGAATGTGTCTTTTTTGTCCAACGAGACATTTGTCCTGGATTGAGAAGATGTTTTGGGAACGCGCATCACTCTTTTCCACCACTCCACCACTCTACTACATTACGAAATCTAACACTCTATGAGCTTTATAAACTCGAGAAACTATAGCATCACCAAGCGAGAAAAGAGTACACCAAGAGAAACAATCAACAAGCCATGAATATGGAGATCTCTTGAATATGGAGATCTCTTGAATATGGAGATCTACCGGTAATAGATAAATATGAACGATTCTCATAAACTATTTTCAATTCAAAAAAATGCAATCATGGGGAAATGTGTATATAAAAACCGGTAATTTCTATATTTCTATATTTCTATATTTCTATATTTTTACATTTATTCACTGACATGTCTATATAATATATTCGCACTCTTCCAATCGCACTCCATTCACTTTTCCATTCACTTCTTTATTCGCACTCCATTCACTTGTCCATGTTAGAAATTATTTATGAGCACTAGTGTGCAGTACACAGTGGTTCTGGATCCCAATATCGAGACTTGGCTTAGGCTCAAGTCTCCAACCCATATGATGAATGTCATGTGACTGGCCCGCGCCATTACGAATTCCTTAAAGGAGTTTCCCTCCGTTTCACAATTACGAAGGCCTGCTGTGCAGGAAGCCCCGAACTGACTGTATTGGGTAACCCTTCGGGCCCCCGTTCGGCCAGAAAGTATATAAGAACCTGTTGGTTCTTACACTTAGATGAACCTTGAAAGCAATCTCTCCAAGGTGTAATACAGTATACGACTATACGTGTTGATGGTACTGTACTCTATACAGTCCCTAAACATGTCAAGTTCCATCACTCCATTCGCACTCCACCTACCCTTTTCTTTATTCGCACTCTTCTCTATTCGCACTCCATTCGCACCTACCCTTTTTCTCTATTCGCACTTCTCTCTTCTTCGATGACTAAAGTGAAGCCCGCCGCCAGGCTCATGCGTGCAGGAGCCGAGTGTTCGTCGCTAGGCTCTGTTTACGGCGAGTGCATTCTCCGCCTGTACAATGATATGTCCAGGGGCAAGTGTGAACTGGAGTTCCGTGCCTTTAAGCTGTGTGTCCAGACGCACCTCAAGAGGTGATCCTTGGATCCGGACACGGACACGGACACGGACACGGACCCGGATTGGTCGATCCGGAAAAAGTGGTGCTATATTCTGCCTTATTTGGGTTGTGGTTTAATGGATCGACTGTTTGTGATGTTTTCCAATCTTCTTTTCAAGGTGGTTATCGTTTCTCACGGCCACATCGTGGTCTAGACCTGAACATCTCCCAAAATCTGGAATCCATCAATGTTAACTCAGCACTGTTCTTGCTGGATAATACTGTTCTATGTACTGGATAGTACTGTTTAGTACTGTTTAGCACTGCTTTTTTGCTGGATAGTACTGTATAGTACTAGATTCTACTGTTTAATACTGTCTTATTGCTGGATAGTACTAGATTCTACTGAATGTACTGAATGTACTGGATTCTACTAAACAGTACTAATTAGTACTTAGTACTGTCTTATTGCTGGATAGTACTGAGTACTGAATAGTACTAAAATTTTGATCAGTCACGTGGCTCTCTATGCCTATAACCAGTGCGTTTTTCCAGTTTCTGTCCTTTTGTCCTTTGTCCTTTTCCTGTCTCGCTTTTTGGTGCGCCTAGACTTGAACCATCAGAGTATCGTTACATAAGCCATTTTACACCCTAAAAAAAAAAAAAAAAAGCTCATTCCCAGTCTATCTAGAGAAACAGCGGTTTAACCCGTCACTTGTCCATTGTCCATTTGTCTTTGTCCATTTGCTCATTTGTCTTTTTGTCCATTAGTCACTTTGTCTTTGTCTTGTTTTTGTCTTGTCTTGTCTTTGTCTTGTCTTTGTCTTGTCTTTTTGTCCATTTGTCTGTCTTTGTCTTGTCTCACTCTGTCCTTTGTTTGGTCTCTGTCGGCTCCACGCCTTGTCTGCAGTACCATGCGCTTCTTCCTCGGCTCGACTGTGGGGAAGCTCGCGTATCTAGCCGAAATCTCCTTGCTCCATCATCTTTTCTTCCTGACTTCTACCCAACATGGTGCACATCTCCCGGCTCACCACCTACACCAAGGATGACGTGAGAAAGCTTGTGATGATCATCAAGGAGTTTGTGCTCGTGTACAAAGACAACAAGGTCCGCATCAACTACCAGAGCCGCCCCGTGGTGCTTTTCTTTGGCACCGTCATCAGCACCTTTGGCATCGGCACGTTCTTCTCCTTGCGGTCGTTGCTCTACGCCTGGAACGATTATCGCGAGAAACGGTACCGCAACCGGCCCAACTTGATCCGCCAAAGCTCCACCATCTTGAGGAATGGCGCCAGAGAAATCTACATCCCAAAGGGGAAGAACCTGACCTCCCGCATCATTGTCCCGAAACCAGACATGGACCGCTATGCCGCCGATAAGTATGTGTACAAGAACTTTTATCTTAACCAGAAAACGCAGCTGCTGAAGGATCTCTTGAACTCCAAGTTCTTGAACCAGATCTCCATTATCTGGAAGATCTTGATCCCCAAGTTCTACTCCAAGAATACATACTTGCTTCTTTCCCAGTGCTTCTTTTTGGTGTTGAGAACGTGGTTATCCTTGATCATTGCCAAGCTCGATGGCCAGATTGTCAAGAACTTGATCTCCGCAAATGGCAAGAAGTTTGTGAGAGACTTGATCTATTGGATCTTGATTGCCTTCCCGGCGTCTTATACCAATGCCGCCATCAAATACCTTACCAGCCGATTGTCGCTAAGTTTCAGAACAAACTTGATCCGGTATATCCATGACATGTACTTGGACAAGGTCATGACCTACTACAAGATCCTGTTCAACCTGGCCGATATCGAGAACATCGACCAGTACATCACCAACGACGTGGCCAAGTTCTGTGACTCCATCTGTGGGCTTTTCTCCAGCATGGGCAAGCCTTTCATCGACTTGGTCTTCTTCTCGGTGTACTTGAGAGATACTCTCGGCACCGGAGCCATCTGTGGAATCTTTGCCAATTACTTGGTGACGGCGCTTGTTTTGAAGAAGTTCACTCCTTCTTTTGGGAAGCTCTCGTCGAAAAGAACCCACTTGGAAGGTGCCTACTATAACCAGCACTTGAACCTCATCACCAATTCCGAGGAGGTGGGTTTCTACAAAGGCTCGCTCATTGAAAAGACAAAGTTGGCCGAAACGTTTAGGTCCTTGATGAACCATGTGTCGAAGGAGATCAACATCTCGCTCTCTTACTCGTGTCTTGAAGATTACGTCTTGAAGTACACTTGGTCGGCGTGGGGTTACTTCTTTGCTGGTTTGCCTGTGTTCATTGAAGACATATGGCCACTGGGCTCGGATGAATACGTGGATGAAGGTGAGGCGCCGCTCACCAACAAGTCAAAAGCTGGTCCTGTTGACGAAAACCAAAACATGCGCCAATTCATCATCAACAAGAGATTGTTGTTGTCTTTAGCGGACGCGGGCTCCCGCTTGATGTACTCCATCAAGGATATCTCCGAGCTCACTGGCTACACCGACCGGGTGTTTGAGCTTCTTTCCAATTTGCACATGACGCATTCTCCAACCTACAGTTACAACTCCAAATACGGAGCCAGCGATATCCATGGAACGATCCAGAGAAACTACGGTGCAGGAATCAGATTCGAAAACATCCCTGTGATTATCCCGGGACTGGAAGGCTCCGATGGCGAGAAATTGATAGACAAGTTGAGCTTCCATCTCCTGGGAAACCAGAATCTTTTAATCCTCGGGTCCAACGGGTGTGGGAAAACATCCATTGGCCGGATTATTGCCGGATTATGGCCCATTTACTATGGCTTGGTGTCTAAGCCCAACGATGACGACATTTTCTACTTGCCGCAAAAGACATACTTCACCAATGGGAACTTGAGAGATCAAATCATATACCCCTCGTCGTATAGCGATATGCTTGAGATGGGCTACAATGACGACCACCTCTACCATATTTTAAGGGAAGTCAAGTTGGAGTACTTGTTGACGCGAGAAGGCAATTTCAATGTCAAAAAGGACTGGAAAGATGTGTTTAGCGGAGGAGAAAAACAGAGAATGAGCATTGCGAGGATCTTGTTCAAGAACCCCAAGTTTGTTGTCTTGGACGAATCCACCAATGCCGTGAGCACCGATGTTGAAGACTACCTCTTTGAGCTCTTGCAAAAGAAACGCATTGCCTTCATCACCTTCTCGCACCGGCCATTATTGATGAAGTACCACGACTACATCTTGGAGATCAAAAGCGACAAGGACCAGGACAACTGGGTGTTCCACGACTTGACGTCGGAGGAGAACTTGAAGAGCATCGACAACGAGATCAACGACATCGAGTCCAAGTTGGCGCAAGTGGAGAAGTGGGAGGGCCGCAAGCAAGATATCGAGAAGTACTTGGATGGCCATTACGACGATATCGACGAGGCTCAAGACGAGATGGAGGAGTCAATTTCGTTTCTGGTGTAAATACCATACCGTCTATATACAGGGCAGGAAAAGTAGAAACACGGGACAGTAAAACGGGACAGTGAAGCAATAGTTTTTTAGTCCACTTTAAAAGGTTGGGTGTGGATGGCTGCAACCCCCGGAATTGGTCCGCGGCACACCCGTGCACCAGGCAAGGTCAGCAGAAAAAGGCCCAACGCAAACCCCCTTTTTTTCACCAATTTGAAACTGAAAATTAGTTCTGTGGAATGCGGGAATTCCGGACATTACAGTGGATAGTTTAAAGTGAAATTATATAGCGTGAGTGCGTTTTTAAAAGACCAAGAGTGGCAATTCCGACCGCACCCTCGGATCTACAAACTCCAACACCGAGCACTCCAACACCGAGCACTCCAACACCGAGCACTCCAACACACCAGCACTCTAATGTACCGTACCATCTGGGAAACACAGGGTAAAGTAAAAAATAGGAAAAGAAAATACAGGAAAAAACCGGGTGAAACAGGGGGAAACAGAAAACGGCGGGAAGGACAATTGCAGCAATTCGCGTAATTCAGAGGAGCCGGCTAATAAGGCCGTCCGTCACGTGGCCCGCGCCGCGTGGCCGGCCCCACGCGCCTCGTCCCCCCTTCATCTCTCGAGAAAAAAAACGCCTACTCCATTCCATTAACAAGTCAGTCCTGTGACCTTTACACCATGTCGGAACCCATCAGAAAGGCTAGCGACATCTCCAAAGCACCTACGCCTCAGAATACGCCCTCCAGCGTGGCCAACCTGTACCTCAAGCAAAAGCCCAGCGTGGGCACGATCAGTGAAGAGGATGAAAACAACTTGAGCAAGCAGTTGGCCAACAACCCGGCGCTTTTGTCGATGATTCAGGGCAAGTTGGGCAACTTGGTGGGCCAACAAAGCGGGTATGTGGAGCTGTTGCCCAAGCAAGTCAAGAAGAGAGTGTTGGGGTTGAAGGCGGTGCAGCAACTGCAGATGAAGTTGGAGGCGGAGTTCCAGAAGGAGTTGTTGGAGTTGGAGAAGAAGTACTTCAAGAAATACGAGCCATTGTATGAGAAGCGAAAAGCCATCATCAGCGGAGACCAAGAGCCTACTGCTGAGGAGATCGAAGTGGGCGAGGAGTTGGAGGCCGAGGCCAAGGATGGGGAGGAGGAGGCTGAAGAAGCCGAGGCTGATGCCGATGGCGACGACGACGACGAAGAAGACGTCACGGGTATCCCCAACTTCTGGTTGACGTCGTTGGAGAACTTGAGCTCCGTCAGTGAAACCATCACCGAGAGAGACAGCGAGATCTTGCAGTACTTGAAAGACATCCGCATGGAGTACTTGGAGACGCCCGGCTTCGAGTTGATCTTTGAGTTCAACCAAAACCCATACTTTAGCAACCAGCTATTAACCAAGACGTACCACTACCAGGCGGAGTTGGGCTACTCGGGCGACTTTGTGTATGACCACGCCGACGGATGTGAGATCAACTGGAAGTCCAAGGAGCAAAACGTCACCATCAACATCGAGAGAAGAAAGCAGAGAAACAAAAACACCAAGCAGACCAGAACCATTGAGAAGTTGACGCCCACCGAGTCGTTCTTCAACTTCTTCGACCCTCCAAAGGCTCCTCAGGTGGACTCGGACGAAGAAAACGAGGAGGATGAGGATGACGAGTTGAACGACTTGGAGGAAAGATTAGAGTTGGACTACCAGCTCGGAGAGGAGATAAAGGACCGCTTGATTCCTCGTGCCATTGATTGGTTTACTGGGGATGCCGTGGGCTTTGGATACCCTGAAGACTTTGACGACGAGGAAGATGACGACGTCGACAGCGAGGAAGAAGATGACGAGGATGCTGAAGAAGGCATCAACGAGACCGGGCCCAAGGAAAACCCTCCTGAGTGCAAGCAGCAGTGAGCACCTGAAGTAATCAAAAAAATACCTGCTGCGGTGCCAGGCTTTGAGTATTGGAACTATGCTTATAGATATAACAAAGCAAAAGCTAGAATGCTACATAATGGAACCAGACGTAGACAGATGGCACGTGTTGGAAGGTTTTGGTGGGCCTCTAGATATTGGAAGTGCCTCTTCTCCTGGAGTGCATATAAGACAAACCTCTTCTGATGGAGTGCATATAAGGTGTTAGGGGCGGGTCCAAAATCACATGCTTTTTTAAAGTGCACCCAAGTAGAATGCGGCCAAGCAATCGCCTAAGCTGCAACACGCCACACCAGCAGCGCCCTTCAAAAACGCCCCACCACGTAAAACGCAACATGCACAGAAACCCCCCGCCAAAAGTCCAAAATATTCAAAGCAAATGTGCAACTCCAAGCGTCTCCCCCCTGCCACGGAGTTCCGTCATGTCTGGACCACATTCCCTTGGCCAAGGTTAGGTTCGAAGCCAGCTGCTGCATGCAGTGCCATGAGCAATTGATAAGCAACGCCAAAAGGGAAAGTGTCCAGTCAAAAAGGAGAAAGAACAAAGAAAAAGGAGAAAGGAGAAAATGAGAAAAAAGTAGTAGAGGGAGAAAAAGTAGTAGAGGGAAATTGATGAATATTTATATAAAGACGGGTCGAAGGGTGTGTATAATGTGGATACTGAATTGTGAGTGTTAACTATGGGTGTGAATTATTGGTGTCAATTATTGGTGTGAATTATTGGTGTGAATTTGAGGATGAATTATTAGTAAGGGCAGGGCTCGTAACGGGTGATTTTGGGCAGCAGCAATTGGGGGGTTAAAACTGCCTAAACTGCCTAAACTGCCTGAACTGCCTAAACTGTCTAAACTGTCTAGACTGTCTAAACTGCCTGAACTGCCATTGTTGAATCATGAAAACCCCGACTTTTATACTTACGTAATCTTCCGTTTCTCCCTTTGGATTTGGGAGTATAGGCGTGACTGGCGGATTGGTTGTGGGCTGCATAGAAGAGAATCGGACTTTCTGCAGCGCTGCTATCACAATGGAGCGCCCAAGCGAGGCGTGGTGGAACTTGCTGGAGCAACCTGTCACACCCATCACACCCATACCCCATACCCCCATACCCCCAAAAACACTCTGAAACACTCTGAAACACCCTTCGTACTTGTATCTCCTTGTGTCTGTGTATTGTTTAACTGTGTCTGGTAGTGTCTGTGTATTATCTGTTTGTGTCTATTTGTATTTGTGTAGTGTCTGTTTGTGTCTGTTTGTGTCTTGTATCCCTTGAAGTATATAAACCTCTCTTTCGCTTTATTGGTGTTTGGTCGCTTTATTGGGGTGGTGTGTTTGGGGCCTTGGAGCAGGCACAGCGACGGCATACGCGGCTGCTGCTCACAGTGCATGGGCTGCTGCTCAGAGTGCATGGGCTGCTGCGAAGCTATCTAATTGTGCATGAGGTATCCGAGGCCCATGCGTATTTAAGGATCGAAATTGGCGGCCCCCTGCACTATATAACTGTGCCCTCTTCCCTGCCGTGCCGTGCCAATTATTTGCCAAATAATTGGACTTTTCTTCTTTTTCACATCCACTCCAAAATGTCCAAAACATTCTCCTCCAGGTCCTTGGACCACTTGTCGTCCTATGCCGTGGTGGGCTCCGCCAAGTCCTATGCTCTTTCCTATAAATACGTCCTGGTCTTTTCCACATATGCCATTGCCCTTTCTAACTTTGCCAACGAAAACTTCATCAGCAAGGTTCCCTTTGTGAAGGACACGGTTTCGTTTGCGGACGCCAAATTCGATGCCCTTGTGCTTGACAAGGTGGATGCCTTGCTTGCTCACCCTTATGTGCAGAAGGCCCAGGGGTTTGCACTTGCCTCTTTGAACCAAGCGTCCGAGAAGGTCGAGGCCTTGAAGGCCCAGTTGGGCCAGCTCCATTCCGCCGTGTACCAGAGAATTTACGGCTACAAGCAGCTCAGCGAAGACACGGTGTCTGCGTACTTGAAGCCGGTCAATGAGTATGCCTCTAGTACGGTGGACAAGGTGTTGCCCAAGGCCAAGAACGCCGCCAAGAAGGCCGAGGACACCACCACCAACGAGATCGCCAAGTCCATTGACATTGTTCACGACACCTACGAGAGATCCAAGGACTTGATCTCGGCCAAATCCACCGAGGTGTCCAGTGCAGTCATTGATACCTACAACAAAGAGTTCGAGGCCGTGCCCGAGAAGAACTACATTGCCAAGGTGGCCGCAGCCTCCGTCAATACCAGTGTGGCGTTGTTGAAGAACGTCAACTCCGACTATATCCACCCTTTGAGGGAAAGCACGCACAACTACGTCAACGAGACCATTGCCAAGGCCGACAAGGAGGCCCAGGAGCTCAAGCACAAGGCGCAGGCCGTGGCCAAGGACGCCAGCACGCAGTTGAACAAATCCACCAACGGAGCTATTCCGGTGGTCGAGGCCTCGGCTTAAGTTTAAGTCATTCTCTACAGCCCACGTATACATGTTCAGTTCACGTATACATGTTCAGTTCACGTATACATGTTCAGTATACAATACCGGGTAGATATATTTAAGTAGAACACATTCAAGTAGACATTCATCAGCTATATATAAGTATAAGTAATACGATAAGGTCATCTCTAATTAGTTGGACACACCCTCTTGGAGACGGAAGCCAGTTGCTCGTCTTGGTAGAGGCGTTTGCCCAAGACCGAGCCGAGCTTGGAGGGCCCAGTGGTCACCACCTTGGTGCCGATCTGGTTGGCATAATACTGCTTGAAGTTCACGCTCGTCTCCTTCAACGTGGACTCTTCTAACTTCACCAAAAACATCTTCCAGTAACGGAGCTTCTTGGCACACATGTCATCGCTGAACCACGTCAACACGCCCAGAGGCACCTGGTGCAGGAGGATAAAGTCGTAGCCAAAGATCAAGAGCACGTTGCACCAGTTCTCGTATTTGGCCTTGTTGATGTAGAGACTATACTCGAGGGTCTCGAGGCACGTTTTCTCCGCCTCTTTCAACTTGGCAAGGTTAAGCGTGGAAGTCTCGGTGGGGTTCTCACACCCGCAGATCTTGAGCCATGTTTTGGCCGAGTAGTTATGGTCCTGGTTGAATTTGGATGCAAGGATGATCATGCCCAAGAAGAGTTTCTTGGGGCAAAGGCTGGTGGACTTGTTGCTGTTGATGATCTTGAACAAGTAGTAGCAGCAGATCTGCAACGACTGGGTGGTGGTTTTCGATCTTCTCATGACCTCGAGAATGAAGAACCGGAGTTTGGAGTCGTCGAGGGGGAAGCACCGGGGGTTGCAGTCTTTGGAGGGTCTGGGGTCTTGGTAGCAAAGCTTAAGCAAGCCCAAGGTGCAGTTGATGAGAATGGAGTTGAACTGCGCCTTGGTCAAGTGCTCATTATAGTACTTCAGGTTGTTTGGGGAATAGTGGTCCGAGTCCAAGGAGGACGAGGGAGAGGGGGGCAGAAGCCCGGGGGCGGATTTGGGGGACGCCGAGCCCTCGGGGGTGAACATCCTGGTTCAGGTCCTCGGATGCTCGGATGCTCGGGGGAATATTTGGACAAGCTTGTCTCGTTCACTTCTTCTTCTACTTCCGGGTGCGCCGACCTAGATAGAAGAAACCATTTTGATCCGAGAATTCAGGCAGACAAAAGGACAAAAGGGAAAAGGGGAAAAGGGGAAAAGGGAAAAGGGTTCTTTGAATGGAGGAGTCGAGTTTAGCCAGCTAAAAACGGCAAGATGGAAATGCAGCGAAACCAGGTTAATCCGTAACCTAAACCAACCGATCTGGACCTGAGGAGTGGGGTGCCAGATATATATAAAAGCCGGGAGCGATGTGAAAGATGTGAAATGAAAAAAAGGGGGAAGCGAAAAGGGCGATGTTTTGGGTGGATTTGGAAAAAGTGTGGATCCAGGAGGGGAGAGTGTGGATTTGGAAAAAGTGAAAAAGTGTGGTTTTGGGCAAGTGTGGATTTGAGGGAAAGTGTGGGAGGGTGTGGCTTGCGCGGCTTATATATCATGGGTTCCACGCAGCACCCTGCTTCCAGGAATTACTCATTATCGGGATGCATAGTTAGTCATGGATCACGCGCGTCACGTGCCGCGTGTTTTCCGCGGGCCTCGATCGCAGAAACCGGCCCGGCCTCTTCTCCGCCCTCCTCGACGTCACATGTGGTGCGACAATCTCCAGAATCACGAGAATGACGAGAATGACTCTTTGTCCGAGACCTGGAGGAATTCCGCGCTCGCCTCCAAACCCGCCCCAAAAAATCGCTTATCTTCCCGTTTTCGCCCGCTTCCGGCTGCGAACCCTATTCTATCATGTGATCAATATGCTACTTCAATTCTCACTCTAGTCCAGTCCAGTCCAGTCTTGTCTAGTTAAATCTTGTCTAGTCTAGTCTTGTCTAGTTAAGTCTTGTCTAGTTAAATCTTGTCTAGTCTACTTTCAGTCTAGTAGTGTCTCTAGCTCTAGTCTAGTCTAGTAGTGTCTAGTAGTAGTGTCTAGTCTAGTCTAGTCTACTTTCAGTCTAGTCAAGTAGTACTTCTAGTCTAGTCTAGTCTTGTCTAGTCTAGTTTAGTTTAGTCTAGTCAAGTAATAGCGTCTAGTCTTGTCTAGTCTGTAGTTCAAGTGTCTTGTCTAGTCTACTGTCTACTGTCTAGTCTACTGTCTACTGTCTAGTCTACTGTCTACTGTCTAGTCTAGTCTATTCTAGTAGTGTCTATTAGTGTCTAGTAGTGTCTAGTAGTGTCTAGTAGTGTCTAGTAGTGTCTAGTAGTGTCTAGTAGTGTCTAGTAGTGTCTAGTAGTGTCTATTAGTGTCTTTCAGTGTCTAGTAGTGTCTATCTATTTCCGGGAGTGTCCAGCGTCCAGTCTTGTCTTGTCAATTCTAGCCTTGGTTCAAGTGTCCCAGTGGCAGTGCCTCGTTATAGGTACCTAGTATGGTGTATGCATTCTAATCGCACAGTTGAGAATCAAGTGAATTGATATGGACACGTGACTAGATTTTCCAAGACTGTATAAATATAAAGAATTCAACATCTAGATCTTTCGGTGTTGGTACTGTATATAGCACTTTGTCGTAGTCTTTGGTAGTGTATATAGCACATTGTTAAAGTCTACTTCCTCTACTCTCAAGGCCAAATCTTTAGCAATCTATGGTAGGCTCTTTCCTACTCTAGTTTATATAGCTATGTGTAGAGTTTCTATTTCAAAACTGAGCGAAAACTCAGGTCTATAATATCCTTCACTTCCTTGTAGCTGACAATGATGCAGCTATCCTCCTCCCGTGAAATGAGTTGAATCTTCTCGTCTATGCCCACGTCCAATTTATTGAGGTTCACCAAGATCCTCAGTAGATCAATCACCGGCTTGCCCACCTCGTTCACCGTCTGGAAAAGGTAATCTCGGAACAGGCTGATGATGAACCCACTGCCTCCAATCTCCCCCGAGAACTCCGATTGGCTGAGTAGAAAGTTGATCTTGGCCAAGAGCCGGAACAACCTTCCGTTCTCCACCTCCGACAGCAACTGGCTCTCGTAGTAGTCCGTCAGATCCTGGAACCCATTCATGATTTCAAGCAGCTGCTTCGAGAGGTATCGCCCATAGAACTCGTATAAGCTGAATGCCTCGCCGGCCTCCATCAACATTCTCATCACCGACACAATGTCATCACTAAAGCTTATGGAGCTATAGGACTGTAAGTACATGATGATGGAGTCGGTGGGAACGCCTCTCATGTTGGGAGGAAGAGTGGCACTCGCCAACTCGGAGATCACCTTGCCTAGCCGCGTGATATCTGCCATCTGCATCTCCTTGAGCGTTCTCGCCGTGCCGATATCTTCGGCCCTTCTCTCAAGAATCTCGTGATCTAGGATATCATCGGCACACACTGCACCCAACCTCACCCTGTTTTTGTTGGTCACTAGAACCTTGCTCATCGACATCGAACTGCCTGCAAACAACCCCGCCTCGTGGATAGAAATAAGAGCCCCGGTTAGCTGGATAAGGTAGCTCCACAAGAGCTTTTCGCCCACAGGCTCCAACCTCACCCCGAGCTTCCTGGTCATGTGTTGATCTTGTAATGTGTTCGCCAATGGATAATAGTCATATGCAAGACATAACGTTGGCTCGCCGCTGGTGCCGAACCCAACCGACGTGAATGCGTCTTGAAGTCGTACCACATTGGGATTGGAAACTCTCTTCCACTTTTTCACCGTCGCAAACGGATGCTCGTTGAGGATTCTAAACTTGGAGCTGTAATCAATTCTCCGCAATACATATGGTAGGCCGTCGATGTTGGAGTTCACTTTGTAGACACACGAGGGTAATTGGTACACACTTGACAATTGGTCAAACGTCGAGTCGATTGGAACCAATGAGTGGTACACGCCAACATGTTCCGGTAAAGACAGCTGAGGCAAAGTCTGCAACGTGGCCTCATTTTTCTTGGTGATTGTTTCACGTACATCATTCGGTATGAACATGTCGTTCACGTTGGTCTCATATGCCTGGAGGGTAGGTGCCAACCTTGGTGGAGGAGCAGGGGCGTACAAGTGGTAATTCAACGGGTACGCCAGCACGTTCTGCCCATGGAACAAGAACTCCGGGACACCATTCATGGTGCTAGGGTTGGTAGAAGCGGCAACTGCTGAACCATTGGGTAGGTAAGGGTTCTGTTGCTTTGCAGTTTGAGACACCGGTTGCATGATCCTCAGAGGTCCCGAGACCGCTTGGGGTGTATGGGGCACGGTGTTTTGCAGGTATTGCGACAGAAAGCCATCGTTTGACACGTTATTTGACGTGGGAAAAGAAAAATGCTCCTCGTATGGACTTGAAGGCGTGAATGAAGGGGTTGAAGTATTGAACTTCCTGCTCAATGGCGTTGCCAGGCCATTGGGGCTGTTCTCCAGTCCTCCGGGCACAGTAGCTCTATTGCTTGCAGATTCCATACCAGATGGAACAAACACCGGGATTTCCTTGACTTTGGGCGAGAGCGCTGCAAACTTATTGGTGACCGCCAGCACCGACGGCTGGAAAGAAGGCGTTTTCGTGTTGAACTTGCGCTTTGTATCCATGGAAGCCATGGTTGGTCTGGAAGTGGCGGCCGACGAGGCCATTGATTGGTTGGAGAAAATCGTGGACGCATGTTGCATCGTCGGAGAGGTTGTATCCGTATAAAGAGTGGTTTTGTTCAGGTTGGGAGACCCCATGGAGCCTTGTGTTTGCGTTTGCGTTTGGGACACCGTTGGGGTTTGGGACTCGGGGTCTACTTTGGCCGACAGAGGGTGGGAGAAGGCACACCCCTTGTTTTCGAATTTGCAGTATCCATAGATTAGAACGTTTTTGCAAGGGATCTCCTTTGCTGAGTCCGGGTTTATGTTCATTGGGATGAAGAACGGGGGAGGTATGAGAGGAAAGAGAGTATGGAGTAGGACGCGAGACATGGTATCGCGCGGTGGGCGCACGACCCGGGCTCGCGGGTGCAAATTTGGCCTGGAAAGAGGCAACCATATTCAATTGCTACTTTTCTATTGTAATTTACATCAAAATGGAAGCCAAATATCAATATACATGGACATATAAAACCATACGGGTATATATCTTTTTTTGTCTTCTTTTTTTCTGGTGTTTATGGTGTGTCTCAGGGCCGCATTGGTTGGGTATATAAGAGTTGGGTATATAAGACCGGGCTATATAAAAGGCTGCGACCCCCACATCTCCCCGCCACCATGACCCACACACTTATTTTGACCGGTGCTTCTAGAGGTATGTTCTTTCCCCCCATTCCCACTTTATCGTCAACGTGTTACTAACCGTAGGTATTGGAGCCTCAATAGCCAAGATCTTCCTTGACCAAAACCCCAACGGGAACCTCGTTGCAGTGGCACGGACCACTGCTCCTCTTGAGTCTCTCCAGAAGGAGTACGGTGAACGGGTCACCACGGTGTCGGCGGATGTTGCGGATCCTGAAACCGCCGAGAAGGTGGTGCTGTTGGCATTGGAGAAGTATGGGGCCATTGACTCCATCATAGCCAATGCTGGGGTTTTGGATCCCGTGGGGCCTATTGCAGATGCAGATGTGAAGGCATGGAGACGGCTTTACGACATCAACTTTTTCTCGGTGGTGGAATTGGTCCAGGCGGCGCTTCCCCACTTGAAAAAGTCCAAGGGCAAGATCGTGGTGGTGCTGTCCGGTGCATCCACCAGTGCTTACCATGGCTGGGCGGCCTATGGCTCGTCGAAAGCGGCTTTGAACCACTTCATTCGCCACATTGCGGTTGAAAACGAGGATGTGCAAGCCCTCTCGTTTGCCCCTGGAGTCGTTGATACTGCCATGCAAAAGGATATTCGGGAGGTGTTCGGGGCCAACATGCCGGAAGACAGTCTCAAGAGGTTCACTGATTTGCACTCCAACAACCAGTTGTTGCCTCCGGATGTGCCTGCCAGGTACTGTGTGAATTTCGTGTTGAAGGACTGGTCCAAGGGTATGAATGGGGAATACTTTAGGGTGGGAGACGAGTCGTTGGAAGCCTATAAATAGGAGTAGAGTAAGCTCGGTCCTGTATCTAGAGCATGCATGAACACCATGTACAACATTGCCCTATTCTGGAATAGTATGAATTTATGAGTTATTTGAAAGTATAACACTTGTAGAATTTTTCATAAAGTTTTATGAATTTGGTTATTTATGGAATTTATAATTATTCCGATTTTTGGTGGTGTGGTTGGTTCATCACCTGATTTTAAGTGGTTCGCAGGATTCGTATAATGTGACATTTCCACGTCAAAAAAATTGACCCCACAAAAGCTTACTCAGCCAATTCCACATAACCAACCAAATTTGGTTGTGAAACCAACCTGAAACATTGCCACAGCAAGTGACACAAAAGCAAGTGACACAAAAGCAAATGGAAACGATATAAGTACCACAAATCCCCCCCCCATTTTTTTTTTTACAACTCGTCTCATGGTGGATCTTGCAAAGGGTGCAGTGTGCCGTACCGCTACAGCAAAAAGCGATCTGATTTTTTCCGAGTCTCACTTATCTTCAAACCCAATACCATGATTCCAGGAATCAGACTCGCCCCTCGAACATTTAGAGGCCCCCTTTCAAAAGCACGTGTGCCAAGGAGTTTTCTTAGATGCAACTCGTCGTTTCCAAATCCTCCTCCGCCAGCCAAAAACGGCCGGGGAGTGATTCTCGGAGCGCTAGCCATCTTGGCCGTGGGATCGACTATTGGTGCTTCCTTATACAACAAGAACCCGCCCACCTCTGCCGTTGAGCCGCAAAAAGGCCCGGCGTTTTCCGAAGAGGAGGTCAAGGTCATCTTTGTGTTGGGAGGCCCGGGGTCCGGCAAGGGAACGCAGTGTGCCAAGCTTGTTGCTGATAGGGGCTTTGTGCATCTTTCAGCAGGCGACTTGTTGAGAGCAGAGCAAAAGAGGGAAGGCTCCAAGTACGGAGAGATGATTGCCCAATGTATCAAGGAAGGAACCATTGTTCCGCAGGAAGTCACGCTTGCTTTGCTCCAACAAGCAATCACCGAGGAGTACAACAAGAAGAACCACCGGTTCTTGGTGGACGGGTTCCCTAGAAAGATGGACCAGGCCCTTACGTTTGAAGAGCAGATTGTCAAGTCCAACTTCACCCTCTTTTTCGAGTGTCCGGAAGCAGTGATGCTCCAGAGACTTCTAGAGAGGGGGAAAACCAGTGGGCGCACCGACGATAACGTGGAGAGTATCAAGAAGCGGTTCCGGACGTTTGTGGAGACGTCCATGCCGGTGGTGGACTACTTTGACAAGGAAAACCGAGTGGTGAAGCTTCAATGCGACAAGCCCGTGGACGAGGTGTACCAGACGGTCAAGAAGGCCTTGGACCAACGTGGAATCAATTGATTGTAAATATTATTTAAGACTATTAGAGCCGACCACTATATGGATCGGCGTGCTCCACTATGTTAAGTGTGTCTGTATGATGCTGTCATGTTGTTATTGATTTGTATGATGGTTGTGTTATGGTTGTATGATGGTTTGTGATGCTTCTTTAGGAGAGGAGCCATGGCCGGGCACTCCAGAATGTATCGTCGATGATGTTGGTATGGTGCAGAGTGATCTTCCCCTTTCTCCTCATCTTGTCGAGCCTTTGCTTTTGGCGAGAGCTGAGTTCGGCCCCATCACCTGTTTCGAGTTTCTCGTACTCCCTCACAATCACCGTGCCCTTCTTGAAAATCTCCGGCTCGTCGTTGTAGTTGATGCCACACCTGGAGAAAAGAATCTCGTTCTTATCCTTGGATAGCGAGCCCTTGAGCTCATTCTCGGCGTCCTTCCCACTCATGCCACACACATTCATGAGGCTCCAGAACGTGGTGTTGTAGAGATTGTTGATGTGACAGTCCACCTGCCGCCAGCTAAAGTAATCACGAACCACCTTTGTGTTCGGATAAACCACGGCCCGGGCATCGAACGTCGGGAGCCGCAGCGGCTGGATCGCCTTCTCCGGGAACTCCAGGTTCCAATGCAACGTATAGTGCACCGACATGAACGCAGCAAACGTCGACACCAACTTCATCTCCCTGCGCTCAAACAACTCCGTGCCTTTCCGTAGAAGAAACAGGTACTCGTCGGAATCGCCGTACGCCATGACGATGTCGGGGAACTGCTCCATCATGCTGAGCGCCGCTCTGTTCATGACCTCCAAGGCCCGGGCATCGTTGGGCTTGGCGAACTCATAGAACGTGGAGAATTTGTGGAACCCTTTGCCGTCCACGCGGATCACAATGTGCGTTTCGGGAAGAAGGTAGTTTTCCCTTTCGAACTGCTTGACGTACTCGAACCGGGAGTTGGCCATTTTGAGCGAGGGTGCTAGATGAGGGTGCAAGATGAGGGTGCTCGATGAGGGTGCTACACTGTACGCAGCAGTGCGCATTTACGGTATCTTTCAAGTAGCCATCCAGGCCATGGATATACAGGATAGAGGAGAGGCCTTAGACCCAGTACAAATAAATAGGGGTTATTTACCGATCCAGACCATAATAGTAACCTTTGAAAAATAACATTAACTAAATTACAAAACCATTTTTTTTACCACAAGTTGACTCCATTCCACCTTGGGGCCCCCCACCCCCCATCCAAAACCTCGGGTGCGCACGTGACCTCATCACAAAAATTTATCAAAATCGCATCAAAATTTCCCTCCTAATCGCAGACCGAACTACATTCATCCTCCATGAGTGCTCAATTAAGGACACTAGAGCGCGAAGAACGCTTCAAAAATCCTCCCACGGATAAGTCCGCCTACCCGCTCCTCGTGGAAGCCGTGGCTCCGCACGTCGGGTCGTTCAATGCGTTGACCGATGGCCCCGATGGAGGCCTCTTGAACTTGGCAGTCAAGGATATTGGAACAAAAACCATTTTCGACTCCGCCGACAGCTCCTCGTTGGGAAACAAGTTGCAGATGAGAGTGGACTCCGTGCAGCTAGCCAAGCCCGCCGTGCCTCCTTCCGACAAGGTGTCGTTGGTGAGAAGAACGTACCCCAGCGAGTGCAGAGAGAGAATGACCACATACCGTTCCAAGCTCATGCTTAAGCTCACGTGGACGGTCAATGATGGCGACGAGGTATCGGAGGTCCGTGACTGTGGACAGGTGCCCATTATGGTCAAGTCCAACCGATGCCACTTGGAAAAATTCTCTCCCAAGGAGTTGGTGGACCACCGAGAAGAGTCCGATGAGCTTGGAGGATACTTCATTGTGAATGGTATTGAGAAGCTCATCCGTATGTTGATTGTGCAAAGAAGAAACCACCCCATGGCCTTGATCCGGCCCTCTTTTGCTAACAGAGGCGCTGCCTACTCCAAATTCGGTGTGCAGATCAGATGTACGCGGCCCGACCAAACGTCCCAGACAAACGTGTTGCACTACCTTAACGATGGTAACGTGACCTTTAGATTCTCGTGGAGAAAAAACGAGTACCTTGTTCCGGTGATGATGATCTTGAAGGCGTTGATCGAGACCAACGACCGGGAGATCTTCGATGGCATCGTGGCCTCCGACACCTCCAACTCCTTCTTGACCGATCGGTTGGAGTTGCTCTTGCGTACCTACAAGCAGTACAACCTCTACTCCAAGAAAGAGACCTTGGCATACTTGGGAGACAAGTTCCGCGTTGCCTTTGGTGGCACGCCCGACAAATCCGACATTGAGATCGGAAAGGAGGTGTTGAACAGAATTGTGCTTGTGCATTTGCCAGACAATGCCGACAAGTTCCGCATGTTGTTGTTCATGATCAGAAAGTTGTACACTCTTGTTGCCGGAGACTGTGCCCCGGACAATCCAGATGCCACGCAGCATCAAGAAGTGTTGTTGGGAGGTTTCTTGTACAGTATGATCATCAAGGAGAAGATCGACGAGTATTTGCAGAGCATACAACTCCAGATCAACTCCGACATAAACAGGGGCACGCGGGTCAACTTCTCGGACAGAAAGTACATGACGCGGTTGTTCATGAGAATCAACGAGAACATTGGTCAAAAGTTGCAGTACTTTTTGTCCACGGGTAACTTGGTTTCCCAATCCGGGTTGGATTTGCAGCAAGTCTCGGGTTACACAGTTGTTGCCGAGAAGATCAACTTCCACCGGTTCATAGCCCATTTCAGAATGGTGCACAGAGGTTCTTTCTTCGCCGAGTTGAAGACCACCACGGTCAGAAAATTGTTGCCCGAATCATGGGGGTTCTTGTGTCCTGTGCACACGCCCGATGGATCGCCCTGTGGTTTGTTGAACCACTTGTCCCACAAGTGTAAGATTGCCACGCATGCTTCGGACGTTTCCAAAGTGCCAGAAGCTTTGGCCAGGTTGGGTGTTTCGCCCGCCCACACTTTTGCAGCCGGCCCCAACTTGTGCTGTGTCCAGTTGGACGGTAAGATTGTTGGATGGACTACACACGAGCAAGGAAAACTCGTGGCCGATGCCTTGCGTGTTTGGAAGGTCCAAGGTGGCCATGGCTTGCCTCTTGACTTGGAAATCGGATACGTGCCCCCCTCATCCAAGGGCCAATACCCCGGCTTGTTCATTTTTGGAGGCCACTCGAGAATGATGAGACCCACCAAGTACTTGCCTTTGGAGAAGGAGGACATTGTTGGTCCTTTCGAACAGGTTTACATGAACATTGCCGTGACTCCAGCAGAGATCGAGAAGAACAACCATACCCATGTGGAGTTTGCACCCACCAACATCCTTTCGATCTTGGCCAACTTGACGCCATTTTCCGACTTCAACCAGTCGCCAAGAAACATGTACCAGTGTCAAATGGGTAAGCAGACCATGGGTACGCCCGGCGTGGCCCTTGCACACAGATCAGACAACAAGTTGTACCGGTTGCAAAGCGGGCAGACGCCCATTGTCAAGGCCAACTTGTACGATGAGTATGGAATGGACAATTTCCCCAACGGGACCAATGCCGTGGTGGCGGTCATTTCTTATACGGGATACGATATGGACGACGCCATGATCATCAACAAGTCTGCGGACGAAAGAGGATTCGGATACGGAAGTGTTCTCAAGGTGGAAAAGGTGGACTTGGGCATGAAGCGGAGAAGAGGAGAAGCCATCACGGAGCATTTCGGGTTCGGGGCCGACGAGTGGCCGCAAGAGTGGAAGGACAAGTTGGACGAAGATGGGTTCCCTCTTATTGGAGTCAAGGTCGAAGAGGGAGACCCCATCGTTGCTTTCCATGACGATAGCACGGGCAAAACCAAGGTCAAGAGATACCACTCCAGTGAGCCCGCGTACATTGAAGAGGTGAAGCTTCTAGGAGACGATGCCGGCGACCAGGAGTGTCAACAGATCACCATCAAATACCGAGTCACCAGAGCTCCTTTGATCGGAGACAAGTTCTCGTCCCGACACGGACAAAAAGGTGTTTGCTCGCGCAAGTGGCCTACCATCGACATGCCGTTCTCGGAGTCCGGAATGCAGCCGGATGTCATCATCAACCCCCACGCTTTCCCCTCGCGGATGACCATCGGGATGTTCGTGGAGTCTCTTGCTGGAAAAGCAGGAGCGCTCCACGGAATGGCGCACGACGCCACGCCCTGGAAGTTCAGTGAAAGTGATACCCCGGCCGATTACTTTGGCGAGCAGTTGAAAACCGCAGGATATAATTACCACGGAAACGAGCCCATGTACTCGGGAGCCACGGGCGAGGAGCTCAGAGCCGATATCTACATTGGAGTGGTGTACTACCAAAGATTGAGACACATGGTCAACGACAAGTTCCAAGTCAGATCCACGGGTCCGGTCAACTCGTTGATGATGCAGCCCGTCAAGGGCCGGAAGAGAAACGGAGGTATTCGTGTGGGAGAGATGGAGAGAGATGCATTGATCGGCCACGGAACGTCATACTTGCTCCAGGATAGATTGTTGAACTCGTCCGATTACACGCAAACGCCCATCTGCCGGACGTGTGGCTCTTTGCTAAATACCCAGCTGTCGGTGCCACGCATCGGGTCCTTCTCCTCCGTGAGATGCCGTGCATGTTCCGACAAGTTGGACGACTACATCCAAAAGGGCATTTACGTTGACGAGGCGGACATTTGGGAGGATGGCCAGGGGGTCAAGTTCGTGGGTGGCGAGGACACGACCAACGTGGCCATTCCATTTGTCTTGAAGTACTTGGATTCCGAGTTGAATGCCATGGGCATCAAGTTGAAGTACAACGTCACGCCAAACTAGCATAAGCTCCAAGGAGCAATTGATCATTATAACAAGTATCGAAAGATCATAATAAAATCACTGTACCGGAAGTTATAAAACACCAAGAGTATTAGTTTGATCAATAGGAGTTATACTATTTATTATAACTATGGCAACAGCCTTTATGGGTAGCAATAGCCCAAAATCTGAATGTAATAAATCCAAAATATTTATGACAAATAAAATAGTAAATAAAAATATAACAAATCCTAAATTAATTTTTAAAGAAATAGGAATAACACCAGAATTATGATGAGAAAATTTAGATAAAGGAATAGTACAAAATGAAATAAAAGATAATTTAAAAGATAAATCAGGTATATATATAATAATAAATAAAATAACACAAAATTATTATATAGGTTCAGGTAAAGTAAATAATTTAAATTTAAGATTTAGAAATCAATTAATACNCAAAGGATAAATCGGGAATATATATAAATTATTATATAGGTTCAGCAAAAGTAAATAATTTAAATTTAAGATTTAGAAATCAATTAATACAAAATAATAATAAAGGTAATAAAGTATTAAAAAATGCATTAAATAACCAACTAATAATGATGAGAATTATATAGAATTATTAGCTTTAGAAACATCATATACATCTTTATAATATTATAACTGAAGCAGGTAAATTTCAAGGATATAAATATAAAGAATATGATTTAAAAAATAAACCTAATTTAAACAACACTAGAAAAGCTCTATATACTCTGCTAAAATAAAGGGGGAGTTCTTGTATTTTCATGGCTGTGTCTTTGGCTTCTTCTCGCTACTCTAGTCGTTTATAGTGCTAAATAATGCCCATGCTATTACTCCCAGATATGAAGTGGACTAAAATACCCAATAGCAGTGAGTGTTTTGCATTATTTGTCCAAGATCAAGTTTCGTCAATCATGAATTTATATTAATCCAAGGAATGCTACTCTCGTGTCACAGTACCTCCAGTTTGGGTGCAACATTTGAAGCAAGTTGATTGGGGTGCGCAATCCATGTGCGCGGGTGCAGGTGGGTGCAAAGTTGTGTCCAGAGTAACCATATCCACTAGGCTATACATGCCTAAATATATTCATTACTAGATTCTGTACTAGTTCATTCGGGAAAGATGCTTGGATTTTTCATACACTTCTGCATTTAGACAAGACTGGTTTATTTTCGTAGATCTTTTATGTTGGTATATGCAGGATAAGGTGGATTCACGTGAGGACGAATCTATATTATCAGTATTATCATTAACTAAAGAAAGATTAGATTTATTGAAAGATTTACGTAAAAAACATAAACAATATTTCAAAATTGAATATAAATATAAATTTCAAAAAGATAATTCAAGTGATAAGGTTCAAGAAAATTAATATATATTAATGATAATAATGAATTTAATAAATGTCAATTTAAATCAATAAATCAAGCTTCTCATTATTTATGTTGTAGTACTAAAACAATTCAACGTAGTTTAAAATTAGGTTGAATATTTATACCTGATATATTTTACCTTTATTAAATAATACTCATATAAATAAATATAATTATAAAAATAGATTAAATAGAAAATTTGAAATTAAATCAGGTTTAAGTAATTATAATAATTTTTATATAAAAGCAAAAGATCATAATGAAATCACTGNTTGAATATTTATACCGGATATATTATACCTTTATTAAATAATACTCATATAAATAAATATAATTATAAAAATAGATTAAATAGAAAATTTGAAATTAAATCAGGTTTAAGTAATTATAATAATTTTTATATAAAAGCAAAAGATCATAATGAAATCACTGTATTTCATCACTGTACTTTTGAGGACGGCACGACCCAGGTAAATTTATATAAAGTTCCCTGCTTACTACTTCTATTGGTGCTTGGTGCTTGGTACTTTGGTTGTGTTTTCTTTTCTATTGATATAAACACTGAACGAACTAAATGGGCGTGATAAATAATAACTTCTAATCCTTCTTCTCTTTCTTCTCCTTGGATCCCTTGGGCACTCTGGCCAACCAGTAGAAGAAACACGTGAGCAACATGTTAATTATAATGAAGGCGAAAAAGATCCCCCAGTTTCTCCATCTCTGGCTGTAGTAAGAGTTGACGCTGGCCAAGAAGGTGTCGGTGGAGCTGATTTGACAGAACCGACAATTGGATGTTGCGTCCGGGTTGATCAAGTATCCACCGGCAGCACTGATGTATGGCTCCATGTACTCTCTGCACGTATTTGCACCAGTAGGGTTGAAGGTGACAAGCTCTCTTTCGGCACACCTCACCGTGTTCTTGGCCACGGCCGTACTCAACATGGCTTGGATCAAGTATGTGAATGGATTGCACCGGTACATGAAGATCCAGAAGCGGGGCAACACATTGGGGCCGGCCAACACACCACAGAAGTTCAAGCACATGATGAACAACAAGTTGGCAAGGTTGGCGGCGTTCTCGGCCAATTCACTGAACGAAACACACAACTGTCCCAACGTGGATGTGAACACAAAGAAGCAAATAATCAAGAGCCACATGAACACTCCACGTCCATTGGTTTCACCAGTCACCGCAGCATTGGCGTACAATCCGACGGGGTAGTACCAACAGAAAAAGGCCAAGGTACCAATCAAAATCTGGAAAGGAATTTCCACGGTGATTTGAGCGGTGATGAAAGCCAACCAACTGAAAGTTCTCGATGGAGCTTCTCTGACCTCGTAGATCTCTCTTTGCTTAACAAAGTAGGGCAACATTTGCTGCACCAAGGTGTTGAAAGGCATGTAAAACATGAAAATCGAAAACATTTGATTCTGCAAGCCTTGCATGGACGTACCGGCCTTGAAGAACGAAAAACCATTGAACAATGAAGACGACACAACCAAAAAGATCTTGGCATAAACGTAGCCCGGCGTTCTCCAGTATTGCTGGAAAGCTCTCTTGGTGACAATGAAGTATTGGCTGAGCACAGACGAGGCGTACTTGTTGCCTTCGTCCTCCTCGACCTCGGCTGGGGTCTTCAGAAGCTCGTTCTCCATGTATGTCAATTCCTTATGCATTTCCTGGTATTCCGTGGAGTTTCTCCACACTTCAAAGTAGTCTTGCTTGGCGTGCGAACCTGGAGCAGCACCAACCACTTCCAACATCCATTCGGCAGGGTTAGCTTCGGGAGGACAAGGGTGGGCTCCGTACTTCTCAAAGTAATTGATCAAGGTCTGGGAGTTTTCACCCAAATCACCGAAATAGGCGGTTCTACCACCCTTTTGCAAGAACAACAACCGGTCAAACTCTTTCATCAAAATGGCCGATGGCTGATGGATGGTACACAAGATAGCTTGTCCGTGGTCAGCCAACTTTCTCATCAACTTACAGATAGACCAAGCAGTTTGCGAGTCCAACCCAGAAGTAGGCTCATCCAAGAAAAGCAACAACTTTGGCTTGGCAACCAACTCAACTGCAATGGTCAATCTCTTCCGTTGTTCGACGTTCAATCCTTCTCCGGCAACACCCACCAAGGCATCGGCGTAGACTTCCATATCCAACAAATCAATCACGTATTCCACGTACTCGTCCTTCTCCTTCTTGGAAACACTCTTTGGTTGTCTCAAGTAGGCAGAGAAGGTCAAGGCTTCACGCACAGTGGATGTTGGCAAATGAATATCTTGTTGTTGAACGTAACCAATGGATCTTTGGAAAGAAGAACTCAAAGGCTTACCGTCCACCAATCTGGTTCCATCAGTGACAACACCAGTAGTAAGACGCTCCGACAAACAATTCAACAAGGTGGTCTTACCGGCACCGGAGGCACCCATCAAGGCCGTGACTTGGCCCGGCTTAACCCAACCATCGATCTGGTTCAAAATGATTCTGTCCTCTTTCTTAATCTTCACAGAGTAAGTCAAGTTTCTCCAGTGGAAGATTCTAGACTGAGCAACTTCGGCAGACAAGCTGGAGCTTCCAGAAGACTTGTCCTTGGAGCTTCCAGAAGATTTCTCTCTAGAGCTGGAAATAGCCTCATTAGTTCCGAGTTTTTCGTTGGAGAGGCTGTTCTCAAGATCATCAGCCATAGCCTTTCTCTGGTCTCTCTCCTTCTTAACCTTCTTCAAAGAACCACGCAAGTAAAGAACAATCTCACCCTTTTGCATAGCTCCCTTGTTGATTTCAGTCAAACCAATGTAGACACCCAAGAAAACAACAATGTATGCAATGACAATACCAACGTTTCTCCACTTGTGAGAATTGTAATACTCATAGGCAACTTCCATGTATGTTGTTCCACTGACAATAGACGAACCCGGCATCGAGCCAACTGCACTACACACGTTGAAAGGAGTAGCAGTTGTTGCATAGCCAGGACCACTTGGAATGTACTGACTGCACTCAAAGTCACGGCCATCGAACTCGTTCACCATCAAAGACTCGAAAACATAGGAAACAGGATTGATGTACTGAATCCAGCGAGACCAGCCCAACATACTTGGTGTTGGAATGACGAAACCAGTGAAAATAACCATCGCCATCAAGATAACAGTTGCAGGAGTCATTGCACCAGCAATAGACGTAGAAACTGCACCCAAGGATCTGAAAATATGCGACATGGCAAGTGTACAGAGGTTACACAACAACCAGTAGAAGAAGAACCGTCCGGGGTTTCTTCTGAAATGCACCATAAAGTAAAATGCAAAGTTGAAAATCATAGACATGCAAAGCTTAGTCGGCAATTCAGAAATGATGGATGCAAGGGCATCAGCAGACGGCCTATACAATGCATACTTCTTGTGCTTTTCAACAATCGGACGGGCTTCGAACAAAGACATGATTTCCAACAAAGAAGCAAATGCATTGAACAACACAGCAAAGAACATAGCAGCTCCACGGTAGTAAAACTTTCCTGTGGTGGAACTAAGGTTGTAGAAGACAGAAGACAAGATCAAACCCATGACACCCTGGCCGAAAATGGAGAACAATGTAATGGAAGGATCTCCTTTAACTCTTTTGAAATTTCTTTTAATAAGAAGATTCACTTGCATACCAAAGGAAATTGTGAAAGGAGAACGTTTAGAAACGTGGTCAGATTGTCTAGCAACGTGAGACTGGTAGTATGCTTCACGCTTGTGGCCAGCCTCAGCCTCAGTCAAATAGGAGTCAATCCCTTCGGTGAGAGCTTTGTATTCAGGAGAGTTTCTCCAGTATTCCGAGAATTCATGAGCAGTTCTAGGAACCTTGTTTTCGTAACCTGGAATGACAATTCTCTCGGATGGGTTGGTCAAAGAAGTCAAGAAGTCAGCAGTAGTTTGACGTTGTGGACACTCGTATCCCATATTGATGAAAAAGTCCTTAGCAACACTAGCCTTACCAAAGAAGATCTGGTAACCCTCGTAAAGAACAACAACATTGTCGAACAAGTCGTAGGCATCTTGAGAACATTGGTAAATAGCAATCAATGGAGTTGCGTCCAAAATGGCAGCGGACGTTTTCAAGGCACGGATAAACTCCAAAGCAGTGGCTGCATCCAAACCTCTAGTGGCGTTATCCCAACATTGGATGTTAGCACCGGACAAGGAGACCTCAGCAATGGAAACACGCTTTCTCTCACCACCAGAAACACCACGAACAAAATCATTTCCGACATTAGTGTTTCTTGTGTGGGACAAACCATAAGTGGCCATGTATACAGAGGCCATGTGCTTGGCGTGTTCCTCTCTAGTAACAGGACCTCTGTTTTGGGGAGTTCTCATAGCAGCAGCAAACTCAAGGGTATCACCCACACTCAAGTGTGGGAAGTGAGTGTCTGTTTCTGCGGAGTAGACAACATCACCACGGTAATGCTGCTCGATTTCCTTTGGCGTAAGACCATCATAAGAGATTCTAGACTCTGCGCCAACGTGGTAACCATAAGTGTTGCAGGCAATGGTCTTCAACAAAGTAGAACATCCGGAACCTGGACGACCAAGAACAACGGTGAGCTCACCGGGACGGAAGTAACCATCCATTGGCTTCAAGATATCGAAAGATTTAGCGGGATCATCTTTACGGAATCCGTCCAAGAAATCAGTGGCATACTTGTAGAGACCATTTGTGACGGTAGACTGATAATCGGAGTCCGTAGCCAAACCGTAAGCTCTCAAGTCTCTGTAGGCCACACCCAATTTGGAAGGCTTGTAGTAATCGGGGTCCGAGTCCATCAATTTGCGCATGTTTTTGACCCAGAATTTGGCGTCGAAATTGTCACTTTCAGGGTTCAAGCTTTCGGGGGCATCAGTGTAAGGAGCCACACCTGGCACTTCGGACATGTGGGACAAGTACTTCAACAAGTCGCCGGAAGACTTTGATTTGATACTGGCCGCATTGGAGGAGTTTGTGTAAGTTCTAGCCAATTCCCTGATCTGGTTATCGTCTTGGCCACGGTATTCATTGAGGGAGGCATCATCGTCAAAGTGATGGTTAGGGTAAGTTTCCGGGACGGGTTCGGGGCCGGTGTATTTTTCACCGGCATCCGTGAAATGATCACCGCCTGGGGGATTCAGCCATCCTTCACGTTCAGCCATAACTAAAGGGAAGAAAGATGAAAATTCTATAAGGCCGAATCATAGCGGGGCAGGCCGCAATTTAAATATCTCCAGAGTGAAAGTGTTGCAAGTGCGGGTCGGAAGCGGATGTGGAACAGCACCCGAGGCTTCGCGCTGCGGATACGACATGCATGTCGTGGAGCCATATTTGGCACAAGTCGCGGACTTTGATTGGAAACAGTCATTTCCGAGATTGCGCGGCTTAACTCGTTTTCTGCTGGCTTTGGATGCGGAGCGGTGTAAAATCTCCTGGGTCCACCGATCGCTTCTTTTCTTGTTTTCGGGTGCGGGGATCACCTGTTTTCCGGACCGTCCCCCCCCTGTGCCTGCCACCCCTGTGCCTGCACAAGAGCACAGGATCGGAGCCCTTGGAATGTAGCACTGGATGCTGTCAAAATAAAGTTTGCTCACGGTTGCTTATCTCATGGGCCAGCTCGATCCGCCACCCGCGAATTCTTGGTATTTCTTTCTTTTGCCCGGTGCCCAAGCTTGTCGCTAATCGGAATTTCTCCACGCAAGAATGACGGCCCAAATGTTAAGGCCACAAAAAAATTTATTTTTTTGGTGAACACGTGGCCAATGCCCCAAAATCCTTATTTTAACATCTCCTAAGTGGTTTTGCTGACAAATTACACTGTGTCATGTATCAGCATTTTTTCGGGGCCAATGTTATTGTTTGTCCGCGATGGGGACACCCGGTGATTCAGTGGAGGTTATGGTTCCGTTCCGCACATACGAGCATGGGGTTCTTCGCGGAAGAATCGTCTCTCTGCAGCCCAACAAGGCCGCACCAAGGCCGCACCAACGGTGACGTGACGCATCCATGTCTGGGCATTCCTGGAATATTCCCACACAATGGCCACCTGATTTGTAATGCTCCCCTTGAAATTGGGGAATGGTGACTGGTGATTGGTCACTTGATGACCCCAGACTATACTATATACACTACATATATACACTACCTATATGCACTATCTATATACACCACACTACACTACCACATTAAACTATACTACAAGTACGAAGCTATAATGAGTCATGGGGGTACTGATGGGGACTGATGGGGACTGATGGTGGGTACTGTGACTCTAGTGGTGTCAGCTTCAATAAAACACTAGACTAAACTTCAGACTGCAGATAGACTTCAGTGTAAACACCAAAGCTAAATAGTAAGGTGGGGGAGTGTTGATGATTTGTGGAGTCCTTGAATTCATGAAGTCCCTGAGATTCGGAGGCTTTTTTGAGGCGAGGAACCAGTCAAGACTGTGGGTACTGCATACCGATGGATCCGCACATGCGCATGTTGATGTGCGGCCGAAACAACCCTTGGGCGTTACATGCACGCGGTGGCAAGCCCTCAAGATAACGTGCAGGGATTCCACCAGTGCGAATATATAAGGGCTCCCTGCCCCCTGCTTTACGAACATTCAATTATTTCGGGAATAGTTCACGAAGTCCAAGGAGGAAATAGTTTAGGAAAAATGGTTCAGTAACATTTTTAAGGAAATAGTTCAAGGAGTCCAAGGGGTTTCTAGTATCAGGTTGAATCATTGACAGTAAGGAAATGACGTTCACTGTATTAAAGTGTTAATGTCCCTTTTCTTTTTATGTTTAGGTGCTGCTGATAAATTGACCATGGGAAAAAATAACCATGGGAAAACGTACCCCGATTTTCCCAGCCTCGTGCGCGTTCTGAGCAATTTTGGAGCCTTCCACCGGTAATTGGTCTTTACGAACTAAACAAGGAATCAAGAAAAGTCAAAGAAGAAAATAAAGGTGGGTTTGCTCCTTTGATTGGTCCTGTATGCTGTAGTAGGAAGCACGATTATTTTGTATAGTCTAGTGTAGAATGAGTACAGTAATTCTGGAAGAAAAGTGAATATTACCGATTGAAATGGACCAGTTCTATAAATAATAGTTGCGGTTTATGTACTGATTATGAGAGAAATAGCTACAATTTCAGGTTTCCCCATTATATGCAGGTCGCTATAGAAAGAGAGATGGTTCTATATACATACAATTAGTGTGTATTTGAATGTACCTATTTAGATATTGATATGGATTTGGATTGAATGGATATGGATGGCGGGGGCCATGGGGGCTATATGCAGGGCATGCAGCAAGTGCACGAGAAAACACCCGATTTCTAGCCATACACAAGATGAAAATGGCTGCTTTTCTAATAACATTACCATCGTCGTGGTCGCAATGGACTGCTAAAATCTGGAAAGGCTACAATTGCTGGATCTCGAGATACCTACCCCCAGCCGACCTGCAGATAGAGATAATGTCCTGCAGATAACGCCGCTAGGTGCATATTTCACAACATGTTTGGTGGTACTTTCCCATATATTAAGGAGCTCATCGATGACTGCATGGACTTTAGAGTAGTAGATCCTTACACATCAGACAAAAAGGATTTTTTTGGTGAAAAAGGCTATTCTCAAATCGATACCCTCCAGGCCAGCACCAGTACACCCTAAGATTCTACCACCAAAACAAATCATGGCTATAAAAGTGTCTCAAAAAGAAGCAGTTTGTTCAAGCTACAATGCTCATTTCGGATTTCCAAACACCTACTGGAAACACCTGAACTGGAGGAATACCTCGGAAATACTAACCAAAAGACCCAGTAAAACCAACAAGTGGACACTCAACCCGAGCCAGTGCTATACAACTACCATTGCTACGACCATTTCTACGACCATAGATTACCACCGTAGCTTACTACTATAGCTTACTGCTTTTGGTACTGCTTTTGGTACTGCTTGGGTCCTGATTCTTACTCTACTGACGAGCTTGTTACTAATTGGACAGACAAATTCAATCCTTGCTGATGACTCAGGATCTCGATGAGTACTAGATTGAATGGCTATGTGCACTTTAGTCACTTGGCTTTTTCAGGATGAAAAAGGACAAACGGTGATGTAGAAGACATTTTGAAAAGGCTCGCGCTCATTGATGCAAATGCTTCCTCTACTCCGAGTGTCTTCACACTACTCAGATCGATTGTATTGGGGAATCACCAACAAGACTTTAAGGTACGTTTAGAAATACGTTCTGGACATATTCATATTAAGGCACAACCTTAAAATATAGTGTGATACTGCATATAGCGTATTACTGTATATATTATACAATAGTATTTAGTATTACATTCCCCCTGTATAGAGTTTATAGTTGTAGTTTATAGTTATAGTTTATAGTTATAGTTTATAGTTATTGTTTATAGTTATAGTTTATAGTTTATAGTTTATAGTTATAGTTTATAGTTTAAAGTTTCTGGAAGATCAGTGTAAGATCTTAGGATGCAAAGTGTACTTGGTCAAATAGAGTATGGTAGATTAGAGGCGGAATCGAGTGACTTCGCGTTGGAGTCGGGACTCAATCCCAAGTCTCAGATCCGGTTTGGTGGTGGACGATTGAGGATTCAGTCCATACAGGCCAGAAAAGAATGATTCGACAGAAAATGATTGGACAGAAAAGACAGAACAGAGGACAGTCGTGGATAGTATGCCAAAATTGTCTTACATCCTGCATAATATCCAGAAATCGTCTTACATCCTGCATAGAGTGGGGTGCGTGAGTCTCAGTGCTCATATTCATCCACGTCAATGTGGACCCTGGCAATCTTTCGATTCCTTTGAACACATGTCCAATAGCGTGGTGTCTAATACGTAGAGTATGTACATGGTGGTACTGCATATAGTAGCTTTACACCATAAGAAAATAAAAATCCTACTATCACGTGTACACTATAAGTTTATTAATTCTTCTGTCCATTAGTATCCATTAGACCTGATAATCATGCATTTTCAGAATCTAATCTAGCTTGAAAAATCACCATATTTATAACAAATCTTTTTAATTGTATTATTCTGCTAGGAGTCCTTATATGACCATTAACATTAATTAATAACATTGAATAAACTAGTTGGATTAAGTAATCTAGATCTTCCAGTTTTAGCTCCAGAGGTTAGTTTAATAGATCCCCATATTTATTTAAATAAAATGATCCATTATCATCAATAATACCAGGAATTCCTGTATATAACGTATTTTAGAATTCTTTCTTTTTTTTTTTTTTTTGAATTGGTGTACTTAACAAACGTAGGGCCTCGGAGGTTCCCCACTCATAAGTTTACATTTTGGTGCGATTTATTATTTACGCAATCGGTTTTTACAAATAAATATCGAATCGTTTCCTGCATACAGTCTGGTGCGCCTTACACACACGCTAAGATAAATATATATAAAGGGCCATCCTTGCCCAAAAACCCAAGTCTTAATTTTTATTTTTAAACCTTATAAAAAAACCAAATATCTACTTGGGCTCCGACTGTACATTAACAAGTTAATTTTTATGATTACCTCATCCATTTTTGGAGCTTAGTGAAGCAGTCGGTAGCAATTAATCCACTAGTTGACGGTCTTATATTTAGCAACTTTAAGCTGTGCCACTAATGTGGCTATTATACTCATTGGATATTCCTGTACATTAATATTTGATTCAATTTCACATTTCCTAATTTTTAATAGTTTACGTGATAATTGTTCATTATGACAATTGTTCATTACCTCGGATGAAGTTTGATGGCCTGGGTGGTATTCCGGGGGACTGCGCACCCGTGCACCAGACAAGGTCAGTAGAAAAAGGCCCAACGCAAAACACCTTTTTTTCATCGGGCGGGAATATAAATTGGGTTTGTGAAATGCTGCAATTCCGGACACCTCCTAGGCTTTTTGCCTGGTTTAAATAGGGTCGGTGGAACCTTTTACGATGGATCCTCTCACCACGGTCTTGTATGCACTCTCAAAGAGCTCACGAAAAAGCTTTGAAAATAGGTTCACGAAATAAGCTTCATTGCCAATGTATTGTTTAATGCCTAATATGCCCAATCAAAAAAATGAACTGAATACTGTCTGGTAATGGAGATTATGGCACCAGGACTGTGCTTGGCGCGGCGCTCATAACCTTTGGGCTGAAATTGCCCTAGTTTCAGCCATGGTTTTGTGCAGAACCACAAAACTCAGCTCTTTAATAATAATATACAATCCGGTTCAAGAATCTATAGTCTAACCCACCCTTAAAATCTACAAATGACATGGATTTCTGGCTTTCGGCAGACGCGGAGCGTGTCACGTGACCGCGCACGTGCCCCGCACATGACCAAACATAAACACAAGGCCTTGTAGCGCCCTTTTGATCTACACCAACCCTCCATGCCACCCAGCCCCTCCCACGTCCTCTCGTTTATCAAGAGCATAATACGAGGCCCCACGGGCCCAGCAATCGATTGCGACAATTGGTCCCACGACGGCGAGCTCGTGGCTTCCTCCTTCATCGCCAATCCCCAGCCAGACGCGCTCTTCGTACTAGCGCATGGTCTCTCCTTCGTCATCAAACAGCATTTACACCCGGGCCCGCTCCATTTCGACCTCTTGGTTGTTCTTGTCAAACAAGAAGGTCTTGTTGATGAAAATGTGCCCTTCATTGCCCAGATCCAAGTGGTGAACATTCCAATTCCAAACCATGGGCCAGACAATGGGTCCGGTGCCGAGTACGACTCCTACCAGCAACTCAAGGACCTTATTTCGCTTGCCATAGCGCCATACTTTGAATATATCGTTCAAGAGAAGTCGTCGGAAACTCCCAACTCAAGCTCCATCTCCGCTGCCAAGAAACGCTTCAATGAGCTCTCGCTTTCTTTAAAGTACTTGAAGCACCGCCTCGAGGTCCCCGACTTGCTTCTGTCAGTTCCTCAGCAATTAATGAAAACACTTGAAAACCCAGACGCTCTGCACGACCCAGACATTGTGTCGGATACGTCTGCTCTCAATGACTTGACCAAAACAGTCAATCTGTGGATCCGTCTGATCCAGTACGTGACTCGAATCTCCAAGACCTCCGATTCGGGCGAGTCGTTGCATGATGAGGCTCAATTCTGGTCTCTGCTTGAGTCGGCATTGACTCGTATCCATGAACAAACAAGGCAGCCGGAGGTAACCAATGCCATTGAAATCCTCAACGCTGCCAAACGCTTTCAAGTCACCATTGCCTTCCAGAATAACCTTGGCATATCGGAAAAATTGGAGGAGACCCAGACATACACCTCCTTGTTCCGAGACCTTCCGATCCTTGATTTGGTGTTCAACAAGGACAATGTCCCAAGTGTGACGCAGTTTGAGGACACTGTGGGGGTGTTTTTCACCCACATGAAGAAATGGAAATGTCCCAGTTCGTTTCCACTCAAGGGCATGATCGATTTGGTGGAGGTAATTCTTAATGAATTTGCTCTGTTCCTCTGCAAGCTCATGACCAATGCAAACGCTACTGCCGATTCTGAACATGACTTCAACCAGCTTTATCACGTGGACCTTCCCAGACTCTTCTCCACCATCGACAACAACGTCAAGTTCATGGTCAACGTCATTCGGGAGCTCATGAGGAAGAGACAGGAGAAGTTCATGGCCGTGAAGATAGAACTGGCCCTCCTCACCAAATTAAGGGACCGGATCGAAAACATCAAGACAATCCGCCACAATTATAGCGAGCTCGTCTATGCTTTGCACAAGTTCGAGGGGAACGAGAAACACATTGAGGCAATTGCTTTGGCGTACAACAAGCACATTGCGCTCTCTTTACCATTTGACTTTTCCACCGAAGGCATGTCTGTGTGGAAAACCAACCACCAATCCTATCTAGACGTGCATTTAAGGATTCAAGAGACTGTGCGTTCCATCGTCAACAAAAACTTTGAGAGTTGCCAAATCTTCACCGACTATTACTATTTATTCAGCAAACTTAAGAGCAGAGGCTCCGCCGACTCTTCCACCTTCATGAACTCATACATTGATGAAAAGCATAAACTCAATATTTTGGACAAAGCTTATATTGACATTCACAACTTGATTCTTCTTTTCAACGTTGACGAATCCAGCATTCAAACAAAGCCCAATCTATGTCAGATTATCTGCTACGAGGAGAGCCTTCGGAGTAAGCTCATCTTTTACTTGGTGAACCTTGAAAAGTTCTTGGGTGCCAATTGGAAACGGTACTCGGTGGGCTCCAAGATAGAGTCCGAGTCAAAGGCCCAACTCAAGCTCTTGGACACACAAGTCCATTTCGCCGAGTGGGTGGAAGAAGCTTCCCAAGTCCTTGCTGCTACTAAGGACCTGGACTGTCTTCTAGTCATTGATCTGCATCCAGATACCGAAGATGTTGGCTTAAGTGTCAACTATGACGATGTGAAGTTTGAGAAGTTGCACGAGACCAAAGAACTCATCGGGCTCGGGTTCAGTGTGCCTGCCAAACTCGTCATTGAGGTCGAGCGCACTAGGGTTATGAAGCCTATAGTGCTGTCCTTTACTGAACACATTCAGTTGCTTACAGAGACTATGGCACTCCGAAAAGAGGTGCCTTTTGGTATTAAGTTTGGTTTCTTGATGGAGGGACACGTCAGCGATATCTTCACCTCATTAAAAGACGTCATGGGGTTCACCTGGTCGCTGGTCTCGTCGGAGATCAAGCTTAGCGGAGTGGACGATTCGTACCTCGACTCCACCTCGCCCGAGAGCTCGAACGTCAACCGCATAAATGTTCTCCAGAACCAGATCTACAACTTCCATGTGCAAATGAACTCCCTTGAAAAGCTATACATGCAATTGGTCGAGGACCTTTATCCCCAAATTTTGGCGGGCCCGTTTTCCAAGGATGCCGTGAAGCAGATCATCAAAAGCATCCAGCAAGCCATTTCCAGTATAATCCGGTCCGACTTGGATGATTTGCCCCGGTTTTTGAGTATCATCAATGAAGATATTCTCGATATGTTATGTCAGAAATGCTGCCTTGAGCTTAATCGCTTGGAAAAACTCACCAAGCCCGATTCAGTATTCCACGGTGATACAAATCCCCTCATAGATCTACCGTCGACGTTCCATGAGCTTACATTCAATGATATGGAAATTCTGATCAGTCCACCTCTTGAAATGACAAAGCAGAATTTGTTTAAGTTTGTGGATGAGACCTTGACAATGATTAATGGCCAGAAAATGTTGACTTTAAGAGGTGAAACAAAGATGTTTTCCGTGGCAGAACTGCCTTTGCTATCACTGACATTATCTAGCACACTTTCAGCTATAGATGACCAACACACACTTGCCACGGACTATTTTGGTGAGTGGATGAAGGTTGAGGAGCAACTCAAAACAGGCCTCGATTTCGAGGACCGGTTCAAGTCAAAACTGCTCTTGGACGGTATCACTTCCTCGCTTGCTGATGTGGAGGATCTTATGCAGAGACGGAAACTTTTAAGCGACGGAAACGGAATCAAGAAGGTGGGCCTTATCAAGATTTCGTTCGTGCAGATCCAACCGAAAGTACAAGCCTTACTACAACTGAGTTTGGCTGATGCTTTGACCAGCTTCCGGGAAAAAATCAAGGAGATAATCGCAAAAGTGTCCAAAGACTTGAACTCTGCCCAAATCTCGCTCCTGGGAAACCTTGACTTTGCTGGTAACTCGCCCGGTGTCTTGAAAAAGGTCAGTGATGTTCTCAGGTTCCAATCGATGTATCCGGAATGGCAAAAGATCATCCAGTTGCTATTTGTTTGTCAACAGACCCTTTCAAAACTGAGGTCCGTCTTACCCGAGAATTGGCTTTATGTTGAACAACTTGAGAGCCAGCTCCAGAATATCGACAGTATTTTGGTCAAGAAACTGGAACAAATCACCACCAACCTTGAGTCCCTAACGCTACTTTATAAGGCCGAATATTCCCGGATCACCGAGGAAAATACCCAATTGGAGTTGGAATGGGAGAACAAAAAGCCCATCTCTCCTTCTCTCGAGCCACCCTCTGCATTGGCCATATTGGCCCGGTTCCAGTCGCTGGTCAACCAAATTAGCCTTCAATTGAAACCGTTGCTTGAATTACAAAAGATTCTTCATGTGTCCCCGGAAACAAGTGTGTCTGTATCCATACTAGAGGATGAATTACAAGAACTCAAGTTTGTGTGGACATCTCTAAGGGACTTGTGGACGATGCTTGAAATGGTCAAGAAACAAAAGTGGAAAGATGTCAGTCCTCGCACCCTTAAGCAAGACTTGGAGAACATTGCAGTTGAATTGAAAAAGTGTCCGATTTCCGTCCGGCAGTACTCGGCCTTTGAAAGTCTTCAGGGCCTGATCAAGCAAACCCTAAAGGATTTCGGCATGATCTCCGAACTCAAAAGTGAATCCGTGAAAGAGCGCCATTTGGAGCAGGTGATGGAACTCACGGGATCAAAGAATAAGAAAACCGCCACTTTATTGGTGGGAGATGTCATTGGGATCAACCTCAAGATGCACGAGGCAAGTATCCGTGCTGTTCTAGAACAAGCACACGCGGAGCAGGTTGTCCAATCTAGTCTTGCCAGTATTGAACAAGAGTGGTCGACGGTTGTGTTTGACTTGTTCAGCTATGCTGGCAAGTGCAGGTTGGTGAAGAACTGGAAGGTGTTGTATGATCAATGTGAAACCAACTTGTCTACATTGAACAGCATCGAAAGGTCCAGTCTACACAACCACTTGGAACGAGAACGGCAAGACCTTGAAAGCAGACTCAACGATTTCAAAAGCATGCTAGATGTGTGGATTGAGGTTCAGAGACAATGGATCTATCTCGATGGAGTGTTTTCTCCCAATAGTCAAATCAAGGCATCTCTTCCCTTGGAGGCCACGCGACTCAACAACATCTCCATTGAGTTTATGTCCTTGAACAAGAGACTCATCAGTTGCCAGACGGCATTAAGCATACTTTCGATCAAGGGCAGTCTTGGGGCCATGACCAAAATCTCGGAGTCGTTGAATAAGACCGTCAAGGGCTTGGCCGATTACTTGGACAGCCAGCGACACAAATTCGCCCGGCTTTTTTTCATTGGGAATGAAGACTTCCTCGAGCTTCTTGGAAGCGGAACAAACGTGGCGTCCATCAACAAACATATCAAGCTGATGTTCACGGGTATAAAGTCCATCGTCATTGACAAAGGCTCGTCGTGCATTGTGGGATTTGTGAGTCCACAAGGTGAAGAGGTGAGTCTACTCACTCCAGTTTCGCTCATCAAGTTCCGGGACTTGACCAGCTGGTTACAAGTCTTCGAGAACGAGATCAAACTCACGTTATCCGACAACATCTGCAAATCGGTGCTGGATGTGAAGAAGCTCGATATACAAAAGGACGCATTGGAGGCCATCAACAATCTTTTGAAGTTATACCCTGCACAAGCACTCATTGTGGCATTTCAAGTGTACTTTTCCGAGAGTCTCCTGAGAGCATTTGAAAGCAAGGAATTTGAAGTTGCTCTTGACTACTACGACAGCTGTATTAAAGCCTTGACTGCGTTGGCCTCCGAGTCAGCCAATTCGTTGCATGTCAGCAAATTGAGATCGCTCTTGGTGGAGGTCATCATCTACAAAGAAACCTTGCAGAAGATGTCGGAAGCAGCTCAGTCTGAGAAAAGCCGGATCTTCCATTCCCAACTTCTATACCGATGTGATGCAACTGCAAAAGATCCTTTGGACAGGCTCCATGTGGTCCAAGGACGGTCGGTGTTGAAGTACGGGTTTGAGTATCAGGGGGTGGTCGAACGGTTGGCCGTGACTCCTCTTGTGACCGACTGCTTTCTTGCAATGACTCAGGCAATCGCCCAGAAACAAGGAGGCTCGCCTTTTGGACCAGCAGGAACAGGAAAAACCGAGTGTATCAAGGCCTTGGGGCAGAACTTGGGCCGCATGGTGTTGGTGTTCAATTGTGACGATAGCTTTGACTTCCGGTCCATGGGCCGGATTCTACTTGGGATCTGTCAAGTTGGATGCTGGGGCTGTTTTGATGAGTTCAATCGACTCGAGACCAGGATTTTGAGTACGCTCTCTTCCCAAGTCGAGAATGTGGAGTCTGGCTTGAGATCGTCGGAGTTGGTGGAGATCTCGGGAAAGAAAATCCTCGTCAATCAAAACACTGGCATGTTCATCACCATGAATCCGGGTTACGTGGGAAGAAACGAGCTCCCGGAGAACTTGAAGAAGCACTTTCGAGGCTTTTCGATGGATCGCCCCGACGAATTGAAGATCGCCCAAGTCATCTTATCTTCGCATGGCTTCGTGTATTCAGAGGAATTGGCCAATATCGTGATTCCGTTTTTCTCCGAGCTTAAGCAAAGTGTTACCAAACAACTTCACTATGATTTTGGTCTAAGGGCTTTGAAAACCGTTTTGAGGAGAGCTGGGTACATGCGGAAAGAAGGCCTAGAGTCTGCCGACCATTCGGACTTGCGCTCTTTTGAGCTTGAAATCTTCTCGTCTTGCTTGGACGAAGCAGTTCTTCCCCAATTGGTCGATGATGACTGTACGCTATTCCAGAGCTTAAGAGACAAGTACTTTGAAGTGACCCCCAAGGAAAAGCACGAAGAAAGGGTTTTCAGAGACATTCTCAAAAAGCGGGCTATTTCCAAGGGACTAGATCCCACCGAGGAGCTCTTGAAGAAGGCAAAACAGCTCTACCAGATCCAGCAGTCCCACCATGGGTTTATGCTCGTGGGCAAATCGGGTAGTGGAAAGTCCTTGACGCTTAATTTGGTTCGAGATGCCTTGGAAGACCTTGAAAATGTTCGGTGTGAGAAGTTCACCATCGACAGCAAAGTCATGTCCAAGGACAGATTGTTTGGCAGCTTGGACTCCATAACGAGGGATTGGAACGATGGGCTCTTCACCAAGATCTTAAGGGGAATCATTGCAGACTTGAAAGGTGAAATGCTGAAGAAAACATGGATCGTGTTTGATGGTGATGTGGACCCCGAGTGGGCGGAGAATTTGAACAGTTTATTGGACGATAACAAGATCTTGACCTTGCCCAACGGAGAACGTCTCGAACTCCCTGAAAACGTCAAGATTGTTTTCGAGGTCACCAGTCTAGAGTACGTGACGCCTGCTACCGTGAGTAGGTGTGGTATGGTTTGGTTTGACCTTTCGTCGGTCTGTTGCCTGTCGCTTTGGCGTCATGAGTTGCACCTTGTGGGCGAAGCACTCCAGACCTCCAAGGAAACCAATGACTACTCTCAGGATAAGACATGGGCCCAGATCACGGCAGCGGCACTTTCGTTCGATGTGGACACTCAGCTCGACCAAATCGGCCAGTTTGCATCCAGCATCTACCACATTATGGCCTTCAACCACAACTATGCCATCTCGTCGTTTTTCACCTACTTCCATATCCACTGCTCGAAGTTGCTTGCAGTCCTCAAGACAGACATCTCTGCCCCACTCGAGGTGTTTGTCAAGAAAGCTTTCTTCTTGGCGTTCATCTGGGGATATGCTGGCGATAGCGACTATACAGGGAGAGAACAGTTCCGGGAGTTTCTTTCGTCCATTGACTTCTTTGCTGATCTCGAGGTGCCTCAAAACATCACCAAGACCAAGTTGTCGTTTCCAGATTTCGAGTGGACGGCCTGGTCCGACCAAGTGGAGTATGTGGATCTAGAGCCCCACGAAGTCTTGGATCCAGGTATCATTGTGCCTACAGTGGACACGGTGATCCACGAGGCGTTGGTGCGTGATATTGTGAATAAGCACTCGCCGTTGATTATGTGTGGACCGCCGGGATCGGGAAAAACAATGACGTTGCTTAAAGCCTTGAGAGACTCGCCCGACCTTGATGCTACCCCCATCAATTTCTCCAAGGATACCACTCCGGAAGTGTTGCTTGCCACTTTGGAGCAGCACTGTGAGTACAAGGTTTCGAATTCAGGCACCATCCTCACGCCCAAAATCAATGGCAAGTGGGTGGTTGTTTTCTGTGACGAAATCAATTTGCCGTCAGTCGATAATTATGGCACCCAGCGAGTTGTATCGTTCATGAGGCAATTGATAGAACACGGCGGGTTCTGGAGGTCCAAGGATCTCACATGGGTTCACCTTCACAACGTTCAATTTGTTGGGGCCTGTAATGATCCCAATGACCCGGGCAGAAACAAGTTGGACGATCGGTTCTTGCGTCACTCGACCGTGGTGATGGTCGACTACCCTGGGCCGGAGTCCATGAAAACCATCTATCTGACGTTCAACTCTGCGATTTTGAAGTGTGCACCTGAGATCAGGAGTTTTGCCAACGACTTGACCGAGGCCATGTTGCAAGTCTATCAACAGACAAAGACGCGGCTCAACTCCTCCAAAATGAGCCATTATGTCTACTCTCCTAGAGAGCTCACAAGGTGGTGCAGAGGAATCTTGGAGACCGTCATGTCCGTGGCCTACCGCAAGGTACCAGAGTTGATTCGCTTATGGTACCATGAAGGCTTGAGGTTATTCTACGACCGTTTGGTGGATAGTGACGACAAGGTGTGGAGCAAAGAGCTTTTCAAAGAGGTTGCAGGCAAGACTTTCCCCAACATGGACTTGCATTCCGCTCTACAAGAGCCAGTTCTTTACTCCCAATGGGTCTCGGGTGACTATGAGTCTGTGGAGGAAGAGACATTGAAACGGTTTGTCAAGGAACGGTTGAGAGTCTTTGGTGAAGAGGAATCGGAGGTGGACTTGATTCTCTTCGGAGACATGTTGGACCATGCCCTCCGAATCGACCGTGTTTTGAGACAGCACCAGGGCCACATGATCTTGGTGGGGCCGCATACAAGCGGAAAAAGTACCTTGACCAAGTTCGTGGCTTGGATGAACGGCTTGAGTCTTGTCCAGCTACGCACACATGCAGGCTTCACGATTAAAGAGTTCGAGGTGACCTTGAGAGACATTCTACTCCGGTGTGCCAAGGGAGAACAGATGTGTTTCTTGATTGACGAGTCCAACATCATGGAGACGTCTTTCATCGAAAGAATGAACACTCTTCTCGCCAACTCGGAAATCCCAGGTCTTTTTGAAGGCGAGGACTTGGAGAACCTCAACAAAGTGTGTGCTTCTGAATCGGCTTCTCTGGGCTACGTGTTCGATACCGATGACGAGTTGAACGACTGGTTCATCCAGCAAATCTCCGAGAACCTCCACGTGGTGTTCACCATGAGCGGGCTTGAAAACGAGAACAATCCGCAAATCAACTCGTCGCCTGCTTTGTTCAATCGGTGTGTGCTCAGTTGGATGGGCGACTGGGAGCTTGGCTCGTTATCAAAGGTGTGTGAACATTTCATCAGAGATATTCCTGCAGACCAATCAAACTATGTGGTTCCATCTTCAGTGGAGTCGTTCTCCCATCGGCCACTCCACAATTTGAAAGACTCCATGGTCGATTTGTTCACTTGGATCCACGCCTTTACTTTGAAAGGCCATTGTGAAACATACCCCATGCAGCTTCTAGATTTCAACAGGCTCTTTGTCAAACTCCACAACAAGTGTCTTTCTGAACTCGAAGATAACCAGAGACACACCAATGCCGGGTTGGACAAGTTGAGAGAAACGGTTATCCAGGTCAGTGAGATGAAGAAGATCATGTCGGAGAAGAGGGTTCATTTGCAAAAGAAGGATGACGAGGCCAAGCAGATGTTGAACAAGATGATTGTGCAGCAAAACGAAGCTGAAAGGAAAAGAGAGTTTTCGGTTGCAACGCAAGTTGAGTTGGAAAAACAAGAGGTGGAGATCAACTCCCGCAGAAGTCTTGCTATGGAAGAGCTTCAGTTTGCGGAGCCAGCAGTGCTTGAAGCTCAACGCGGAGTCCAGAACATCAAGAAACAACATCTTACTGAAATGAGAAGTATGGCCAATCCCCCAGCATCCATCAAAATGGCCATGGAGTCCGTCTGTGTGTTGTTAGGGTACCAGGTGTCATCGTGGAGAGACGTGCAGTTGATTGTCAGGAAAGACGACTTCATCTACAGCATTGTGACTTTTGATAATGAGACCCACTTGACTCCCGAGAGACGCAAGTACATGGAAACCACCTATTTGGCCCGTCCCGACTATAAATACGAGACAATCGACCGAGCAAGCAAAGCCTGTGGGCCATTGTTTCTATGGGTGACTGCTCAGTTGAGGTACTCCACGATCTTGGAGAAGATCGGGCCTTTGCGAGAGGAAGTTGAGCTGCTTGAGTCTTCTGCGAACAGATCTAGAGCTCAACTCATTGCCATTGCTCAGATGATTGAAGAGTTGGCCCTGAGCATCGAGACTTATAAGACCGAGTACAGTGAGTTGATCCGGGAGACGGAAAAAGTCAAGACGGAAATGGCGCAGATCGAAGCCAAGGTGGAGCGGAGCATGAAGTTGATTGAGAACTTGACCAAGGAGAGAAAGAGATGGCAAGCCAGCATTGAAAACTTCCAGTCGGGCAAGCAGAAGCTCGTGGGGAATGCCATCCTCGGAGCAGCCTTTGCAGTCTACTGTGGGAGCCTTTCACAAGGTGTCCGAGAAAGCATGCTTCAAATGTGGAAAGACAAGTTGGCCGTCTACGATATCAAATTCGACTCCGCCTTGGCTATCAGCTCGTTACTTACCAGCACGGACGAGAAGGCCGCATGGAGCAAGGCCGGGTTGCTGAGCGATCAATTGTTTGTGGATAACCTTTCAATTGGTGCATGGAGTGGAGTCAAATTCATTGTGGATCCTTCAGGCGGCATCGTCGACACTCTCCAGGGAGCTTTACTTCCCAACAAGCTCATCGTGACCAGCTTCCTCTACAGCCAGTTTGTGAAGGTGGTGGAAGATGCATTGAGGTTTGGAGGCACGGTGTTGATCCAGAACGCCGAGGCCTACGACTCGATTCTCGATCCGGTGATCCGCAACGAGGTCTTCCGCATGGGCGGCCGGAAAACAATCCAGTTTGGAGGCAAGTCGCTAGTGCTTCTGGAAGACTTCAAGTTGATCTTATTCACCAAGGACTCAAAGCTGAGTGTTCCGTCCTTCCTCAAGTCCCGGACCACCGTGCTCAACTTCTCCATTACCCGAAGCAATATCGAGAACCGCATCCTCGACCTCTCTCTAGAGCATTCCAAGCCAGCCTTGTTCAAACAGAAAAACGAGATTGTGTCTTTGCAAAGTGTCTACCATGTCCGGTTGCTCAAGTTACGCAAGGAGCTTCTCTTTGCCTTGAATGATGTCAAAGGAACCATTTTGGATAACGACGACTTCATCAAGTCGTTGGAGTTGCTCGAGACCGAGTCCTCGGAGATCGACGAGAAAATGGCCCACAGTGAACTGGTCATGGTGACCGTGGAAACGTCCCGATTGAAATATGCCCTGGTGGCCTTGCATGTCCAGAACGTCTATGACATCATGATGAGCTTCTCCAAGAAAAGTGCCTTCTACAACTTTCCTCTTGGAGATATCATCGATATATTCGTGGAGGTGTTTGAGAACCGGGGAGCATTGGAACTTCAGGAGCTTGCAGCAGCCCTTTACCGTCGGTTCTACACCATGTTTTCGCCCTCTTTAAGGAATTTGGATAAAGTGTGTTTCGAGCTCTGTTTGGTGACGTCTTACCATGCAGTCGAGATTGGCGACCAGTACATGGAGGTTTACTCGGGGCTTTTGAAGTGCATCACACAGAACACTCTAGAAAAGGACCTCCCGGGCATTCTTCTCCGGTTGATGCCAAGCATTAAACAGGGCGACATCAAGCAGATCTGGGGGTCGGTCAAGGAGAACAAAGATGATAGGTGTGTTGAGGTGTTGGGATCGTTCATCGAAACGGCATTCATAAGCACCAGGCCCAGCTTGAACGACGCTCTAGGAGACTATACCAAAACGCTCTTTGAAGCCAGCACAAGAGACTTTGATTTCGGGCAATGGGCCCATTCCCGGGCCTCGCCCATCTTGTTCTGCACCTCGGAGCACTACGATGTTTCGTACCGCATGCACCAGAGTGCCAAGGCCGCCAACGTTGATTTGGTGGAGGCGTCCATGGGGACCGGAGAAGGCATAGAGCTTGCAGATAAACTCATCGAGCAGGGCATGGCCAAGGGAACGTGGGTTTTGATTGAAAACGTCCAGTTCTCCACTCTCTGGCTCACGCAATTGGCCCCACGGCTCGAGTCAAAGGTGCCCCATAAGAAGTTCCGGCTCTTCCTCTCGTGCGCCTTGAACTCCAAAGCCATTCCCTCGGGGATCCTAGATTTGGCCCGCGTCTTGACCATCGAAACTCAGCCTCCCTGGAAGAGCATGTTACGTGACACCTTTGATATGTTGGTGGAAGACGTGAGCGATGCTTTCCAATTGCACTTGTTTTTCATTTTGGCTTGGTTCCATACCACCATCTTGGAACGCCTCAAGTACACGCCATTGGGCTTCAAGCACCGCTACGATTTCAGCGAGTCCGATGTCACGGCTGCTGCTTTCGTCTTGAGAAAAGTGCTCCATGATATCAAGAAGGAACACATTGCCCAACGCCAGATCCCATGGTCGGAGATTGCTCACCGCATAGGAGGCATTATCTACGGAGGAAAGATCCCCGATGCAGAAGACTCCAGGTTCTGTATTGACTTGGCGGTGGGGCTCTTTGCACCCGAGTCGTTCGATGGTGATTTTGTCTTGACCAATAATGCTGTTGCAGCCAAGGCGGGCTTGAAGGTTAGTCTTCCCGATGCTACAACGCGTCAAGAGTACAGGGCCTGGATCGATGAGTTTTCTTGTGAAGACACCATGATGATGGCCGGGTTGCCGAAAGAGGTCCGGGGAGACTTGAAGGAGAAAGAGGCTCTAGCAATCACCAGTGAGGCCCTTGCTATCATACAAGAGTCCGTCTACACGAGTTGATGCAATCTACAGTGCTTTATGCACTACTCAGTGTACCATGTCTACAATATCTTAATTAAAATACAGTCTACAATATCTTAAATAAAATACAGTCTACAATATCTTGATAAAATACAGTCTCCCAATATATTGATTGTTATACATAGAACATTTTCATTGATGCTTCTTATTAAGAGTTATACACATTGCGCACGCATTTACTCGTCGTCTTCCAAAGTCTGAGCGGCAATACGGTCCAAGTCTCTTTGACCGTTCTCGGAGATTCTTCTACCACCCTTTGGGGAGATCTCAAGCACACCGATCTTCTCCAAAGCTTGCATCACCTTTCTGTTGACGGAGCCGGAGGCGTCAACGTGCTTGTGTGGTCTGAAACCTCTGTTGATGGCACCACCGTATAACTTGTTCAACTTACCAACACCGACGGACTTTCTCAAGTACACCTGTCTGGCAGCAGAAGCGGCTCTCTTGTAAAACCAAGTCTCGGACTCTTGTGGAGGCAACTCGTTACCGGCGGAGGTCTTGACAAGCTCAACGTAACCTGGAACTTCCAACTTACCTTGACGTTGCAAGAATTGCGCGTAGGCGTTGATGAAGTCTTGAGCTGGAACGTCTCTGGGTTGTTAGTATAGAGTTTACGAAGCAATGTTGCTATGCCTTGTCGCTTTCATGCTGGTCCCGATTCATCATGTGGAGGATAGGATTATGGTTTAGTTTCTTTGTGTTGTTTGGTTCAAAACTTTTGCGTAAGAGGTCAAGTGGACATGTATTGTGTGGGTGATGATGAAAGTTGGGATGGGGACATCAAGGTTGTCAATGTATTTGGGGATGGTTATAAGGCGATCATGGGGTCTGGGAGATCATGAAGGAGCTGGCATGGTGTTTAATGTGTATTAGACATACCTAACGGAAACACCTGGCATCTTGTCTAAAGTGATATGGGGAGTGAGGTTAGTTCAAAATTTTCTTTCATTTTTTGGTGAGTGAGAATTTTCCGGCCCTGCATGTATGCGCGCAACAAGAGCAGTCCCGCGGGTCACGTGGCGGGCCTGCAGGAAAGCAGGTTTCCCAAAACCCCGCCATAAATACGCTTTCCCGAACCTGGTTCCTTCAAAGTAACTTCTTAAAGCCATTTCTACTTGATTCTTTACTCAATGCCGATTGAAATAATTCCAAACAATGGAGTTTATCGCTGGAAATATGGACTGCTTTAGGTCTTGTACTGCATGCAGAGCGTCTCTGGCTTCGCGAGCCAGGTCTACAGCCTCAGTGCGTGAGCGCGCCAGTCCCACGCTCCCCTGATTACAATGGCCTATAACAAGACAGTAATAACACCACAATGTAACGATTGAGTCCCCGACAAAAAATGGTTTTGGCAAATTAACATAATTTGCCAAACTAACATAATTTGTTTCTCATTTAAAAAAATCGAATTTAATTCGAATTTATTTCAGTTCATCAAAGAGCTCATCAAATAACTCATCAAAGAGCTCATCAAATAGCTTACCGTAGAAACTACTACAGGTGTGAACAGTGGTGTGAAAATAGTGCGTGGTTGAGTGCGTAGTTGAGTGCGTATTTGAGTGAGTGGGTGAGTGGGTGTGGAGTGGTGGCCTTGGAAAGACTGGCGGCGCGCTCCTCTGGATGGACTCTGGATGGACTCTGAAATGAACTCTGGGTTGGGTTCTGGAATAGAGTCTGTATTGCTAGTTAAGCGTGGACAGCATGTGATGTGGCCTGGCATTAGAGACCAGGGACTAGGGACCAGAGACCAGACCAAAGACTATAGAGACTATGGCAGTCCATTTTAGTAGACGTGATTCTTTCAAAATCACCTCACACCTCTAATCAACTACTCCATCGTCACCAGAGCAATACACAGGCAGTACAGTAAGGTAGTAGAATAGATTAGTGGATTGAAGTAAAGTAGAGTAGTATAGTAGTATGGTGTATAGTAGTACCGTATTACAGTATAATAGAGTAGTACAGTAGCAGAGTAGAGAGTATTGGTTTTGTCAGTCTATCAAGAGGGAAGAAGCATCTAAATACAGTTGTATAGTCATTATCATGGTACAGTATTTAGAGACAGTCTGTTCATGACACTTGAATACCGATTGAAGCCGATCCAATTAAGACTAGCCTTAATACAAGAAATCTTGTGTTAGATACGTCATTTCTGAATATTGTGGAAATTAATCACCAGTAAAAACCACTGTGTTTAGAGACTAAGGAATACTCAGAAGACACGAAACAGGTCATGCTACAGATGATATCGTGGTATTCTTCATTTATCAAACTTATTTAAAATAATGTTTAATCAAATGGGACTACAACGTGGCCCTTGAGGAGTACCAATTTAGAGGTAACCATTTGTTCTCTACTAAGACTGTTAAGGTGACCATCTGACCATCTGTCTCTGTCCACATTAGAATGGGAAGTGATACACTGTTGTACCACTGCTTAGTACAATGGACGCAATCTGCTCGAGATATCATACCATGTTAAATTTCATTCCATTCTATTCATGGGACTATACATACTATTGTATTTCATATTACTTGATCAATTGGAACATTGAGGAATTGAATATGGTTTCCATGAACTCCAATGTTCATCGAGAAACGTGTCCTGAACTCGTTTTAAAGGATTGTAGCTTACCCATAACTTATACCATTAGAATTATTACTTACCTTAAAAGAACTTACTCTAATTATATATACTGTAGTGTGTAGTCTAGAGTTTAGAGTCTAGTGTATAGTGTAAAGTGTATAGTCTAGAGTCTAGTGTAGAGTGTATAGTACATAGTAGTGTGTATATATGCTATAGTAGTGTGTATAGTCTGGAGTCTGGAGTCTAGAGTTTAGTAGTTAAGTAGTAGACTGGCACTAATAAGTGGTATTGGGAAGTACTGGTACTTTAGACTGGTGAGTGGTGAGTGTGGATAGATTTGGGAGAAACTGGCGATTCACCTTGTATTAAATTTCCGTCATCGTGACCAACACCTTAAAAAATAGTATTCGATTTTCTATTTCCCTTTTTTAAAAACATAAATTATGGTTTATTTTTGTTCCACGGTTCCACGGTTCCACGGTTCCAAGGTTTACTGACTGCACTCTAGAGTCTACAGACGGTCGCACTGAAAAAGCTCGCGTGTGAAATGCCCTGTCAAGATGAAAATGATTTCGTGGACAATTTTTTTTTTTTTTTGATTATAAAAAATAATTCAAATCAAATTTATCGAACTTATTCGTTTTCAGTATCGTCATACTTTTTTTTCATTTTTCAATTGTTTATTTTGAATTTATGCTGGCCATTTCTTTCTTCCACAGTGTGAAACTTCGGGACGAAAAGAGTGTAAATGGGAACAAGTGCGAACAATCACTGACCAGTCGATCAACGGAGAAGTTGGTCAAAAGATAAGGATAAACGTATAAACATAAAGTATGAAATAAAGTATAAAAAAAGTATAAAAAAAGTATAAAAAAAAGTATAAAGATAAAGAAATAAGACCATAAAAGGAATTGAGTACTTAGGTTGAGTCCTTAATTGAACTAATATGGAAAATGTATTGAAGTAATATGGATAGTTTATTGATAGTCTGGTGAGGCATTGTATGCACCAGAGCTTGGGTAAGTACCAGACTGCAACACTCATTTACAAATCTTCTCTACATTGAGTTACCCGACCAATTGCATTCGCATATTACAATTATAGAAGTTTCGTACATACAAGTTCGCCGACCTAATTGCTTAGACCTTGAAACCTCTAGAGTTTCTTCTACCTCTAGCCTTCTCGAACTTTCTACCCTTGGAGATGATTCTTGGGGCCTTGTTCTTGTTAGGACCAAAGCCAAAGTGTCTGACGGCTTGTCTGGCGTTTCTGGAGCCTCTGAGCACAATGGTGTTCTCACCCTGTGGGGATCTCAAAGCCAACTGGTCCAAGGTGATGGCCTCACCACCAGCCTTGGTGATTCTGGCTCTGGCGCTGTCGGTGAACTTCAAGGCAGCGACGGTCACCTTTGGAACCTCGAGCAACTTGATGTCGTTGGTGACGGTACCAACAATGACGACGGTCTTGTCCTTGGCGTCCTCCTTCTTGGCAGCCTTGGTGATCTTGGCCAAAGACACTGGGGGCTTGTTGGTCTTGGACAAGACCAAGGATCTCAAGATGATCTTGTTGAACTTGGCGTCGGTACGACCTGTTAGTTAGTATATACTCTTCTGCTCTCGATTGGTCGCACATAATGTACTCGCAGAATCCACTCTCTAGTCATCGAGATTTCTCTGGGCGAAAAATCGCTGCAAGAAAAAAATCGCGCTAGGAGGGGAAGCAGCCGATGCTGGTGCAAACCGCTGCTTCTAGGGAACTTCGACTGTTACCTGGGTCCAGCCCTGGCAGTCGGATCCTGTATACTCCCCAGCACCAACTAAGGCCTGGGAAAGTATTCCTGATGGTAGTAAACTTTTGAATAGTCGAGAGGCTTTTGGCCACGACAAAAGATCGCTTTCTAATCAGCCAATGGGCTTCCTAGTCAGCGGCACGCATCGGGTGATCTTGCGCAAAGTTGCGAGTTCCCATGAGTTTCTGTGGGTGTTCCCGAATTCCGGGTGTCCCCGTGAGTTTGTGTGGTGGTCGAGGAATCAAACTTCGATATACATACGAGCCAAGTAGGTGTACAACTTAACCAAGACACCCAAGTAGACGTTGTCGGACTTTGGGGCGGTTCTGTTGGAAGTTCTGACGTGCTGCTTCTTGGTGTGATCTTTACCCATTGTGACGTGTGAAGAGAAGTTGACTAGGGAGAAATTTTTCCACTCGTTTTTTCGAGCAGTAGGTGCGGCAGCGCACTGCAATGAGGCGCGTGTGCAGGCCCTTTGTTAGGGCACTAGCCCTAAATGCGAACAACCACGTGTAATTTAATCACGTGTGTAATCACGTGTGCTATGATCACGTGTGTTTGCCCCCAATGCATCCTTTTAAACTACTGTCTATAAATTTCAACTAGTCTCTATAAATTCAACTCGGGTTTCTATACACTTGTTTGGTTTCCTTTGATCCTCAATGGGTTTCATGCATCGGTGCTTTTACTACAGTGCTTCACTCAGTGACGTTAACTATGCGTGATTCGCGCATTAGACTTGATAAACTATATCGCAGTGAGCCGATACCAAGCGAGACCCACCAATGAGGCATTTCGGTACATCTTCAAGGCTCCATGCCGGAAGAGTCTTCTCGGCCCTTAAAACCCCCGAGCAGATCGCCAGCTTCATAAACACCTCGCATGGAAGTCTCCGGGATATGATGCCCAAACCTGGCAACCATGTGGACAGTGCCACCGTCCGGAAGATGCTCCGGTTATCTGGGTTCGAGACGGACATCACCAAGGAAACCGAGCAAAAGTGGACGGACGCTTTGAACACGCAGGTCGGGTTCATCAACCACTTGGACGATGGGCATGGCGAGTCCAAGACCAATGCCTCTGTATTCAGGCCCATCAGCTCCGATCACAGCCAGCCAAAACCACTTAACCTTGGTGATTTGCAAAGACAGGTGGAGGAGGCGCAGAAGGTCCATTCCGAGCGTTGGGATTCCCGTGCATACATCAAAGACACTGTCAAACTATAGTTTGTTGAGGGCCTAGCTGATGTACCCATTATGCAGGCTTGTAGCGGGGTACTCTNTTGAGGGCCTAGCTGATGTACCCATTATGCAGGCTTGTAGCGGGGTACTCTGGAGTCCATGGCCATCCGGTCGGGAACGTCCAATTCAAAGAGATTGTGCAACTTGGCCTTCAAGTCCGTGAGTGTTTTCGTTCCCTTGGAAATGGCATCCACGCTGGACCCTTTGGGGTACGAGATGTACGCCCTCACCTGGAAAGTATTGGACAAGTCCAAGACCTGGAGCTTGATCTTATTTTCCTGGGCCTCGGCCGTGTCGTCAGTCACAAAGATCTTGAAGATCTCAATGACCACGTCGCCGTGGAAAAAACGCACGCCTTGAAGCCAGTACTGGTTAACCACGCCGTAACCAAGGTCCTCTATGAACTGGAGAAACGAGTCTTTGCTTTTGGCCACTGGGGTTTTTTCATCAGCCTTGTTTTCTTCAACCATGTTTTCTTCAGCTTTCTTTTCTTCAGGCAGGTCGATTTGCATGACATCCTGTGTGTTCAGTTGAAGCATCTCGTCATTGGTATCTGGGATGGAAAGATCCGCATCGATTTCAATGGGGTCCGAGGCCTCGAAGCCATGGATATCCGGCTCGTTTTCCGGCACAGTGTCCCATAACGTAGTATCTAGCGAATGTTCTTTAACGTGTGTATCTGGGAGTGAATCCTTCGCCTCTGGCTTGACCTGTGTAGTGCTCAGACCTTCAGTCTTGACTTCTGTAGCCAAGTCTTCGTGCTTGACCTCTGTAGCGGCTGGAGATTCCATCTTGACTGTTGCCGCCACCACTCTTTTGCTATGGTGATGCACAATGGTGCTCTCGTAGAAGTTCTGGGCCAGTACCGGGTTCTTGCCTGCATTTGGAATGTCCAGAATCAGCAAGGTCCAGTGCTTCACCTCTTTCCCTGCAAAAAGGCGGTCCACATTGATTGCATCCGATGCAGAGAAGAAGGTCTTCAAGTCCAAGTTTTGGGACGCCTCGTCGTGCCACGTGGTGCTGCACTTCATGTAGTACTGCTCGATCTGGTTGACCTTGCCCGGCTCGAACACCGGCTTGAACACATTCTGCGGCTTGGTCAAGATGTTGTACGTGGAAATGACCTGCGGTCTGCGTAACCCAGTCAAGGCTTCAAGCGTGGAGATGGTCTGTGTATATTTCGAGTGGGGGATACTCGACGTGAGTAGGAGCTGGTGGCCCATGGCTATGGATATGAGAATGCGGTCGCGCACTTTGATGTGGAGGTGAGTGTGGACAGGAATTGGGATGAGAATTGATGGAAATGTGGAAAATGAAATTTCATGAAAATGTGGAGAATAAAATTTCATGGAATTGTGAAAAATGAAATTTCATGGAAATATAAGTGTCAATGAATGGTTTCGAGCAACGAGTAGCAAGACAATCCAACGTTTCGGGGGATTTTGGGGCAGAGAAGACAGTCAAGCTCAGCTCAGTGAGGCGACTGCATTCACGGGCTCTAGTCGTTGCACGGTCTGCTTTATCGGGCTTCAAGTATTTTTTGAAAAAGAGGATCTTTCTTTTCACTTTTCGTCTTTCCACTCTATGTCACTTTTCATCTTCCCACTTTATGTCTTCCCACTTTATGTCTTTCCATGTTTTTGCTGCGAAAGTTGACTGGTTTTGTTTCATGGTGAACATGGTTAAATTTGATTGCAATGTTAAAGAACTTTGGAATAATTCATTGAGTTTCTTGGTGGGCGTCGAAATATTATTGCTGGGGGCATGGCTACTTATATACTATTGGAAGGCGAGCTGCGTGCGGCTTGGAGTGTTTGAGACGAGGCTGCATTAAGCAATCCCGGTGTTTCGGAAATGCAGCATTTGGTTTTGTGGACATGCGGCTTTGTACACATACAAAAGTATATAAGAACGCAATGGAATCACGAGCTACAGATTTTTTTTCGGGAATTTGTGTGGAGCTTCAAGTAAGGAACAAACCAATTTTCGCTGGCGAAAGACCCTTGATTGCAAAATCTGTAAGATTAACTTTATCGTTGCAGAATCAAAAAATAACTTCAAGATTACATTATAAAATACTTTTGAAACATTAAAAAAAACAGTGCTAAAAACGCTTCTTAGAAATTGATCTTTTTTCTGCTTCCCTCGCAGTCTACAATTCCTGAAGCCTGGTCGCTTTTACCTTTTCTAAAAATGGGTTTCTCGCTTTCCACCAATATCCAGAATTTTCCAGAATTTTCCGGTCATTTGGCACTACTACTTATTTTATCTATGGCACGGCCCGTGTTCATGGCAAGTGAGACCTTCAAGAAGCCTGAAGATATTAACGATTTTAACGATTTTGACGATTTTAACGATTTTGACTGTTTCAATGAAATTATCGATTTTCACAATTTTAACAATACTATGAAATTCTCGCTTTTATGAAATAACGACATATTGACATGACCACTAATTATTTGGTCAACCCTCGAATTTAGTCCCACCAAGCATTACTAACAGAAGATTGCAACCCCTGCCCCTCGACCAATCACTTTGCAATCTTTAAAAGAAATTTGAAGGAAATTTAAAAGAAACCGTTTTAAAAGAAATTTGAAAGAAATCGATTTGAAGGAAATCCTTAAAATCCCAGGCTAAAAGACAATAATTTTTTCGACTTACAGCTCTAGTTTAGACACATTTTAGATGGAGATTGTGGCCGAAAGAAGAAGTGGATGATGGAAAAATACTGCACACTGAGATGGAGCGCGAATGCAAACACTTTTGTTCTTTGGTGTCGAGCGCACTTCCGAGATCGAGCCTTTTAAAGTTCCTCGCCCACCTTTTTCGTTCACCACTTGAATAGATTTTCGTCATTTCATCGACGATTCAAACGAAAAATCAATTCTCGATTTTAACGATTTTATGAAATTATCAAAATTATCGACTTTATGAAATCATCGACTTTATGAAATCATCGACTTTATAAAGTTATCGACTATGAAATCATCGACTTTATGAAACTATCGACTTTATGAAATTATCGAATATCGTGGATCTGGTACTAATGGCTGGTGGTCTGAAAGTAGTCTCATCTGGTAGTAGTCTCATTTGGAAGTAGTATGGTAATCGTATAGTAGTGAGACGTAGTCTAGTATTATAGTCTAGTCTGGTATATTGGTATCGTATAGTGTAGTCATCTTTCGTAGAAGTAGTTATCGGTAGAAGTCAATTGTAGTCAGTCAATGAACAAAATCAACAAATTAAAAATTAACAAATTAAAAATTAACAAATTAAAAATTAACAAATCAACAAATTAACGATTTTATTGATTTTATTGATTTTATTGATTTTATTGATTTTATTGATTTTATTGATTTTATTGATTTTATTGATTTTGACGAATTGTCGAATTATCGAAAATGACAGAAATGAACGACAACTGACTTCTATATTCTCCTGGTTGAGGCACTCACTTTATAGGTATATAAGTATATAAGCCATGACTTGCTTGGAGAAACCTCTCTGGCAGAAATGACAATTTCAGGGATTCTCATTTCCTATATACAATACCAGTCTGTATAATCGTAAGTTTAATGAAGAGTCTTTGGAATTGTCTTTTTTTGTTAGACCCAATGAATATGGTTGTGTACTGCATATAGAGGCCAGACCATAGAAATAGACAAAAACTATAGACAAAAACTATAGACAAAAACTATAGACCATAGAAATAGAAATAGAAAACAGACCAGCTCAGCTTTCCCAAATTAGGGGTTCAAATGACGAGTTTGGCCTATAGTCTCATTACCAGCATTTAATCCTGTCTACTGCACCAACTCTTCACTGGACGCTAAATATATAAGATACAGATAAAATTAAAATTATGAACAATAGATTAATAAAATCTATCTAGCATTTGTTTTGGGTGGTCGTGGCTGGCAAATAAGAAATCAACAAAAAAACGTGACTTATGAAAAATCACCACGACAATGAATCTGGAGCTTTTAAGACCATAAGCAAGTTTGAAGTACCCTGTTTTTTTTATTAACATCTCTTGGACTGCACAGTGCAACGTGCAATCTAGCAACATTCCTTTTTAGACCTTGGCCATAACCATTAATAAGCAGTGGCTGGGAAACCCACTACTGGTCTTTCTTGGACTCTCCCTCCGTCACCACCGAGTCTTCAGCAAAGGCCATGACGATATAAGCAATCAACACCACATTGGCAGCAGCCGCCGCAGCGCCTCCGCTAACAAGCGGGCTTGCAAACACGTATTGGCACGTAAAGAAGGTGAACAACGGGAAGAACACCATGGCCACGGTAAAGGCCATGAGCTTTCTCACCACCGAGCTGCAGTTAGTCAAAGCACTGCCTTTTATAGTCATGGGGTGGGTACGTACGCAGGAACATCGACGGCCATTATTATCAGCAGACGAGTTTTGGGTGAGTTTTGGGCTGGCCAGGTTTTGGGCTGGCGAGTTTGGGGCGAGTTTGGGGCGAGTATGGACAGGTTTGAACGGACAGGTTGAATGGAGGAAGCTATCAACTTGTGCGAGCAGGCGGTCACGTGCGCTAGACGCCCATATCTCCTCCGCGCACCCAACTCACTCGCAAGCTCCACGGTTCCTCCTCCTCCTCCTCCTCCTTCCCCAGTTCCAACGCCAAAATGAAGTTCTCCACCTTGGCTCTTTTTGCCAGCACAGCGGTGGCGTTTTCCGATACCGCGGCCTTCTACGCGTCGGCAGGGCTCGATCCCCGCAGCTTCAACTACGTGACTGCGGCCGGAGACTTGCACTCGGCCCTCTCCAGCTTCTCGCTGCACTTTTGCTCGGCCGCCTCCGACGAAAAGGTGTACATCTACCGGGTCAACCGCTTGCAGCGGTCCAGGCCTAAGGCTGTGGATGGCGACACCTACATCAAGCACGTGCAGTACCGCTCGGGGTGTGCTGTGGACATGTCGCTTTCCGATTCGTGTGTTGTTGAGTACTTGAACTCGAAACCCTCCGACGCCTCTTCCTTATCCGGCAACGTGATTGTGGTGGACATCGAGGACAACATCGAACATTCCATCGACGAGTTCTTGGGCGCCAAGTACGTGTTTGTCCAGGGCAAGCCGCTGTTCGAGTCTCAGGGCGACACCATCAAGGAGTACATCAAGGATAAATTGAGCCACGGGCTCGACGAGTTGAGCAAGAGGTCCATGGCCGGCGCCGACAACGTGGAAGACGTGGACGACGACGAGGCCATTTTGCAGGAGGTGGAGAGCGACTTCCGTGTGGCCGAGTCCATGATCGCTGCGCAGGAGTCCGATGCCATGGTCACTGCCCTCAGCGACGACCACACGCTTGGAGTGTCCGGCTCGAAAAAGAACGCCACCAGCTCCAGGTCCAACCTCTTCACAAACTATCAGTTCTTCACGCCTGGGGTGTGGCTGGCCTTGATAGTCTCGTTCTTCTTGGTGTATGTGGCCTTCACCGCCGTCAGCTGGATCACCTCCATTGAGTTGTCGTACAAGAGTTTCACCAAGCAAATCGAGTACGAGAAGAAGACCGAATAAGTATTACTGTGTAATAGACCCATACAGACCATTCACCCTCTCCTACAGTTCTCAATCCATCAACTTCTTCTATTGTCTAGATATCATCACAACATATACTTGCAGTATATCCACTGCTTAATAAATGTAAGGCACGATTTTATAAGGCACCTGCTTCTCGTACTCCTCCCATGCCTTTCCGTACTTGCTCCGGCACTTGGCCTCGTCCCGGATTTGTCTGTGCATCAACAACGTGGTGAAGTAGATCACGTAAAAGTACGTGAACACCGTCTTGGTGCCTGTAGGCAAGCACCAGGACCAGCCAATGAGCCAGTCACCAAAGTAGTTGATGTGTTGACTGGTGCCCCACCATCCGTCGGCCAAAAGCTTGGAGCCCGTTGCGGTCTTGATGCTCTTCAAGTGGTCAAGCTTGCCCTGCTTGAAGTCGGACTTTTGCTGGTTGGAGCTGTGGAAAATGTAGTAGCCCACCAAGCTCAAGACCAAGATCAATGCTGACTTCAAGTAGCCCAACTCGTGGTAATTGTCCTCGAGGGCCAAGAACCTGCTCTGCAAAGTGTAGGACCAAGGAACCCAGGCCAAATCGCCAAAAACCAACATGAACCCAAAGCCATCGGTGGCAATGTCCATCATGGTGAGACAGCCCTCCTCGTTCAAAATGCCATCGAAGATGTAGAACGCCTGCAAGAAGTTGGTGATCAAGAGAGAGTCCGCCACCTTCCCCTTGGAATGGTACTGGTTATGAATGCACGACAAGTTGATGAGGAACATCAAAAGCAAGCCGGGTCTCAATTCACAGAACAACTTGATGTCCCAAGCCCCGATTCTGGGGTTCAACTCGCGGCCAATGAACCAATCGTAGAAAGGGATCTTGGAGTTCCCGTTGACGGAAAGAATTCTTTCGTTTGTCTTGAGGCCATTTGGCTTGCGCAAGGGGATGAACGATATCAAGTAGACAAAGTTGGCCAACGCAAACGAGAACAAGACCGTGACCAAGATCAACTTCAACTGGTTATCGTAAAGAAACTGGAGCTCGGGCAAGTAGTAGTTTTCCAGGGAGAAAAGCCGGGCGGCCAAGACGGAGATCAAGAGCCCCGAAATCGACAAGCCATTGATTCTATAAGTAAGAGTCGAGCCGTCTCTAAGCACCACGCCCTGCATGTCCTTTCCAGGAGAATACACATCAAGAACCGCAAGCGAGAAGAACCAGGCCAAGTACGCCGCCCAGCACTTCATGTCGAAGCAAAGCAGCCACCACTGGTCCGTATCGGGGATCTGGGCATACAATCGGCCAAGGTCCACGGCCCAGCCCTCCACCGAGTAGGACTCATTAAAGAGGAACTGGAAAAGCACTAGTAGAACCGGCAACACCACGGTGATGGCCAATGCCCCGGGAACACCAAGGAATTCCAAGTGAGTAGTGAGGGGATTCAATTTGCTCATTTCACTAGGAGAAGAAAGGTGTAAGTAGCAGGAATTGAGGGAATTGAGGGAGTAGAAGGTGTAGAAACGAGTGCGGTTGCTGCGTTAGCGAGCGAGCTATACGAGATGCGCACCTCACCAAGAGTCCAGTCACCAAACCACCAAACTCCACCAAAAGTTCCATCCACCAAACTCCTAAAATTCCACCAAAATTGCTGGACACTTTTTGTACCAAAAATTGGAGTATAAAGCACGGACGTTTTGTACGTCAATTCCCCCGCTTTTTCGATAAATATTTTTCGTACTGTTCATGAGTCTATTAATGAGTTATTAATGAGTTATTAATGAGTTATTAATGAGTTTACTGGAGAAATGGATGGTTCATTTACTGGTGGCAGTATGACAATGTAGTGCTGTGGATGGCCATCTCGGTGAACCAGAGACCCGTACACCCAGCATCCAGGATAAAAAATATATCTATTCTTTCTTGATCTGTAATCTACATTTCCAGATCCACTGTATCTACAGGAAAAAAAAAAAAAAAAAAGAAGAAGAGAAATAAATAAAAAGTTAAGGATGGAGGCTACCGGACAAAATGTGTGTGGAGATATTCTATGAGCACTAGTGTGCAGGATCCAGTGACCATAGTTCCTCCTATCCGTTATCTATCACTCAAGGTCCTGGTAGTAGTCAAGAGTAACTAGTAGTAGTAGTAGTAGTAGAACATGCAGTTAGTAGTAGAGCTTAAAGTGTCAGTAGTCAATAGTAATTAGTAGTAGTAGTAGTAGCAGTAGTAGTAGTATATGGTTTATAGTATACAGGTTTGGTCTGCATGATAATTAAGGAGGTAAGTCTTGCACTGTAGATCCGGCGGGGTAAAAAACCCCAAGGTGTTACTCACAGATCCCAAAAGTATAAGAACTAATCGATCCCAAAAAGTATAAGAACTAATAGCTCCCAAAAAGTATATAAGAACTTATAGGTTCGCCTGACCAGATAAAATCCCCAGAGGAATTTCTCGAGGGTTTAAGAGGGTGTACGAATATACAAATTGATATAGCTTTGTTTTATACAGTCCTCAAACCTGTTAAGTTGTAACAAAATGGTGGTTACGTGGTTTTGAGCACTGCTAAGGCAGTAGGTTATGAGCACTGCAATTATGAGCACTACAATTCTATGAGCACTGATTACTGACCATGAGTTTACGGAACAGAATGGTCCGGCAGAATCAAGCAAATTTATAAGGAGATTACTACGAGTCATATATATATATATTTAGTTTATATATACATTTTTTTTTTTTGGACGAATCGGGCCCGAGGGGTCCCAGTCCATTTGGTTCTTCAATAGTGCGCAGGTTTAAGAGTAAGTAGTGGCCGTGAAGGTGGGAGTGGACGGTAGCTGGAAATGGGTGCACGTGATTTAAGAATTTAACCTTGGCTAAATATACGAAAATAAATATAGCCCGAAAATTGGTTTGTACTTTGCTTCTTGTCGATGGCAGGATGGCCGGCACTGCATATAACCCGGGGTCGAAATCAAGGCTAACCTTCTTCAATAAAGCCCAGAGGAACCAAACAACGAGCATGACCCTGGGAGTGCTAAGTACGCTAAACCATCAGAAAAAAAAAAAAAAAAAGGAAAATTGATTCGGTGATTTAAAATCACTAGCTTTTTATAGTACACCCTACAGATAGACCAGTACACCGTAAGGTTTTCTTCATCAATAGGCCGTTTACTTGTCTTGGTGCTGGATCGTGGGTGTTTTGAGCCCTGGCTGTTTTGAGCCCTGGGTGACGATGAGCTGGTGCACTAGACTAGAACGTGAGTCAGTTAGATTCATCTAATCAGATAAATCTGCAAGTTCTTTAGACTTCTTGCGATGTAGAAAGATGCACATATAGATGTATATATAGATGTAGAAATAGAGAGATGGAGATGATGGGAGGCCATGGTGGACTGGCTGCAGGACATGCAGCAGTGCACGAGAAAAAGGTACGTTTTCTAGAAACACACTGTATTTAAACGGGCCGAAACTTCACAGAATGTATATTCCAATGTGTAGTACCTTACAATTTTGATTTGATTTGATTTGGTAGAAAATGGCTGGGGACCAGAAAACCGACCCCAAGCTGTCCTGCAGATAGTCAGAATCCTGCAGGCAGCAGCAGGATGGCCTGGATTATTCATACGACTAAGAGCACCCACTCCCTGCTTTCAAGGTGAAACTTCACTTCACTTCAGCTTATCCACGTCCTAATTAGTATTTCTAGTACTAGTTAGAAAAAAAACTGTTAGGAACAATTCCAGAGCCCTAGGATCCAGGATCTAGTCGCTCCAGTTCCCTCCAAATCCGTCCCTCACGTGTAAGACAAAAAACGAATATTTTAATTTATACAAGTTTACGAATATATTAATTGATATAAGTTTACGAAATATTTATTAGTACAAAAAAACGAACACATTAATTGATACAAAAATACGAATATATTAATTAGTACAAGTTTCCTTTATACAGTCCGAAGACCAGTTAAGTTCCAAGGTCCAAGTTCCAAGGTCTCACGTGCGCCAGTCGTGGAGTGGTGCGCCAGCAAACTCCAGAGATTCCGGTGGATTCGAATCCTACAAAGCAGGTGGATCAATTCTTGTACAATTTAAATTCTGTATCAATTTTTTAATAATTCCTCTTAATTCCTTTTTATTTTTATTAATTTTTATTAATTTCTATTAATTTCTATTAATTCCTAATAATTTTATTTTCATTTCTTTTTATTTTCATTTCTTTATTTTTTTTTATTGTTCACTTGACGTTTCCAGGGAGGACCACTTTTATTTGATTGTTCATCCTGAAATTCGCCCCGCTTCTCAATGCTCGATTGTCTGCTCATGTCATCACATGTCACTCTTAAGCGGCTTGACGCGGCGCGACTTTATCCTGCCCTCCACACCCGTACACCAGGGAGATTTCTATTCCTGAACCCCTCTATTCCTGTCCCCCCCAATCCATTCCAATTTCTCTATTTCTCATTTCTCTATCTCTAATTTCTCATTCATCATTCCTTTAATCCCACTTTCTCATTCCTAATTTCTCATTCCCCATTCCTCTACTGATTCCACATGCTCCTCTTTCTACTCTGAATGTACTGCACACTACCCTCTCTCCACAACCTACTCTCACTACTTAATCAACCCACTCAATCAACCTACTTTGAAACTGTTAGAACGTTTTCGGTGGAGATTCCTTAGGGTGTACTGCACACACTGTCACCTTAAGAATGGAATGTCACCTTGAGAATTTAGGTCTTGTGAATTTAGGCCTTGAGAATGGCCTTGAGAATGGCCTTGAAAATGGCCTTGAAGGTCTCGGCCGAGCCTAAAGACCGGGAAACAATGCTTCTCGACACCTCTTTGCAGCACGTCACAAGCCACAATGAACAAGGCCCGAGCACGTCATAACACGCCAGGAAAAAGTCCATTGACTTTTTTTTAGGGTGTACTTTTTCCGCTGGCAACAGCCACTGGACATTTACAGACACTCCCCGGGAATTTACATACACTGTCTGTTCTGGGCCCTAATGCTCTTCTGTTCTGGGCCCTTTTCGGTGCTCTTCAAATCTGGTAGTTATTTTGGTTTTTGCTTTTTTGTCTTTTGTTTTTTTGTAGCTGTTTTCTTTTTGTTGTTTTCTCTTTTTTTTTTTTTTGATGTGCAAGAACTGGTGGCTCTGGATGTCCTACTCATTCTATCGGTGCAGAGACAGATGGAATGGGTGCTGCGCGGGTGCAGGAAAAAAGGCCAGGGCCGCGTGAGTGTTTTGCTCTTCGATAGGGCCCGCGCAAAAAAAATTCCGCTTTGGGTGTTTATTACTCGCATGGACCGACGCATTATGCAGATGGGCCCGGCACTCGACTCGCCCGTTGGACCGCCTTTTTCTTGGGGCTTTCATAGGACGTGTTTCCAAGTGGACTTGTCAAAGTATTTGGATGGGTCATAGGTGGAAGTGGAAATCCCAATGGGGTTTTGTAGAAGGATAAATCCGCTGGTGGGGGCCCCGGATCCGCTCCCCCTTTCTCTTCCGTCCGCAGAACGCACCTCTCTCGCCAAACACTCTTTCCTCTACACCACGGCCCACGGCCACACCCACCACCGTCGCAGCGGCGTAGATCAAACGTAGTCCCCCAAATCAAGCGTGGAACGGCCAACGGCGTGGTGGTTCTTTTACGGCCAAGCGTCTGTTCCTCATGTATGGGGGCTTATGATTCTCGCTGTCTTGATGCGTATACGCAGGTCAAAATCCCACTGCACACATGCCGATCATGTACGTGGGACTCCCAAGGTAATAAACCGCTTCGTTTCATCAGGCCGCCTTGATTTCCCCAAACCGCACTTTGGCTTCCTTTCCTCCCCCCCCATTCTTCCCTGGCTACTTAACCCAGCACCACCCCTCTTTTCCTCCTTCTCCCCAGTCCTGCCTCCAACACCGCCCGGGATCTATTAATAACCCTCGCCTATTTCCTCTTTTTCAAGTGCTCGTCAGCTTTCCTCCCATGTCCCTTTTACACTCGGAACACCCCGACCCGCCGGTGAAACGCAAACGGGGCAGACCCGCCAAGCTGAATAAGGACGACGGCAACTACCCGTCGTTCACCATGCAATTCCGGGCGTTTCCCGAGTCCACCAGCCCCAGCGCCGAGTTCAACTCCAACATGATCATGCAGATGGGCGAACCCGATACCTTCACGCCGTTGATGAAGGTGACGCCGCCTTGTGCCCGGAAAAAGGCCCGCAAGAATAGCTCTGTTTCCACGGGGTCCTTGGACTCGCCGTCTTGGGAGAACCTTTCGAATTTGGCCAGTTCCCACAAACTGAAACACTACATGGGCCTTACGCCGGCCACGCTCAATAAGCTCTCGTTGATCACCAGCGACGAAGCCTCGCCGCCCCCCTACTTGAACTCGCCTCCAAATAGTGCCTTGAAACCCAGTCTTCGCATGAGCCCGGACTTGAAGGAACTGCGGTATAGTGACAAGAGGTCGCGGATCCTCAAGTCGCTGCCTCTCCAGAACCAGCCGGGGTACTTTACCAAGGAAAAACATTTGCCCGAAAAGAGAAACCCCCAGAATGTCTCCTTCATCGAAGACAATCTTTTTTCGTTCAAGTTGACGGTGGACGATGGGGGCAGAGCGGCGCTCGCACTGAAATACGATGACCCCGAGCTAATCTCCGTCAATTCCTCCACCAATTTTTCCACCAATTCCTCCGCCAATTCTACCGGCTCCGACGCCCTCCGGCCCCGGGCCTCCATCGTCTCCCTGAGTGCCGACTCTTGCATGTCCTTGGATACAGGCTCCGTCTTGGGCACGCTGGCACTGTCGGTCTCGGATGCAGGCTACGAGCAGGCTCCCGGAGACAAGTTCATTGTGCCGCAAACCCCAATGCAAAAGGACTGTGCCACGCCCCGCACGGACTCGGGCTTGGACCACTACAACATGGCGTTCAACTTGACGCCGCAATTCAACGCCATGATGTACTCCATGATGAACATCAACTCGCCATTGCTCAAGGCAGGCTCATCTCCGCAGGTGAGGTACCTACACTCCCCGCAGCACTTTGCAGGCGGACAAGAAGAGCATCGCACGCGCAAGGTGGAGGTGGTGGAAACGGGTCTAAATACGGCTATAAATACGGCCGACTTGGTGGACCACCCTGGCGTGGGCCGAGGGGGTGATTTTGGTGTGGACGAGGGCGATGCCCGCTTGGCGTTGAAGAGAGCCTTTAAGAAATTCTAGACATGCGCCAAGGTGCTTTCCAGGACTCGGATGATTGAGTCTCCGGTCCATGTTTAATTCACTACATAACAATTCAAGAACTTGGTCGATTTGAAATGGCAGGTGGTAGTACTAGTAGATCTGTACTAGATCTGTACTAGATCTGTACTAGTAGATCTGTACTAATAGATCTGTACTAGTAGAACTGTACTAGTAGAACTGTATTAGTAGAACTGTACTAGTAGATCTGTATTAGTGATATTCAGTGACTACTTTTAGGCTTGTTTCAGGTCTTTATTGACTATTTTGTTGGCATCAGTGCACT